>CALYKY020000038.1:0-68711 GCA_944739405.2 Euclidia mi | reverse complement strand
ATTCCGTTCTATATATAAACATCGATATATATGTATATCCTCAGGTAAAATCCTAGTATCTTGATACATTCTGCCGCGTGTTATAGTGGTTCAAGCGGCCGCTTCACCGTTTAACAGTGCTACGAGTGTTGTAAGTTTGATTCCTAGACGGGACATCACTTTGTGTGATCCAACTTTATTGATTTGATGTGATTATTATTAATTGTTGTTGTAGTTTATGTGTTCCTAGTATCTTTTGGCTGAATGTTTGTAAAGCCCACTGCTGCACAAGATTTATTATTTTTGTAACTAAACGAAGAAAGTAATAGATCGCCTTTACAAAATAATATCAATACCTAGTAAATAAACCCCGCTTACAAACATTTGTGAAAAAATTACAATACATTCATCACTAACATAATGTGTATGTGAGTAGAATTATTAGAACGGTCTATAAAAAGTCGCATATTTATGATATATTTACTGTGCCTTAATTGATAAAAGCATAGATCAAGTAGATTGGTATACTAATTCATTTATGCAGGTTAAGTACATTACGCAGAATCATGGACGGCGAAACAGAGGCAGACCCGAAAGTGATGGCGTCATGATCTAGATAACTTCAACAGTTACTGGCACAACATCGCATAAGACAGAGATGCTTGGAAGAGTGTAAAGGAGACCTTTACCTAGCAGTGCGACAGCAAAGGTTAAATAAATGCAAAGATTTTTAAAATTACGAGTAAGTACATCCAATTGTAAGTAATTGGATATACACGTAATTTTAAAAATCTTTGCATGTATAATTTATTTATTTTTTCAAGGGTGCATAGGGTTCCCACCAAGAACTTAGGGTCCCAAGCCAACCTTACCTGCAAGTGGTGCACCTGCCGATCAACGGACAAGGCTCTGGCAAACAAAATGTCCCAATAAGCGGCAATAGGCTCGCCACCTATTACGTGGGATCAAAACACTGGCGAAAAGTGGGCGTTTAATATGCCTCTGCCTACCCCTTCGGGGAAATAGGCGTGAGTCTATGTATGTATGTATGTATTTTTTCAAATATACCACATGAAAAGAAGGAAACCTTTAGATAAGCTGGCCGTTGCATTTTATGCTTTCCTTATGAATATATACTACCTAGTTTATAGTTTGTGGCTTAAGGCAGGGTAGGCCAGGTCGAAGTTGTTAGACAATGTTATGTATGATACACGTTGGTTTTCCCAAAGGTGAGAATTCACTGGCAACAACTCATTGTCTTGCTACATTCGTGTTAAATACAATGAGGCAATTTATTTATTTAAAAACATATGACAGAAACTAGTTCATGTTGAGGCAAACATATATATGCAATTTTGCAGAGCAGCGATGTACGATACAGTAATAGCTAAGGAACAAAACGAACAGTATTTTATTCATTATATATAATTTTTAAGCTGTTGCTTTATGAAGGACTTGACTTTATGTAGACTTTGCCTTTGCATGGGACGTTTTACCCCCTTAGGGCGGGAATTTCCAAAAATCCTGCTTATTACGACCCGTTGTTTTGGCCGTGCCTTATCTGTCAGTCAGTCAGTAACGCAAGAAGTATCGCGGTGTCGTCGACCATTTAAACAATGAATGCATTTATTGTACATATGTTCATAACAAACGTATGTATTATGCGGGGATTAAGTCAACTGAAATAATTGCTTTACCCGTTTACGCGTTTATGTGAAATTGTTTTGTAATGTGTTTGCATAAGGACTCGTTTGTGCTTTGTAATGTTTGTATGTCATACAAGCAAATGTCAGTATCGCATTAATAAGGTTTATACAAATTGAAATTAAACTACAGTTTACGGATTTTATCGCGATGTATTGGTTTCACTAAGTTAGTTATAAAAAAAAAATATAGTTTCTAGATCATTAGTTTCAAATGTAATAACTTAGTGAAACCAATACATCGCGATAAAATCCGTAAACTGTAGTTTAATTTCAATGTGTAACATTCGCGTAAACCCAAGAAGATACTAGGTTTATACAAAGTTTAAATAACTTTGTGTTTTCAGGTGCACAGGACAACAGTGTTTCACTTAACTGGTCTTGTAGTTTAGAGCTTCTCCTGTGTATAAAGTTACTGAATAGACCCTTAAACGATGGCGTAGTTTCCGTTATGAAAGTGTTGTCTGGTGTATAAGGGCTCTTCTTAAAGGTAATCTGAGCTATTCAGCATACATACGAGTACATGATCAGTGTTGTCAAGGATATGATAGTTGGAGTAGTCACCTGAAAACTTGATTTGAAATAACAAAAATACTACACGGATGGTGCAGAGCTTTAAGTGTTTACCTCGCAGCGCAACACTGCGCAGGGTTCGATTCCTGCACGAGAAAACACTACGTTATCTAAAACTTGTTGTTTCAAATCCGTGTGTATTTTGTATCAATTGACTGATTTTGTCTTTCCTCAGGAGAAAAATAGAAGAATAACTGGTTTGCAGTTAGGTTCCCTAAATATATAACATCTCATTTCTGTTGTCCTATTTTCTATACCTACAGGTGTGACCAAATATGTATAGATAATATCTATACACCATGTATTTTAAGTCAGTGTTTTTCCAAAAAGTATGTACTCAACCCATCATATAGAAGTTACCTATTACATTTATTTTACAAAAAATCATCATTGTCTTGCCCTGGTCCCAATTTATTTGGGGTCGGCGCAGTATGTCCTTCGCTTCCATACTTCTATGTCACCAGTCATCCGATCGTTTATCCCTTTCTCTTTCATATCTATCCTCACACAGTCCATCCATCTTTTACTTGGCCGCCCTCTCCCCTTTTGTCCTTCAATGGTTGTCGGTTCTAAAGTGGAGGCGACAAATGTGAGCCACTGCCACTTCAGCTTGCTAATCCTTTGGGCTAATATGATCACATTAGTTCCCTCAGAGAAATTCCAAGTATAACCCTCTTCGAACGACCTTTTTGTAAATTAGTCTCACTTATCACTAAATCTGAATGTTAATACATGTCAATTGTGAAAATCGACCTCTTGGTAAACACAAGCTTATAAATATATACAGATAAGCGTAGCCAGACCTCAAATAATTCAGTATTATTACTCCAAACTTCAGTATTTATTTATAATTATACTAGAGAAAGCTAGCTGCTAGCTTTCTCTAGTATAATTATAAATATACCTGCATTTTTTTTAAATTTACCCGTTTTGGCCGATCCCGTGGGAATTTAGGGAAATCCCTTCTTAGTGCACCCCTACGGTCCCCAAGGAACATACATGCCAAATTTCAGCTTCTTGCGCCCAATAGATTCGGCTGTAGCGTGTCTGTCAGTCAGTCAGTAACGCAAGGATTTTATATATTAAGATTAGTACCATTATCCTATATGCAAGCATGTGTCATTTATTCTTCATTGAATATTCAGACTCCAGTTGTACTTATTTAGCAAAAATCAATATTTTCAATGTCAATAATTTTATAGTAATGTAGAAAACGTATAATAACATCAATTGCAGAATATCAAGTTGCTTGATTACTTTGCCAACTGTTTCCAATTCAATTCTAGGTATTTTAAAAATATGTATATTTATTCATGATTTCAGAAAACTTATTAAGTTACAAGATAATAAATTGACTGACTGTAGAAATGTAGCTTGATTAAAATTATCTCTAAGACTTTTTTTTACTTTTGATATGCTAACGTTTGACCGCGATCTCGCCTGATGTTAAGCGATGATACGGTCGAACATAGAGCACGCTTGCCTAGAAGATACCTATTCACCCGCGACTTGAAACCACCCAGATTGTACTCATCAGGAAACACAGACTCAGGCAAGGAGTTCCATACATTTGCAGTACGCATAATAAATGAGGCAGCAAATAGTTTCGTGCATATGGATGGGATGTCAACCATATATCGGTGACAATGATTAGTTTGTCTGGTCGTCCGATGGTTAAAAGGGGATGGAGGAATCAGGTTACGTATTTCCTCTGCACATTCTCCGAAATGTAACCGATAAAAACTGACAGACTGGCAACACTGCGACGATGCTCCAGGCTTCGAAGTTTTGTGTTAACCAATTGGTCATCGTCAATGAGTCTCCTAGCTTTCCTTTCAATAGAGTCCAAAGTCCCTAGCTGGTATTACGCTGAACCATCCCAAAGGTGAGAACAGTACTCCATGCAGGATCGGACTTGTGCTTTGTAAAGATTAAGCAACTGATCCGGCGTAAAGTACCGTCTCACCTTGTTCATGATACTTAGTTTCTTGCCAGCCAGTTCAGCTTTTGACTCTATATATGCACCAAAATTTAAATTAGAGATCAAAGTGACGCCAAGGAGTCATTCCAAGCGACCGGTGATCTGCACGGGTACATTTCGGAAAGTTGAAGTCAATGAAATTGACTCCGTGTCATGGACAATAGACACGCCTGAGTTTTGTAGGTATTAAACTTGACTTGATTAGCATCGCCCCAGTCGGAGACCGCCTTCAAAGTCAAGTTCAAACGCTCAATCATGCCTTCCCTGAGTGACTGTATTTCTGTACGGAGAACTGGACATTATTATATCTCTCTACAACCGTGCTTTCATCTGCATATCCGAAGATGCCTGGTTTCAATAAACTATAAACTGTGTATATATATATATATATATATACACAGATTACAGACCGCCAAGAAGAACGACATTCCAATAGCGAACACCGGGCTCAGGCGAGGTGAGCACTGTTTAAATCGCAGTCAACGAGGAAACAGCTGAACAGGCGCTCGCAGCCACGTGAATGGCGGACGCTAATTTTTGATAGAAGTCGTGATGTATTTTCTATTACTTACCATTCGTTGAACTGTGCATAGTTGTAATAATAACTGAAGTGATAAACAAGGGTTGTTTTACTTACATCTCCTAGCCCGATAACCCACACGCCCATGCCACATGAGATATGTTGAAGAAACAAATGATAGAAGAAGGAGAAAAGGAATGCAGTAGAAATCCCTTAACCCACAGTCGAAAGACTTTATCAGAAGTGGTTACGAAGGGCAGATGAACAGGAGATGGCATTCGATCATGGAAAGACAGATCTCGTGTGAGTACCCATGATTTTGTTATCAATAACGAAGCGATTGGGCAAAGCCGTTACTAGCAACGTAACCCGATTCTGTTCGTGAAATTATATTCTTGACGATGTTGAAGCTGATATTGAAAGATGCTGGAGAAACACCAACATCATATTTGAATCGCCTTAAGCGACGCATTGAAGAGGCGCGCCGCATTAATATGAAATGTGATGGCCGCGTTTTAAGGAATTGCTACTCTCAAGGTTCGGCAAATTGAAGAGGTCATTGCTGGATTGTGAACCCAATACATACACCATCATTTAAGCAAGGAGGTATCTCTTTACCAACCTCGACGAGATAACCGACCTACTTTGTAATGCGACTGGCCGCAAATATGAATTTGACAACACGATGACAGCTGAATACAATAATGTCATGCATCTAGTAAAATATCGCTGAAGAAAAAAATTCGAGTGCTAAAATATCGCGCTGTGATGACGATGAAGGAAATGTGTTTAGTTGCTGATTTATAATTTTACGGATCCTGCCAGCACCGTGATCATCATAGGCACAAGATGGCAGTAAAGCAAAGTTAAAGATGGTGTCGCTGTTATAAAAATGCTGGAGAAAAGATCGCCACTTATTTTCAGGTTTCAAAATATATCCGAGAATACACAGCTTAGAAAAAACGTTAACGTTTGTGAAACTAGTAAATGGTATGGTATCCACATCGACTGGTAAGTCAGTTCTTCAGGAGATATCATTTTACAGCGAGACAAGTAAGACAATTCCTAGGTTTGGTCTACATTGGGCATCCGTAAGCACAGCAGCGAAGGGTGAGTTGTGCGCTACACTGATGGTTACAACAACAAGGTATAGTTACAACTTGAAAGTTATGGTACCTATAGTATTAATTTGGGACAACAGAACTTTCAGTGGTGTCTCACGACCAAAGTTGAGTCTAAGTACCACTCGTGAGATTTGTAAACTCTATCAGTGACACTAGTCGAAGTTTTCGTTAATCTTGATGGTCAACATCTTACTATCCAGACTAACAGAATTTCAGTGCTATGTCTTGAAAGCTTCTAAATGTTAAAACTATTTGTCACCTCATGTTTATGAGGATGAGAAACGCATACCATCCGTTTCTCTTAGCATATGATGTTGCTGTCATGTAGTGAGACGTGACTGCCTCCGTGGTCCAGTGGATAGCGTGCGTATACGACTGCTGATCGGATGTCCCGGGTTCGATTCCCGCGTCAGGCAAAAGTGTTATTGGGTTTTTTCCAAATTCTCACTAGCAGCACGGTGTCTAGTGATATGCCCGGTAACGGCAATAGGCTATAACGTGGGACTTAACAATTCATGGTGAAATGTGGGTGTAATATTATAGCTCTGCCGACTCCTTCGGGGATACAGACGTGAGTCTACAGTGAGACGTCAAATGGCATATGCTGAGTTTTTGTCTAGAATCTCTTTAACTCCCTTGTCCTATAGAGCCTGAAACTTGAATTGTGAGTTAGTTAATCTCAAACTCCTTTAGTTTTGAACTCTAGAGACTTTTGTTAAGTTGGTAAATTATGTCAAATTAAACAATAGCTGATTTCAGGTAACCTTAAGTGTCAGTGAGCTAGTCAAATCTGCACATTACAAGGACTGATGCGCGATGGAGCAAGCGTGTCTTAGAGTGAAGAATGCGACTCAGTAAACGTAAGGCCGGCCGGCCCCCCTGCTAGGTGGACCGACGACCTGAAAAAGTTAGCTGGGTTGGACTTCATGCGGTAGGCTGATTGATTGGTTACAGGTAAAGCGGAAACAGGCTCCCGATATTCAGAACCTAGCACGAATAAGGCTATGTTGGATTCAACGGTCAGGTGAAGTGGGTACATGCGTAGCTTAAAACAATCCGCTATATGTCATCGTACCTACTACCTATGTATCATCTTCGTCCGTAACACAAATAGTGCACGATTGGCGTAGTGGTTAAAGCGACCATCTCACCACTTCACACTGTGCCGAGTGTTGAAAGTTCATTCCTAAACGAGACAATACTTTTTATGGTCCTCAAATACCGTTTCACACTGAGCTGAGTGTTATGGGTTCAGTCCCCATACAAAACACTGTGTGTAACCCACAAATGATGGTTTAGATGTACTTGAATGTCTGTTGGTTGTGTGTAAAGTCCCCCGCGCACATTATTTATAGCTAGTGCATGAAAGATGACTTAAAAATGTACAGTAACAATTCGTCATAACTAGTTTTGGATAAGTCTATGAATAAAAGTAAAGGAGATGAACATGCTGCACTGGATGTGTGGTGTCACTCGGAAGGACCGCATTAGGAACTCCCGCATCCGGGGTAGCCTTCATGTCCGTGACATCATTGACAAACTGCAAGAGAGTCGTCTACGCTGGTATGGCCACGTCTTACGGTAACAAATGTCTTGCCATGCTACCTACTCCGGGCCCCGGTAAACGGGGAAGGCCAAAGAAATGCTGGCTGGACGTCGTAAGGGATGATATGCGCGCCAACCAACTAACCACCAGGGATGCTGAAGACCGTGCGAAGTGGAGGAGGCATAGCCAGAAAGCGGACTCCGGGCTCCAAGGCGTGGGTTTTGGAGCGCAACCGGGACAGCGCTAAGATGATGATGATGATGATAATTAATAAAAGTAAAGCATAAATCGCTTTAATCTTGTTCACAAGTAGGCTCATTAAAACTTGTATGCTTCAGGATTTTGAAGACCTGGTAGAAATATTTACTACTCTAACCAAAATCTTCGATGAGGATGAAATGCCTGCGATTAATGGTAACGAAACTGAGCAGAGTCCTAAGAAACCGACGGTGAGACAGCGTCCATTCCTGATGAGAAGACATGACTGCTGCCAGCGTCGATAGTCTCCGCACCGTAGGATGACTCGCTAAGTAATTGTGACTTGAGTAAAGGTATGTGTGTACCTACGTGTGTTGCATTGTTGTAGCAGTAGCTAAGCTGGTCAGAGGGGCCTTGTACGCCTGGTCCATGCTTTGAGAGTCGATCGGAAGGGTCCAGTATGCCCTGTCCATTGTTGTGAGTCGGTCGAAAGGGGCCTAGTACGCCCGGTCCCCACTTCTAATGATTAATTGAAAGGGCCTAGTCAGCTGAGCCTGATAAGCCTAGTATGTAGCATTTTGGTATTCGGTCAGTAGGACCTGGTACCCCAAGAGGGTGCCATGGTTATGCTATGCCTGTACCATGGTTGAGTAATTGAATGAAGGGGCTCCGCGCACCCAATCCAAGTAACTACGCAATAGCGATGTATTTCATTCTGGTCAGAAAAGGCCGAGCGAATGTTAATGTGAATCTTTACTCATTGAACAGGTCTAGAGGAATAATGCTGCGTCCTGTAGATGCTGGACACCATGCGCACGAGGTCGTGCGATTCGTCAGAATGGCCGTGTAGACTAACCTCATTCGTGGTTAACAATGAGGTTTGTTACAATGTTACAGGCCGCCAAGAAGAACGACATTCCAATAGCGAACACCGGGCTCTGGCGAGGTGAGCACTGTTTAAATCGCAGTCAACAAGGAAACAGCTGAACAGGCGCTCGCAGCCACGTGAACGGCGGACGCTAATTTTTGATAGAAGTCGTGATGTATTTTCTATTACTTACCATTCGTTGAACTGTGCATAGTTGTAATAATAACTGAAGTGATAAACAAGGGTTGTTTTACTTACATCTCCTAGCCCGATAACCCACACGCCCATACCACATGAGATATGTTGAAGAAACAAATGATAGAAGAAGGAGAAAAGGAATGCAGTAGAAATCCCTTAGCCCACAGTCGAAAGAATATATATATATAAAGGAAGTCGTGGTAGTTACACTATTTATAACTCAAGAACGGCTGAACCGATTTGGCTGAAAATTGGTGGGAAGGTAGATTAGAACCAGAACCAACACATAGGATACAATTAATTGCAAAAAATAGACTGGGAGGGATTGTAGGGAGGGTCGAAGTTTGTAGGGACAGGTCTACCTATCATGAAAATATTAAATTGAAATCGTAGTTTTCCTACACACTAGGTACAATGAATAATGAAAACCTTGCATTTATTGTAAGGTTTAAATACAATTACATTAAAACTAACTATAACTAAGTGGCTATTTACACATAAATAAAAACAATAATTTCTATACTTCTATAACTAACAAATAAAAGGCAATACATAAAAAAAGTAAAAGCAAAATTTAAAGGGCGTCATGGAAATCCTCCACATCGCCATCAATTGGAAGCGTGCCCAAAAAGCTGGCAGCATTGCCACGTTGTATGGCAATGCTGATCTTTTGTGCCAAATACAGGCCAGCCTTCTGGTCAGGTCAAAAAAACACTAACAACCAAAATAAAAGAAAACTGCAATGTTTCGGCGTCAAAATTACAGCACTATACACCCAAACCGTACCGTAACAGTACTATCTACCACCACGTAGAAACCAAACTAAGGGACGGTGACATCAGGGTCATAGGTCCAGGCTCCTATTTAGCAGCGATGTGGTGGCGCCTTGCTCTTCAGACACACTTGCGAGTCTCCAGAGCAAGCATCCAGCGCCAGGGGATAATCTTTCCTTTCCTGATCCACCTGACTCTGTTTCAGATTGCCTCTGTATTACAGCCAAGGACGTGGTTGCAGCCGTTTGCTCCTTTTAAAGCAGGTCTGCTGGTGGCCTCGACCGCTTAACACCACAGCATTTAAATGATCTTGTGTGTACAAGCGCCGGGTCGGCCGGCGACGCGCTTTTGAAGGAGCTTACGGCTTTAATTAATCTTATGCTCTCCGGCAATGTGAACGATACCATCGTCAATATTTTGTATGGCGCAAATCTGTGCGCCTTAAGGAAGCGAGACGGTGGCATTCGACCCATTGCCGTTGGGTGTACGTTCAGTCGTATGGCAGCCAAGATTTGCTGCCGCCATTATAACACCCTTTTGGGCAGCAAATTTCAGCCCCTGCAGCTTGGCTTTGGATCCAAAGGGGGCTGCGAGGCTGCTATACATGCCCTGTCAACATACCGTGGCTGTAATAAGGGTGAGGTTACCCTGAAGGTAGATTTAAAGAATGCCTTTAACTCGGTTAAATAGGGACACCTTGCTGACACAAGCTAAATTAGAAACACCCGAAATTTTCAGTTTTCTTTGGCAGTGTTACAGGCACCCTTCAAAATTGATATATAAGGAAAATGTTTTGGAATCCGCCGTTGGCTGTCAACAAGGCGATCCGCTTGGACCACTAATCTTTAGCTTGGCCATTCACCCAATTATCAAAGAGCTAAATTCAAAATTTAACATCTGGTACCTGGATGATGGAACCCTTGCAGGTGATGTAGACAAGTTTATCAAGACCTGGCACTTTTAAAGTCGAAATTTTTATCCACTGGCCTAGAACTTAATCCCAGTAAATGCGACATTTTCATTAACGATAACTTAGACAAATCCAAATACTAATAATAATCCAATACTTTCTAAATTTCAACATCTGGCTCCCAATATTACTAATATTGAAAAAAGTGCTCTTCGCCTCCTTGGGTCCCCAATATTAGACGAAGGTTACGATTCATTTATACAGGAAAAAAATTCAAAATGTTAGTGATATTTCAGACAGGTTACTCAAAATTAATACACATTCGGCTTTTACTATTATCAAGTATTGTCTTTTTGTCCCTAAATTTACACACGCTCTTAGATCTTCCCCCTTTTGGAAAAACCCATCTGTACTCGCCCAAATTGACAAACTTATACAAATTACTTTAAGCAAAATTCTACATCTGGCCCTGAACGACCGAGTGTGGCTACAGACGTCTTTGTCTATACGCCTGGGCGGCCTTGGAGTTTACAAAATTACCGACATAAGCTTACCAGCATTCCTGTCCTCGGTCCACAGTACTGAAGAATTGACCAGGAAAATTTTAGTACCCACACTGGTCGATTCTGAGGTGCCGTGTAAGACCGATGCCATGAATGCTTGGAGAATGGCTTACCGAGTTACCCCGAATCCCATCTTCTCAAAGGCAGTGGGACGGGCCGCCTTGCAGCGTGGTATGAGAAAATCTCTTAAGTACGTCGTCCAATGCTGTAGAGAGTGCTCGTTTGCTGGCTGTGGGAGAGTGGGAGTCGGGGCTTTGGCTCAGGCACTGCCATCGTCCAACATAGGTACCTTGTTGGACGATACGACTTTCCGCATTGCTTCTTGCCTTCGTTTAGGTGCACCATGTGTTTCTCCACATCGCTGTTACTGTGGAGAGGTTGTCGACAGCCTTGGTCACCATGGTCTGTCATGCAGCAGGAGCGCAGGTCGTATTTCACGACACGCCAACCTCAATTATATACTTCGGCGGGGTCTTGTCACCGCTGGCGTTCCAGCCCAACTTGAACCTCAGGGCTTGGCACGCGACGATAGTAAGAGACCAGATGGTATGTCTTTACTGCCATGGACGCTGGGTAGGCCTTTGGTGTGGGACGCAACATGTGTCGACACCCTTGCGCCATCTCATCTTCCTAGCACAGCGGGTTGTGCGGGCGCTGCTGCTGCTTCAGCGGAGACTCTCAAAAGGCGCTACTACATAAATCTAGAACGGGATTATCTATTTGAGCCGTTTGGAGTTGAAACGTTGGGACCATGGGGCCCAAGTGCGAGATCTCTTTTTAGAGATCTTTCAAAGAGACTTGTTGACGCCTCATTCTATTGAAAGACAACGCATGCGCAAGCAAAGTACCAGGGGAGCATAAAGCTAGAGACATTTTCTTTTTCTTTTATTAAACTGGCAGCTTTAAAATATCTCATTGTAGCTTAGGATATTGAAAAGTATTGAAAGAAACAACGCATGCGCAGGAAAAGTAACAGGGGAGCATAAAGCTACAGGCATCCTGCAGCTTTAAAATATCTTATTGTAGCTTAGGATATTGAAAAGTACCAGGGTAGCATCATTTTAGAGAGGGTCAAAGTTTGTGGGGTAATGTATTAAATGAACAATAAAAAATCAATATTTTTTTATTTGTATTTCTTATTAAAAAAATGAACTTCATAAAATCCAAGATCTGTTTATTGATTGCCTCTTAGGCGTAACAGAGTTCGCCGAGTCAGCTAGTTATTATGTAATTTCGATTTTTCTAATGGTTGCAACAAAGTTCTGCCGGCGTACTGGTCCCAATAGATTTGTATAAAAAATTTAATAGTACATCAAATCCACGGTCGTTGAGTTTAAAAATAAAATTATTTATGGCTTCATTCCTTTGTTGAAAGCACTCAACTAAAATTAGTTTACTAACATCTTCTACCAAGAGGTACACAATGCAAGAAAAGCTGCTGTTTTAGAGTCGTCGCATTTGTCGACACTAGACGTTTTTACCTAAATTGTAAATCTAAGTTTGTCTCACCTTATTTATTTTGGTTTCTATCTATTTGTACCAAAGAGGACAACAAGATGATCAATTAACTTAAGGTTGACGTGGACAGCAGAATCGTAACAACACAATGCCTGAAAACTAAAAAAATAAAAAAAAAACTTGCTGATGATGAAATTAAATTTCAGTTTGCGGATTTTATCGCGATATATTGGTTTCACTGAGTTATTACTGATGTCTCGAGTAACATCAATATCCATTAAAAACTGTTGCACATAATTCAGGCACATAAAGAGAAAATAAAATAATCAAAGTATGAGAAAAGATTGATAAAGTTGGGAGCAAAAGCCAGTAATCCATCTCATGACTTATACAGCAGATGACTTTTTAATAATAAAATTAACAAATAAAAAATATTCCTCATAATATTTTCTTGGGTTAACGCGAATGTTACACATTGAAATTAAACTACAGTTTACGGATTTTATCGCGTTATATTACTCTCACTGGTTATTTGTTATTACATTTAAACCGAAAGATCTAGAAACTACATTTTTATTACTAGCCGACGTTTCGAATTCTTTACAGGATTCATGTTCACGGCAGACTGAGGTGATATTTGTCTTTGTCTTGAATTTAAAAGTTATCTCAAAGTACCCGAACATTTTTCAACGATTGGTGTTACTATCTACGCACAATGTGCTCACTGTGTCTTGATGTCTTCTGGTGACTTCTTTTTGGGTTTCATTAGCCTGATAACAGGGTCCCAAGCTGGAGTTACATTCCAACCATCTTCCCTATTGAAATTAGGATGTTTTTTAATTTCAATAGCTTCACGTATCATTCTTGGAATAAAGCGGTGTTCTTTTGCGAGTATCTGTGGTTTATCAAATCGCAGGTAATGGTTGGTTCCTTGTTCTACATGTTCACACACAGCAGACTTCGTCGAGCGTTTGTGTTTAATGTCAGCTATATGTTCCTTTAGTCGAATGCCTATGCTTCTCTTGGTTTGTCCAATGTATGAGAGCCCACACTCACAGTCTATCTTGTAAACCCCGGCCTCTTGTAAGGGTAACTGACTCTTGACAGATGGTAATAATTGGCTTATCTTCGTTGGCGGCTTGTAGAAAGTTTTGATTGAAGTTCGCTTCAAGATGTAGCCAATCTTGTCGGTCACGCCCTTGATGTATGGGAAGACAGCAGGTTGTCTCTCTACTGTGGCTGGCTTGTTCTTCGGGGATCTGTGACGTTGGCGCGGTGGTCGGAGCTTGTTGTCTTGCAGAACTTGCTTGACATGTTGAAGCTCGGCGTCCAGGTGTTTCTTGTCACAGATCCCCCGGGCTCTCTGAAACAAAGACATTCCTACGGTAGCTAACTATTTAGGATGGTGGTGAGATTCACCGTTTAAGTACCTATTTGTATGTGTCTTTTTCCTATACACAGTGTGGCTCAAATAGTTGTTTTTGTTCCTGATAACAAGTACATCTAGGAAAGCTAAAGAATTGTTTGCCTCTAATTCCATTGTAGATTTGATGTTGTTATGAATAGAATTAAGATGGTCTAAGAATACATTAACACTATCTGTTGGTAAAATTGTAAAAGTGTCATCTACATACCGCTTGTAGAACCTCGGTGTAATGGTGGCAGTCTGCAGGGCTCGCGCCTCGAAGTCCTCCATGAAGATGTCAGCAACAACAGGCGATACTGGAGAGCCCATTGCCACACCGTCTACTTGTATGTAGTATTTCTCATCCCATAGCAGATAGCCGGTTGTTAAGCAGTGTTTTAATATTTCTGCATATTCCTCGAGCATGTTGTTCTCTATTAGCTTCCTTCTAGTTATTTCAATACAGTCATGTGCTGGTAAGCATGTAAATAATGACTGTACATCAAAACTAACCATAGTTTCCTTGTCAGAGAGATGTAGGTGTTTTATTTCACTGACAAAGTGGTAGGAATCCTTTACATGCGCTCTCGTCTTGCCTCTGAGTAGCGAGAGAATCTTCGCAATGTGTTGAGCCAATCTGTAGGTTGGTGCCCCTATTTGACTGACTATAGGGCGCAGTGGAGTTTTGATGTACAGCTGTGTGTGAACATGTAGAACAAGGAACCAACCATTACCTGCGATTTGATAAACCACAGATACTCGCAAAAGAACACCGCTTTATTCCAAGAATGATACGTGAAGCTATTGAAATTAAAAAACATCCTAATTTCAATGGGGAAGATGGTTGGAATGTACCTTCAGCTTGGGACCCTGTTATCAGGCTATTGAAACCCAAAAAGGACAAAGTCACCAGAAGACATCAAGACACAGTGAGCACATTCTGCGTAGATAGTAACACCAATAGTTGAAAAATGTTCGGGTACTTTGAGATAACTTTTAAATTCAAGACAAAGACAAATATCACCTCAGTCTGCCGTGAACATGAATCCTGTAAAGAATTCGAAACGTCGGCTAGTAATAAAAATGTAGTTTCTAGATCTTTCGGTTTAAATGTAATAACAAATAACCAGTGAGAGTAATATAACGCGATAAAATCCGTAAACTGTAGTTTAATTTCAATATTCCTCATAAAACAAATCTCCTAAAGGAACTTTATAAGGCAAGCTACAGTAAAAGATAAGTATACAGTATAAAGTAATTTAGTCAAATTCACAATGATACTGCTAATGTAACTAGTCCATGATTATGGCCTCGCACATTAAGCTACCCATTATCTCTCTCTCTTACTACAACTGTACGCGTACACTGAGAGCTACTTTTCCACAAACAGATCCAAAGGAAAGCAGAATATTTTTTTCATATCAAGAAAGAAAGAAAGTAAAAAATATATCAAATAACAGATGGACGTAAACGATATTATATTGATTACGTTACAAATAATTTTAATTTTGTTAATAGAGCGTGAATATTTGGTCATAACAGGTTATGACTTCACTAGTTTCTATCTTCATATTAACATATGGCTGCCTTAAAAAAAGCTTCTTTATAATTTAAGTGAGGTAGTACTATGGTATAAGCATTGAGATTTTAGCATTTCCTTGTGTCCGATCATGGACAAGGTGTACACATAGTGGTTCGGCGTTACACCGAAACCGTAGGTTCTAGGCGACTTGGGAAGAATTAATGGACTGTATCTAAAGGATGGCGAGTTCTGCTGGCCTAGAAAGGATGAGGGAAGAGGATTGTGAGTGGGTATAGGATATTTTAAGGATGCTGAAGGATGAGGGGCACCTACCTTGTACGTCATTCTCAAATGGCAGCCTCCTGGTATCTTCGAGAATCCTGAAGCTGCTTGATTCACTCCACTACACAAATCACTTTCACTCGCGAGCGGTTTGAGTTTTGTATAAGCGCTAATAATTATAGCGGTGCGGAAGCGGCGCGGTGCGGTATGCTGGTACGTTCTCGAGCTTCTCGAATGTTCTGAACTGTCTCTCGCGTCGATGATCGCGGCGAAAATGGGATAGACAGGGACGGAAACAAAGGCATCGCTCGCATTGGCCAAGCAGCGACGAACCATTGACGTTGATGTGATTAGTTTTCGATGGAATGGTAGATGGCGCTACCACATAGCAAATAACTGTTATCATTGAAATATCTCAAACTATAAATTCAGCTACTACTGCATTAGTAGTAGTACTATTTCATAATGGTCAAAATAAACAGTACCCCACACATTCAAAGGTGATGTAAGCTTTCGACGCTTACGTCAATACGTCAACTATTCGCGGCTATATCAACCGTAAAAAGTGCCGGTCGCTTCTAAAATTTCTAATAAAACCAAGTATATAGATGTTTCAGGGTTTCTAATTTTACTTTTATTTGACGAGTTTTTTACAACTTGCACGAGCAATAAACGTGCTGGTACGTACGTTTTTAGAAGCAATAAATTGTTGGTGTTAAACAATGACATCAAACGCGTTTATAGTGAGTGAAATGTATAAAAATTTACGAGAAAACTTGTGAATATTACATTCACTTCATCTTATTCGGTGCTTGATATCTTTAGGGAACTAAGAGTATTGGATCGCAAGAAGCTACTGCACTAGCCAGCTTGTGTCTAGAGTTCACAGAATGGCTCGATAAAAACTAATATAAAAGCAAAAGCGCTTGAAGAATTGCGCTATAAATATAACATGAGATTAGTTATCAACCCACACACACAAGCAAAAGAACTGAATTGCCAAGCAGTGATTTATAATACCTCGGTGACCTATAAACGTTCAGGATATGTATGTTGCCCTTTGCTACACTTCATAAAGAATTTAAAAAGCTTTAAGCTATGAAAGAAAGCTTGCTGATTGTACAGATTACGTACTGGTTTAAAGCAGTCGCCTCTCCATTTAACACTGTACCAATAGTCCATCAATCGGAGCAATAAATTGTGCCTTTTTGGTACGCAATGTATTTTGCGGTAAATTCTTCTGCAAAAGCATTCACAAAGAAAAAATATAACAAAACTAGATATAACGTTTACCTTTGTCAACAAAGACAAAAAAGCAGCCTATGACCAAACGGATAGTTACAATATTATTTATGTATGCCCTGTGAAACAACATGATGTGTTTGCAGGTAATACCTAATGTTTCTTCCTAGAATATTGAAAACATGATTACAAACCTTCACTGTAACAAGACGCAACCCAAACTATGAATAACAAACGCACCATGTTCTCGTAATACTATGGTAAGAACTTTGTCATTTTCGGATAACAGACAATGAATATGTAGGCTCAAGACTACCGGCAACTCCAAAGATATAAATGATACTTATAATATTTAGTGAAATAGGAAATCTTCACGAACGTTTCCCCTAGGGAAAAGTAGATGTTGGAAATAACGAATTCATTTTTACTAGATTTTTACGTGTTATTCATAATTCCTCGATTTTGATAGGTGTTCGTCATTTCTGAGGTTATGCAGTAAACTACAAGCTACTCATAACGTCTTATAACAAAATGAGGACTGAGGTATAACATCCGACGATTTTGTTGAAGACGAATGAGACTTAGATCTTAAAGCGACTATAAATGTTGTTATTCATGATATGTGTTACAAATAAGGGTACAAGGTGGCCAAACATTTTCGTGTTTTTGTATCTTAACTTACAAATCAAGCTAAGGCTACTAAAGTTAAATAATAATTGGTTCTCTATCAGCAATTTTTACTGCAAAGTTTTCTGTAGGTACATAAGAGATGAAATTTTGCCAGGTCATTCGACATTATGGTCACAACTAGATAACTGTAAAATAAAATACTGAAAACAGATTTTTATGGTACTATGTAGACATACCTTTTTGTGATAGTGTTTTTGTTTAATTCGACTATTACATTCCTGTATCGATGACGAAGAAAACCCACACCTTTTCGATCAAAGAATCTTTTCGCAAATATTAATCTTCAAACATCACGTATCTGCTGACTACTTAACAGGTTTCTTAAGAAAATAAAGATAAATAGGCATTTAATAACCTTCATCACTGCCCCCGTAAAGTAGTCCAGTGGATAGCGTAGGTATGCGTCTGCTGATCCTGGGTTCGATTCCCGGGTCGGGCAAAAATTGTTATTGAGTTTCCCGAATTCTCAGTAGCAGCATGGAGTCTGGAAAGTGGGTACTTTTCCGGGTAACGGCAATAGGCTCACCCCTATTATGAGGGACATATAAACTTACCTATAACATGGCGAATTATGGGTGTAATAGTACACCTCTGCCTACTTCTTTGGAGAAACAGGCGTGTCTATAAAAAATATAAGCATTCAATTTGTTTTTATTATTAGACGGGAAAGTATATTTACGATTGACTAGCAAATAAAAATTCACAAAAATGTAAAATGTTAGTCCATGTCAAAACTATTCATAATTAACACGTCTACAAAATAAGTGACGTAAATAACGGGCTTTAACGTGAACACAAAAAATATTTCAGTAACGACAAATCATATGATTTTTTCGTCCTTTGTTGGTTGGTCTAGTTTAAAACTTTATTTAGTTTTGTTGCAAGCAGAAACGCTAACATTGTATGTTATTTTTCTAATGTAAAATCTGGCTACCGCTCAAAAAATTAATAAGTTTATTCCTTTATGAACCGTAGCGGTCGAGTTCTGATCAAAATTTAAGTATTTTAATTTTTATAGTTTGACCAGTCTGACAGCGTTAGAAGGGTTAGAATCACGGGTTCTCTCGTGTCTCGAAGTCTCGAGACTTTCGGCTGTCTTGGTTCCCGGGACTTTGCAGTCAAGACTCGAGACAGGACACAGTTGTCGAGATTTTATTGTATTGTATGTAATTTTTATTTTGAAATAATTGAAATAACCTGTAGATACTTAAGTACTCGGTACTATCGCGTAAAACTCGAATACACAATAAAATGCGTTTGCCGCATACAGTAAGTTATTCCTTGTAATTACTATAATACTAACTTAGGTGGTTCTTTGTGGCTGTTGATTGAATATTTGTGAAGTTCCCTACGACACAAAATTTATTCCTAGTGCGGGAGTTAATGTAACGGAATTCTATGGACCCCAGGCTGATTAAAATTTTAGTTTTCTACTAACTGAGTTTAAAATATCAAATTCAGCCTACCAAGCAATTTGTTGCCAGGGTTCCCGCGCCCCTCCCCACGCAGGACCATGGAATTCGTCCTTACTTTATATTCCTCTGCTGACAGCATTTACCAAACATAAATGCTTATAATTGAATGAAAGTAGACATCAAAATACTAAAGACAGCGATACATTAGTATTGGTTTGTCATCACAAAATCACTCTCCATATATTCATGCTTCACATATTGGTACTTGAGTACAAGGCAGCGTATCTCAGAGACGGCAGCTCCAGGGAGACGGAGAACATGATCCAGGTATATTAGTCATATAGTATTATCGGCGCCGAGTATTTCAGCGATATCCAGTGTATAGTATTGAGCGTACAGTAAAAGTCTCAAAACTGATGTCACAAAACGCCTCCTTGCCGCAAGTCATAACATTGAAGCCGATACAAACATAGTCAATTAAAACGTACTAAGCCATCGCGCATAGTTTGCAGGGAAGCTCTCGTTACAATCGCCACTCGATTAGCCGCCAGGACTTACGTCTACCGCGTGTCAGCTGCTATGTACTGGCCTGTACGCAGGTTTAGACAGCGATTGTGAAAGTCCTGCATTCTACCACCTGATCGCGAATACGGAGACTCCCATCATACATCGCTCGTCTTCACATCCATCATCAACAAGGTACGAACCACTACTAATGGTACACGCGGTTATTAATAATATAACTATGTACAATATCTCATAGAGAACTTTATATGTTAGTCAGCCTGGTATATATATATGGTGTGATATAGACATAGATACACAACAGAGTTATTAATGTTATACAGTTCATGCAATAAATTACAGTAAAGTGAATAACAGACACTCACCGGACTTTTAGCTGCGTCGCTGCCAAACTTACCCCTTGCCCTGTGCTGATCACCTTCTCTTGAAGCCGCTCGCCTTGTTCTTCGATATCACTAAGCACTAATTATCGACCAACACCGAACCTCTTTCGCGCTAGGCCAGGTCCGATTTCTCTCGCGCCATAAGACCCACTGTCTGAACTACCACGCGAGTCCGTTCCCCGAGATCTGCCCTCTTCCGCGTCCTAAGACTGACTGTCCGCGTCAAACACCACCACTACCACGTCACGCTGTCGTGGGACCCGACTAGCTCCGCCTTCTAAGAACCGACCGTCCAGTCAAACACAACCAACGCAACGCCTCTCGAATCCTTTACTACCTGACAAGGTCCGTTTCTTATCGTTGATCCCTTTTTTATGATCCTCAACTACACCGCATGTGAACACTACAGTGCCAATATTTTCTCACATTTCATAGCTATTTCTTTACTTATATGCCTGTCACATAACTCTTATAAATTTGTCAAACTCTTGGGATTTATCAGTTTACTAATTGCATAACGTTGGCGCCAGCGTAGCGATAAGACAAACACATGTGGAAACAAGTATGCGACCTAAGGACTATATATTATTATTTAATTTGGTGTAGCGAGCAACACCACTACATTATATTTTTAGAAGAAAACTTTTATTTAGCCTGTAAGTAACCTTAACATTGTTAGGATTTCATTTGATGTTTCGTGACTGTTGATTTTCATACAAAGTTGAATTATTCACACATTTGACCGAAAATTCCATTAGCCCGAAATTAATTCCTTTTTCATTTTGTTAATAGCGCAGGCTGTTTCGTGCGTTTGTTTTTTTTTGTATTTGATGTTTACAATAAAAGTGTGTGTAATTATTATGCAATATTAAAACCAAAATCTTAAACAGCAAAACTAAATGCACAAAAATATTTACGTACCTATGCAATTCTACAAAATAACCCTTACATAACCCCAAATTGCCAATTACGAACACAAAATCATTTCACGAAAACTCAATCTTGGTCTCTAGTACCCACGGGGACAACTTGTGGACATGCCAAACTGATTGGCTTGTCGATTGGGAAGCAATTGAATCCGCCGGTGTGTTAGTGCCGTCTATTACCTATTCATAGAACTGCCGAACGGCGAAGCTAAATTGCTTGGTTTTGCTAGATTCGTTTGAGCTTAAAGAGTACTCTTTAAAATTACCCGTACCCCTGAAACGGACTATTAAACACTAAAGATAGGTTCTTAATAAGGCTGCTCGGAGCTGCTTTCTTTCTGAACAGTTATTTAAAATAACAAGCACGAGTGTATTAAAGAGAATGGCTACAATTAAAATATTCTCAAATATAGCATAATACACATAATGCTATTTTAATAAGCTGCGTTTATAATGATAACAAGGATACATAGTTTAAATGAGTCCCAAATTGAAATTGAAATTTAATATTAAACCGTAAAAGCTAATATTGGTAACACAGCTACATACATAACAAGACTGATAAACACATTTCTGCAACATTCTGTCCGTGTGGTGACGGATGAAGAATACGGAATGTCACCACCCCATGTCATGCCATGGGTGTCGTAAGAGCCGACATAGGGAGATTTTATGCAGAGAACAGCACTGTAAGAGAAAACTTGATACAAAGCCTACCCTTCCCAACCCGTTTGGCCAGTGCGGTTATAGTAGGCCAATTCCTCCTTTCAAAGGAGAGGCCTAGTCCAGCAGTGGACTGTTAAAGGCTGATGATGATGAAACACATTTCATTGGGTAAAAAATATCTCAATTATAATTCCGTAGTTAAGTAAAGGACTAGTTAATAAAAAACCCAGCCTATTTGCCTAATTTACTTAACATTATGAAATCCTAATTTTCCATAAGCACAAATAAAAAGCCTTCTCGTAAATGACCTCCGTGTCGTCATATCGCCGAAGAAAAAGGAGGAGAGAATTTTATAGCGACGTTCTATTTATACCTCGTAATACCCCGTAGTATACGAGTACATAAATATGCCACAAGCTGGCTGTGTTACCTTACAAAACATGAAAAATATAAAAGCTCCAATTCAGGCAAATAAAAATATCCTTACGTCGGCCATCTCTTGAGTCTAAAGTGTATTTACACTTATTGTACATGGCGGTAGTCGTAAATAATGTGTATTACACTGTGTATGTCTTTGTTACTTATTTGTGAATTTATGATCTGGTTAGTGAACGTAGGTTATTTTTCATTTTGGTTAGTATTTAGATGCTGTGATTGCAACTTGATGACTGCACGTATGATGTAGAAGTATATGCGCTGCTTAGAACTGCGTTGAGTGCTTTCGATTCGATAACAACTTGTGACGATTCTGTGTGTTCTACAAATTGTCGTCATGAGTGGGGTATTGTTACAAATCTGAGTGTACTTGATTGAATGCTCGTAAAGTCCCCCATGTCACACGATTGATTCGTAGAGCGGGAGTTGTATTACGGAAAAAACGCTATGCTATAGAGTATCAAATAACGTCAAAACAGTTTTTAATTACTTTGATTGTCTTTTGGTGTAAAATTATCCTGTTTGAGGCCGATTATGAAGTGCAAGTTACTGATATTCTAATAGATTTCGAGTGATATTAAGGGTCCTAACACGATGTTACATACGCAAAGTAATTATAATTTACGAGAATAATTTTCAATTTTCACAGTGATTAGCGTGTTTACTCAAACGAACAAAATTGAACGAAAAGGAGTTGTAGGTATAGTTGGTTTTATTTTACACATACTTATGATAAAATTTAGTGCGTTAAAGTATAGAACAAATTGAATTTTTGAACACATTGGTTAACAGAGATTTTTAAAATATTCTATTCCAGATTGTCTTTGAAAATTTGATTCTAGATAGTGTCTGTACTAACAAGCTTGTTACGATTGTATCCAGCTAATCAATTTCAGTGGGAACTTTTATTCTTTGTATTGTTACATTACAATCTATGATTTGATCTTACATTTTAAATATTATGTTACTGTGTGAACTTGTTAGACTATGTCTACTAAGAAATATTTCTACAGAAATTGTATTTTTATTGGAATGAAGACTTAGTACATATTGATAGGGTTATTTAGTCACCCACATAATTATATGTAAAGTTTGGTAATCGCGATCACGTGCACCTGCCGCTACTAGTTATCGATGGATATCGTGGTAGTTTTAGTGTGTACATCCCAAAAATCTGTCGTGGGTTTGATCGTCATCTGTATATATAAAATTCTCGCGTAACTGACTGAAAGACAAGCTACAACCAAGACTATTGGGCGTAAGAAGCTGCAATTTGGCATGTTTGTTCCTTGGGGACCGTAGGGTTACACTAAGAAAAGGTTTTCTAAATTCCCACGAGATCGGGCAGAAGCGATTAAATAAAAAAAAGTACGGGTGTAGCTGCGTGTGTCCTGTAAGGTATAAAACTTTGCAATAATATTCTGGTACAATGCACGTACAGGCGTCTGAATCAGATGTTACACACATTCCGCCATACTTTTGAACCGACCCTTTTGGTACATAAATTATGCTATCGCTGCTTTTTACTTGGTCTGGAATATGTTGAAATAACGTAGTCATTAGACCCCGACATTCACAACAAGTCAAAACATTTCGGTGAAGAGTCGGAACGAATGTCTTTAAACGCGTCTCATACACCACCGGACCCAATTCGGTAGAGGAAACTCCAAACTTAATGGGGTTTCCACTTCGAGACAAATAAACCTCTTATAGACAACATTCTAACACTGATACAAAAAAACAAATGGTAAAAAATCGTTACATGCAAACAAAGAAATTGCCTATATAGAATTTATGCCAAAGTAACTTATACAAATACTTTTGACTTTTTAAAGGCACAACTTAAATTAAAATTTTCGAGACTTCGAACATAAAAGTCTGCCCGTTAAAAGTTAAAATAGAGGTGCGTGCTGTGGGAAAAACTTGACACCTCTGAGAATGTATGCTTTGCCAACCATTTCTGGAACATCTTTGTCTTTTTATAAAACAATGTCTACACCATGAATTAATTCTGTTTTGCTGAAGAATTAGAATTATAACCCAGGCTCGTAATAACTAATTGTGGATCAAAAAAATCTCTGACCTGTTGGTTTAGTGGTACCTAAGTGATCATGGCTGCTGAGTCGGAGGTCGTGGGTTCGATTCACACCTAAGACAAATCTTTGTGTAATGAGCGCGTTGAATTTTTTCGGGTGTGAGTGTAATTTGTCTATAATATTGTTATATACTAAATGATGCCAGCAGCTACGAGCGCACATGTTCTTAATTTAACTATTTTCGCGTTCTCGCAGAGATCCGTTATTTCGGAACATATATTTTGTAATTTTGAATTCAGGCCTACGGTCTTCATGGTTTCTTGTGCCTAATAATTGTGGCTGTACATTGACTGTCAGTCAGTCAGTAACGGAAGAATGTTGTATATACAGACGTGTTTATCTATCTGATAACCAACTGATTCAGATGGCTGAGTGTGGATTAACAAAGAAAATTATTGCACAGTGCTATACAGTATGACGATCAAATTCACAACCGTGGGTACAATCCAATACGTGCAATTGACGTATGTTTTCGTAGGCTATATTCAAATAAAATACATGTATATATGACATTCTATCCACAACTAGTAATCTCATGAACTAATCCAATTATTTTATAAATCTACTTGTATTTTATGAAAACATATTGTTTTACAAATATACGATCATGAATGCGAATACCAAGCGATATATCCAAAGGTAACAAAAAATGTACTCAGAAATCCTATTGTGATGGAAAATTAATTCACTTCAAATCTTCTAATTAATGCCCTTTATTCCCGTTGTTATTCATACATATCCCGTCCGCATAATATTTATATTAGAATGAAAGGAAAATATGAAGCCAATGTCTGTGTTTTTTCATTCCCAATATATTATGAAAATAGTATTTATTTTACATTTTATGTTAGGATTTGAAAAATCTGAATAGAGATAAAGCTGTACTCGGTAATGTACATTCCTTATGTGAAAATAAATATGTTACTAGATATATAACGCACTAGCTTTTACCCGCGGCTTTGCGCGCGTTAAATTCGGGGTACTTACACAAATCTACTTTCAGTCTCAAGTTGTGTGAAGACACTCCTGATTATTCTAAACATTTCATAAACTCTATAGGGTACAAAGTAGCTCGGTCAGTATTCCTACAGTATACCTTCCATTATATCTACCAAAAGGCACATAATGACATCGCCTTGCATACAGTCAAAATGCCAAAGCCATGTTCCAATACCAGTCCAATATATATCTATAAACACTTTTGTATTTATTATTCTCTACTTATATTATAACACTTTTGCATTTATAATATAAGTAGAGAAAATTGTTTCAGCCGTTTAAGATAGTATACAATTTTTAGTTTATATATGCGAACAATGTAATAACTGTGCATAATAAATATGACATTATGTATGATGCGTCAGTACTGATAGATATACGCACATGCGCACTCAATTATTATAGCGCATGCGTTCTTACTAAGAAGAGGTAAATTTGTGCCGAACAAACTTCTAGCCTCCCAGTCCCTGCAGTCCCTCCTAGTTTATTTTTTGCAAAATATGGTAGCCTATGTCCGTCTCCATGGTCCAGTATATCTCTATATCAAAATTCATCAAAATCGGTCCAGCCGTTTTAGCGTGGAAACGGAACATACATACATACAAACATACATACATACACATTTTCAAATTTATAATATTAGTAGGGGTTGTTGCAGTCGTTGTACTTGCCTGGATTGGTGGCGACAGAATTGAAGTAAGGGTGTTTTGGTTTAAACTATTGTCCATAGGAACCCGCGCGTAGACGTCTTTACATTTGCTTTTGCATTGTTGATTTGTTCAACTAAGCATTATGATATGGGATACCTCAAAGTTGTTATATATAACATCCTTGAAATGTATACATTCATTATAAATTTGGCAGGCTACAATGTTATACTTATCTTTCTATACGACCAGTAAAATAAATTACAATCGTTTAATAGTAAACGCATAGGTATAATACCTTTTTGCAGCCATTCGCTGGATAGAAGCAAACAAAGTCCTTTAATCTATCTTTCAAGCCGTGTCAGCATATTCGTGCTCAACCCTGGTTTTGATACATTCATTAACCACTGGTTGCGAGGTGTGAATTTTATAAAACCTAGGATGAGACGCATCCTACATACATAAAATTACTACCTTCATTACCTTGTTTAACATTGCATTAACGGCCTGTGAACCATGTCCCTGCATTGCCTACCAAGTTATTAATAGTAATCTACCACGCGTTGAAAGCTTTTCAGAGGGTATTTTATATTAAGTAGTTTGAAGTGCGACATCAGTGGAGTAACAGATTAAAGGGAACCAAAGTGCCTTTATATTTGTATCAAAACTTGAGTGTATTATTTAGATAATATTGTCTGAATTTAGGAAAGCCTCGTGCTATAGGTTTGGAGCCTAAATATTGTAGTCTTATTTTCGGCAAAAGAAATCGTAATATCAGTTGCCATAAAAGCTTTTCTAATTATTTTCGTTTCTATACATATTATATCTATATACATATTTCAGTAGATGACATGTAAATTAGACTTTTGATTTGCTTTCTATGTTAGTTTTTGTGACCTCAAATGTGAATTATGTCGCATATTATGCTATATCCTATTATATATTCATATTAAATTGCAATATTGATATAAGTTTGTTGTGAAAATGGTGTTTATGTGTTAAATAGGATTGAAAAGTCATCGGCAAGGGACCATTTGTCTGAACATTTAAATCGAATTTTTACATCGATTAATATAATACTAGCTTTTGCCCGCTGTTTCGCTCCCGTAAATTTCGTTTAAATAAAAATGTTTTGTACGAACACCCCTAAACTCCTCAAGGAACATACATGGCAAATGTCGCCTACTTGCGCCCAGTAGTTTCGGCTGTAGTGTGTTTTTCAGTCAGTCAGTAACAAAAGGATTTTATATGTAAATATATATCTAGATATTTCTTGCTTTATTCGTATCTAGAATAGAAAGAAATAAAATCGTTAAGACACAAAGATTAGATCTTTGACAGGACGATGTCTGTCGGGTAAGCTAGCATTACGTATAATATGGAACGACCGTCTAAGCAATAAGATGAAAATCACATAAATTCATCTCCCCGATGTGTCGTGCTCGTGAACACTTCACCAATATTTCGCCAGTTTTCCTTATCAAGTGGGATGTTCACTTTCATTGCTGTGCCCGCGACTCCGTTCGCGTGTACTTTGTTTTTTCATTGGGCCATAGAACTGATAACCAAAATGTTTTAAGTTGCATATATCTATTACCTATATTGAAGAGTGTTATCTAGATATCCTAAAAATAACTAAATTACAATCAATAAGTATACATATAATAGCAGAAACTACTCAGGTCATCTTAATAATAAATATTAGATATAACGTTAAAGGAGAGAGAAATAAATTACTAATTTACTATCTAACTAGAGGACGCCCGCAGCTACCCTCGCAATTTTTTTTAATTTAACCGTTTCCGCCCGATCCCGTGGGAATTTCAGGAAATTTCTTCTTAGTGTACCTCTACGATCCCCAAGGAACATACATGCCAAATTTCAGCTTCCTGCGCCTTATAGTTTTTGCTGTAGCTTGTCTGTCAGTCAGTCAGTAACGCAAGTATTTTATATATACAGATACATACATACATACATACATAGACTCACACCTGTTTCCCCGAAGGGGTAGGCAGAGGCATATTAAACGCCCGCTTTTCGGCAGTGTTTTGATCCCACGTAATAGGTGGCGAGCCTATTGCCGCTTATCGGGATATACAGATAATCTACATCAAAGCTTCTTTGTACACTATATTAGACGTATAGCCTTCGGGGATACAAACATAAAGGTGCCTAGGCTCGCTTACACGTGACAGAGCTAAAAGAGCTGTTACTTAGATCCACACCCGCAAATTTCAGCGTTTAGCCTTAAGCTTACTGGCAGCTGGACTCGTTTGAAACTAAACAAAAAAAATTGTTTGGCATTAGGGAAATACATCCGGAGTGTACAAACACTATCACCTGCTCCGCACCCTGCTAAAATCTCTGCTTCGATCACGTTTTGTTGTAAATTAGTCACTTTTCTGGTGCAATCATAAAGCTTAGGGGTTACTTTTTAAATGTATCTTTTGAGATAGCCTAGTGTTGTACGTAACGGACTGCTGAGACGATGGTCTCGGGTTCGATCCCCAGGTACCCCGGCACACAAATCTGACGTTTTAAAGTTATGTCTGCATTAATAATGTTAATGATCGCTCGCTTAACTCGTTATATGTTGATAGAAGTAGGTGTACTCTACAATTTTTCACTATCCCGTATCCGTTTCTGGGTATTTAAATAGCTCTTTCGCAAAGCTATAAATTTTCAAAAGTTGCTTTTTGATTTGCGTTGCCACACAGGTCATATCAAATTTTGTATCGATGAAACTGTGCAATACTGTACTATTTTCATGTGAAATGACTTTCTCTTGTTCGTGCGGGTACACACCGCGAAGTTACCAATCACGAGTAAAAGATCAGAGAATTCCTGTACATTTTCGTAACCTCCGAATAGCGCTCGCATAATTATTTAATTTCAAATGCATAGCGATAATACAATCCTACGGTCTAGAACTCGTTGACAGGCTCTAAATTCATATCAGATCTTGTCCCACGTGGTATAACAGGCAGAGTCTGACAAAAATCGCCACAAAAAATACCGCCCAAGGGTTGGTCATTTTGCTTGATATCTTTTAATGTAGGATCTACATGCTTCGACCGCTTCATGGTTTGCCATCGTGCATTCATTTCATATGGCAAGGTGATGATTTTTTTTGCTTTGTAGCTGTTTCTAGATATATTACAAACAGCGCTCTCAGTGTGGTCTAAGTCGATCAGAGTTTTAAACATTGTAGGCACTTTTCCTCCTGGTAACAATATGGCTGCTATCGGTCTCATCATCATCATCGTCATCAGCCTTTTACAGTCCACTGCTGGACTAGGCTTCTCCTTTAAAAGGAGGAATTGGCCTACTTTACCGCGCTGGCCAAACGGGTTGGTATAGGGTTTGTATCAAGTTTTCCTTCTCTTACAGTGCTGTTCTCTGCATAATATGCTCCCTCTGTCGGCTCTTACGACACCCGTGGGATGATATGGGGTGGTGACAATCCGTATTCTTAATCCGTCACCGCTATCGGTCTATATAAATAAAATTCTTTCGTTAGTGACAGACTGCCAGAACACGCACAGCCAAAATTATTCATGGCAAGAAGCTGTAATTTTGTAAAACGTGCGCTATGAAGGTATTTCTCAAAATTTCTACGGGATCGGGCAAAAATTGTGAAATTTATAAGCGGCGATAGCCCAGTGTACGTAACGGAATGCCGAGACGATGGTCTCGGGTTCGATCCCCAGGTACCCCGGCCGTCGTGAAGATCATCGTATGACCAGCGTTTTTATAGGTTATTAATATTGGGTCGCGTTGCGGTGTAGGTTGTAAGATACCAATGCTTGAGAAGTGTGTAATTACTTATTTATTTATTATTTTCCTAATACTGTGTCACGGAGTTTTTATGAACATTCGTTCAACGGACAAAAGTAAACCCATACTCGAAATACCAATTTGTGGATTTAACACAAAATGATGTCTCGTGTGAGTATTGAATCGTTTAATCCACTACGTTACCGGTGCATTCATAGAATAAATGACACGCTTACAAGAAGCTTGATTTCTAGTTCATAATTTACCGCATGATTAGTAACTGTTTAGATTTGTGACTGAGTGCTTATTGTTGCATTATCCTTAGAGATTGAGCTTAAGTAAGTACGATTTTATTCCTGTTTTTACCTTAAGACGAAACACCCACAGGTGGACTACAATTACCGTCTTTAATTGACTATACGAGTGCACTAAGTCTAAAACCAAATGTGCAGTGGCTTACTTTTAAGTAGCATAAAGTTTACAAACTAATAAATTGCGACGCAATCACACGAACCGTGGGTTTAGGATCAAAGTTCTTAGTGTCGTACTAAGTAGAAGGCAAGTTAAAGCTCAACTATAATGGGTACTAATGAGCGTACAAACTCTGTGTAGTCTAGTTAGTGAATAAATAAAATTATGACATGTAAACGTTTGCGTATTTCGAAATTAATAGTTTTAATTACTATACGGTTTGTGACAATTAGGCGTCTTGTGAGTTTATTTATTTAGGACAACCAACAAGGTATACACCGTAACATTTCCTTGTGTTTAGTTCTAATAGCTAGTGTTTAGTGCTACCTTAATTATAGGTTGCCACGGCATGCACATAACAGTTAGAACAGGAAATTATTTATTGAACACAAACATTTTTACAATAATATAAAAAGGAATGGAAAAACATATATATGGAAAAACACAAAATTTTATGAAGAACTATTTTTGATTTTCATCATTTTTGCAAGCTGTATCTAGAACTGTGGCTTTAAATTTATTTATGTTTTGGCCGAAGATGTCTACATTACTATTTGACTTAGTGATAACTGTTATACTGCGTCTGGAATCTATTGATTGCAGAATAGTAACCCAGATTGCTTCTCGCTTTCTAGCTATCTAGAACCACGAGGCAATTTAAGTGGTGTGTTAATTGTTATCTGCTGAAGGAGATGAGGGCAATCTAGGGTGCCATTCACAAGCCTAAATAAAAACATTTGGTCAAGAAGGCGTCTGTGAACTCTTAGACTATACAACCCAAAAAAGCTCAGGCGGTCTTCGTAGGTCTTAAGAACCTTTGTATTGTTACAGTAGTATGACAAATGGTACAAGAATCTTTTTTGGACCCTCTCAATTCTTTTGATATGCACATCATAATGAGGTGACCACACCTGACTACAATATTCAAGTACGTGTCGGCAAGGTATGATGATGATTAAGGGGAATTAAATTAACGCCGATAGATATTGCATTTTGAATAATATGAGCGGACGGATGTAATGTTCAAGACTTACATATCAAGACGTAGACATCACTTTCTATCATGGATAACTCTGTTTGACCTCGATGCCAAGCATTTGCTAGTATGGTTCATCCACAACCCTCTCTGTGCGACCTGTAGGTTAAAAGTTATATGATTCCACTGTCCGGCATTCTAGCATTGCAGTTCTATCAATTTCTATTTAAGATTACAAATATATAACTGTCAATTACAATATATCAGATCTTTCAATAACACAATACCTGTGAATGGGTCTTTTACCAATATCAGGTCTTTCAATAACACAATACCTGTCGGGTATTTCACCGATATCAGGTCTTTTAGTAACACAATACCTGTCGGGTATTTCACCGATATCAGGTCTCTTAGTAACACAATACCTGTCGGGTCTCTTTTCTCGACTGAGGCGATAAACGTCTTTATCCTCAGCCGAGCTCTAAACACAATACAGAATTACCATACAATACATTAACGATCACTAGATACGTAAAAACAATAGGATCCCATATAATTAGCTTTACAACACTAGCTACTCGCAAACAGTAGGAATCACAAAATACTTAGCTCCAGCGCCCATTTGTGGTTTCGTCAAACCAGCAGGCAATGATATCTAGGAAACTCAGGAAACTCCACACACATGTTTATTACTGATTTTAACACAATATACAATATGTTTTGAATGACAATGTCAATACTATGAAGTAATAAAGTAACTTCGTATTCTTCATATATCAAGTTCAAATCTTAAACGTAGAACCGTCGGTTGTGGCCAGTACTCACATAGAGGTGGGCTAGTAATCGATTTTAAACTTTCGCGATTTGTATACATCATACAAAATAAATTAGCGGGTCTTAATCGCGTACAATTAATTTATTTAAGGTATAAATACCTATTTGTTTCCGACGTTTCGCTCGTCTTGCACCGAGCGTGGTCGCGGAGAGACTGATGAGAGCTCAGCGCCGTCTTGTAGAAGTGCGGGTTTCGGCACCTACCCTCACTTGGTCTTTATTTAAGTTCGCACTGTCGGTACTCCGACACACTACACTAATGACGTCTACACACTGTTGAGATTTATCACTGCGGCGGTGTTTACATTTGCTGATGACTGGATTCCAAGTAGCCGATAATCTATATCCATCCTCCCGATTGAAATTGTTATATTTCTTGATTTCTACCGCTTCACGTACTATCCTGGAGTAATAGTGACAATCGGTGGATAAGAATTGTGGTTGATGCAGTTCTATCCAGTGGTTTGGTCCAGACTCCAACAAATGCTCAGCTATAGCCGACTTATTAATATGTCGGTTTTTCACAGCTGCGATATGTTCCTTTACTCTTTCAGCGATTGTACGCTTAGTCTGCCCGATATATGAACTACCGCAGCTGCAATCGACTTTGTAGACGCCAGGTGTTTGGAGAGGAATGACATCCTTTGGGGTACGCAGATTATGTGCTATCTTAGAGAACGGTCTGTATACAGTCTTGATGGAGTATTTCTTGAGTACTGTTCCAACCTTGTCCGTTACTCCCTTTAGATACGGCATGTAAGCCGGCACTCTGCTCACTTCAGGTCTACGATCTTTCCTCTTCAGACGGAGTATCTTCTTCTTGTATCCGTTGCGCCTAAGTACCTCCTGAACATGTGACAGTTCACTATTTAATTGTTCAGGGTCACACAGGTCATACGCTCTGTTCACTAACGATGACACAACGGAATCCAAATGCCGCGGATGGTGGTGCGAGTTCGCGTTAAGATACCTATCTGTGTGTGTCGGTTTCCTATATACAGTGTGTCCAAGGGTACCATTATCTCTCACTGTCACTTTAACGTCGAGAAAGGGTAACGATCCGTCTACCTCCATTTCGTATGTGAATCGGATGTTCGGATGTATGGAGTTCAATTTGTCTGCGAATTGTTCCACGTCTTGCTGGTTCCCCTTCATGATGCAAAAGATATCATCGACATACCTCTTCCATAGCTTCACATTTGATGCCTGCATGTCTATGGATCAAATGTGAAGCTATGGAAGAGGTATGTCGATGATATCTTTTGCATCATGAAGGGCAGAAGAAAAGTATTCGATCATAAATTGGTAGGTAGCAGAACTTTGTATCTCACTTTGGAATCTAGTTGATCTGGATGTTCACTTGAAATTGGTTTACTAATATTTGAATTCTGATCTTCTTTGATATCATCTTGTTCTAGAATTACGTTATTCGTAAGAAACACAGTTTCAACTTTTCTCGAAAAGTTGAAACTCTGTTTCTGTCCTGAGGCCAGCTAGCCGGACCCCGTACCAAAATTTTTGGACCATTCAACCACTTGTGTCTAACTTCTTGTGACGTCGCTGGTCGATTGGCTACATCTGCCGGATTTAGTTCAGAAGAAACATGTCTCATGACTAAATTTTTTATTTCTTTTAGTTTCATCAATTCGTTTTGATACGAATGGTGTTAGTAATTTATTAGAGTTGAAACAATCTATATATATATCTGGCTATCAGTCCATATCAATTGATTTGTAATATTTAATTGAATGTATTTAAGAACATATTGTATTAAAGGGCTTCCTGTTAATACCCCTTAAAGTTCAAGTCGTGGTATTTTCAAGTTATCTTAGTCTTTGGTTGGTACCAGACGCGATTTTCCAATGACGAAACTTTTAGCGTTATTTCCAACTATATAAACCATTGCTGCATAAGCTTTAGTAGATGCGTTTTCTTGATTTCCAATATCATTTGTATGCATGACCATTTATCCAATAATTCAGTGGATAAATTTGCATCCCATTTTATCTTTTGTTTCCACAAATTCTGCAGAAATAGTTTTGCTGGTAGCAATGCAGGCACTACATACCTACATGGGTCGTAGACAGAAGCAATAACTTTTAAAACGCCTCTTTTGGTTACAACTTTGTTTGTTAAAATGAATCTCAAATGAAGTTTGTCTGTTACCAACATCGTAGAACCATAGCTCTTCACAATGTGCATAGTGCTTGTAGATTCCCATTCACTCTTCTTCGCTAAATATCTTGGGATATAACGCCCTATTATGTCCTGCTGATTTACCACAATGCCAATAAGGTTTTTTGTATACGCATTGCTTATACATATGTCCCACTTGAAGACAATTCAAACATCGGTTACTTTCTTTCAATTTAATTGTTCTATCTTGAAGAGTTTTAAATTGTTTACATTTATCGTTAAAATGGTCATTACCACAAAAGATACAGCTTAACTTCCTTCTTTTAAACTCCATCTTGTCTTCATCTTGTCTGTTGTGAAAATTTCGTTTATTATATTGATAATTTTGATTGTTTCGTGGTTTAATTAAATTGAAGTTATGAGTTTTATTCCTCCTATCTTGTTTAGTTTGATTACTATCAATAATTTTTAGCTTACTTTGTGACTTTTCTGTTTTGTTGTATAGTGCTTGAACAGTATATTGAGAATTTTCTAGTGTAATTCCTTCAATTATTCTTTTTGTTTCTTCCTTAGCTGAAATTATTAATACCAGCTGTTCTTTCATATTGTCAATGGACTCATCAGACCCTATTCTCATTTTCAATTCAAATACGTCATATCATGTATCTCATAGTCGTAGACTTGATATCCTCTCCCATAGATTGAAGAACTCTCATGTGTCTTTACACTTCATCTAATACTTGTCTGCACTCATCTATTCCTTCAGCTCTCTTAATATTGGAGAGAGCTTTGTGATGGGCGTATATTATTTCGCCTTCTTTACCATATCTAGTTTTAAGTATATCAACCGCAATTTGATAATTTTTATTGGCTATACTCAGCCCATCTATAAGTCTTGCCGCATCGCCTATCAAAGAACATTTAAGGTAGAGTAATTTATCAACAACGTTCAGTCTCCTTCTAGACATATTAGAAACAAATGGATCCCAAAACTGATGCAATTCTAATAAGTTCCCACTAAATTGAGGTAAACTCAAATCAGGTAATTTACTGTAACATAATGCTCCGTTTTCTTCCATTGATGTTGTTGAGCATTCATCTTTCATTTGAATTTTGACTCCTAATTCAGCCAATGCTTGCTCTCCTTGTAATTGGTAGTTAGTTAAATTCGATATTTCATCAGCATTAGGTTCTTGACTGATGTTAAAGTAACTGTGTATCAGTATTGAAGCGAGACAGAAGTGACTTAAGTTTAGCCGATATTATACGTGCATCTTTTATATTTTCATCCGTTATTGACCACAGACCGACACAATCATTACTTAGCGATTGTATCTCTTTAGCAATCACAGAAAAACGATTTAAAATTATATTCTCCATTCTTGTAGTATACTATCAATGTTGATCAATTTTGTACCTAAAAATAAGTATTAAATTTAAGCAAATATAGTATTATGCTTTTAAGATATAATGCCAATAATCTATTGATTCTATTTCTTTTTTTTTTACTTACTGCATGTGCCGATAGTGAATCCCACACAACACGAAATATCACAACACAATATCATGAAATTATAAAATAATATGATAAACCAACTGAAGAAAATAAAACTGTTTCAAATTATTGTCTACCAATAATCTCGAATTGGTAAAATTGTAATTCACATAATGTTTAAAACTGTAGTTCCACATTGACAAATGTTGTTTGAATCGTTTAGAATTATTTATTCATCCCAATTTTAAAATCTGAATAATAGTTCCGCTATTCACCGCTAAATGTCACTAGAAGTTTCAAAACATTCCATCCGCCACGCTATTTCATAAGATATAATATTGCAAAATTGTGGGGTAAAAGAACATATAGTGACAAGCATCGAGAAAGGTATGCTAAGATGGTTTGGGCACGTGGAGAGGATGGATGACGAAAGACTGACCAAGCAGATATATAAGGCAAGTGTGGAAGGGACAGGACGAAGGGGAAGACCTAGGCGGAACTTCTCTGACCAGATTGGAGACATCCTAAAAACAGGACAGGTGAGAAGTACCCTGAATAGAAGAGCATGCATGAGGAATCTGATGGGAGTGAATGAAGCAAGAGAGATATGTCAGGATCGTTGCAAATGGCGTTCCGTAGTCTCTGCCTACCCCTCCGTGAAACAGGCGTGAGTCTATGTATGTATGAATGTATAATATTGCATTGCCCTTAAAATTATGATCAACGATCCCAGCATCTCCTGAATGGGGAAAGTGGCAAAGGGACGAAATTTGTAGGGAGCCTGCAACGGGCGCGCGGGAAAGAGCATACAGCAAGTAACGCGCGTCTCTCCCATGATTCGGTCCATATACCCATACGGGTGGTGGGACCATGAGGTGGTGGAGGGAATGTCGGCAAGGTATGATGATGATTAAGGGGAATGTAAATTAACGCCGATAGATATTGCAATTTGAATAATATGAGCGGAAAGATGTAATGTTCAAAAACTTACATATCAAGACGTAGACATCACTTTCTATCATGGATAGCTCTGTTTGACCTCGATGCCAAGCATTTGTCAGTATGGTTCATCCATCACCCATTCAGTGCGACCTGTAGGTTAAAAGTTATATGATTCCACTGTCCGGCAGTCTAGCATTGCAGTTCTATCAATTTCTATTTAAGATTACAAATATATAACTGCCAATTACAATATATCAGATCTTTCAATAACACAATACCTGTGAACGGGTCTTTTACCAATATCAGGTCTTTCAATAACACAATACCTGTCGGGTATTTCACCGATATCAGGTCTTTTAGTAACACAATACCTGACGGGTATTTCACCGATATCAGGGATGATGAGGAAGTGAGTCACGGACATCTGTCACGGTGTCACCTGTGTCGTATTAGTTTAACGTGAAAAAATAGTCATAGCACGATAATAAAGTCAAAAGTTCAGTAGGCATAATCTATTTGCGAAAATACAGTGCTACAAGTGTTATTTCTGAGTAATTATAAGTGTATATCCATTAAAACTTATGTAAAAGTTACAAACTATTGACCAACTTTTTTTGCATTGTGGGTGTACGCACAATAAAATAGTTATGGCCCGATAATTACGTTCAAAAGTTTATTAGGCATAATCTATTTGTGAAAATACAGTGCTACAAGTACTATTTTTGACTAATTGTAAGTGTACAACTAATAAAACTAGTGATTAAAGTTACGAACTACTGACTAACTGTTTACATTGTGGGTGTACGAACATAAAGTGTACCGTTTAGCCGAACAGCTGATTGATAAGCTACTATTTTTACAATTGTTATCGTTAGATGCACCAACTTCTACCAAATTAGCACAGCCCGAAGAAGACCTTTGTCATGCGTTTGAATCGTTCCTACTCATGATGCCTATGAATAAGTGTAGCGCGTGTGGTCGCTTCATCTCGCAGGCAGATGGCGTGGGCTGTACTACTTGCACCCTTACTTACCATCAAGGCTGCCTAGGCAAAGGTAAAATTACTAAGCCATGGTCCTGCCCTGAATGTACTAAAAACAAGCAACGCGACAATGGCCCCGACACACCGGTTAAGGGAGATGCGGAGCAACGTACCGTGGCGAGTTCGTCTACTTTTGATCGTGCTGGAATCGATCTGGCACTCGAGGTTCGTTTATTTCGTCAAGACTTGCAAGCGCTCAGAGATGAAGTAAAAATGATGCACGAGGATGTGAGAGAATTACGTAGCGCAATGTCATTGAGCAATACTCGCATTGATTTGCTCGAAGAGAGGGTCGGAGCTCTCGAGCAAAGCACAAATAATAAAAGCGGCGAAGCGTTACAATTTGAGAATATAATATAATAATATTTGAGCTACTTCAAAATGATATCGAAATAACTAATCTTCCCGAGACGCCTGCGAAAAATCCATTGCATCTTGCAGCTCTCATTTGTACCAAATTGGGAGTGGTGATTAACGAATGTGATATTGTGCGAGCAGAGCGTGTTGGGCCGCGATATCCGCGTGGTGGACGGGCGCCGACTAAAGACTCATCAGCTGCAGCCGCAGTTCCTGGTGGAAGGCCACGCCCACTCATTGTTCGCTTCTGTCGTCATGCGCACCGCGAAGATGTACTGAGGGCCATGCGTGTGAGGAGAGGTGCTAGCACGGCGGACTTCGGTATACCAGGTGACTCATGCCCATTTTACATTAATGAACGTCTCACAAAGATAAACAGACAGTTGCTGCATAAGGTGCGTGAGGCGCGTCGGCGTAAGCAGTGGAAGTACGTATGGGTAAAGCGCGGACGTATTTACGTTAAGCAGGACGATGGGAAAATGTCTCATAACATTAGGTCGGATGATGATATTACGCGTGTTTTTGGGTCGGACATCGTTAAATCGACATATTAAATCCTTTTTTATTTTAAACCTTATAGACTCAGCTATGTTATTTGATAATATTTGTGCTAATGTTTCTTTGTGTGTTGTTTTGAAAAGTATTAGAGGCTATACGTGCTGTGACGCAATTGTGTTAATGTCCCAAAGTAGTTTATGTTGTGTTGTTGTAAATGTTGTAAATGTTTATTGTTGTACTATAATTTTATACAAAAGACTAGTGTTGTACCTTTTTGTTTGCTTAACCCTATACATTTATTTTATTATTATATGCTTTTGTTTTATAAAATCACCTGTGATTTTAGATTATGTTTTTGCTTATGTTTCTTTGTGTGTTGCTTTGAACAGTAGAGGATGGCATATATGCGCTTATGCAATTATGTTTATGTCCCTGAATAGTTTACGTCATATAGTTGTTATTGTAGTAAACGAAGTATTTCTTTTGTGCGTTGGGATGGTTTATTGTTGTACTATATTTTTATACAAAAGATTAGTATCGTACCCTTTTGTTTACATAGTTTCATACATTTATATTATTATTATTTGTTTTTATTTTAAAGACTCAGCTGTGCTTTCTGATTATGTTTGTGTTTATGTTTCAATGTGTGATGCTTTGAACCTTAGAGGATGTTATATATGTGCTGACACAGTCATGTTTATGTACCCAAGTAGTTTATGTTGTTTAGTTGTAATTGTTTTAAACTCAATATATGCAATTAACCTTTAACTAAATTAATTGATACATACAGCTGTTATGTATCCAAACAAACTGACTTATTAATGCTAACAAAAACAGGTTATTGCTAGATTTCAACAATACAAGTCAAACAATTACTGATTGAGGTTATGTATGACAATGTGTTTCAAGTTATGTAGGTCAACTTATACAAATAAATATTATGTATTTTAGGCAAAACCTGACCTGACAAACTCTACAATACTGTCTACAAGGTGATAAGATACAAGCTTATACCAATCTGAGTTTAGATACAATCAACGGCTAAGTTTCAACTACAGCTCTGCACCAAAAATTATGTCTAGAGTTTGGGCTAAGAATGGGTAAGTTTTACAGAGATCAGTGGAAGCGATTAATTCACCCAGTCTCAGCCCAAGGCAAAGGATCCAAACACTATTACTGTGATTGCACAGTGAATGAATATAAAATATACCTAATATTAATAAAATGTCTTACCAAATCTTACTGATGTCAGGCTTGAGCTAAATTAGACACATTCATACAAGTATATTGGCCAAAATAAATGAATGAAGTATCTTATACTTAGCTGGCTGCAAACGCGACGTTTTCAAGACACGTTGGCACGTGGACGTCGATACCGGATTCACAATTTTCGCAAATGTCAACCAATAGTTCACAATGTCCTTTATCACAAATGAACCGATGCCTTCTGATCACAGAAGCGGCACTCAATCGGGTTCCAATTTTATTACAATATTACAAAACGGCGCGAGCCCAAAAGCAAAACGTCTGTTCAAGCAATTTTTCAGAAAACAGAAGTTGACAGTTCAGTGTGACCATAGTCAAATTTTACAATAGACTAAACTAAACGTTACTAAATCGATATAATCGACTTGACTTATCATAAAACCAATTCTATTTCAAACAGTTATAATATCTCGAAGGCGCTTAACGCTGTAGGTGGAGCCTAGCCCGAGCAGCGCTTCGCTAGCAATTATTACCTTATATAGGCATGAACGGGCCATGTCTGTGTGGTACCGGACGTATAGAATAGTATCACCCCCTTTGCTCTGCCCGGGGTGTCGTAGAAGGCGAGTAATGGGCACATGGGACCAGTTGGCATTTGTAACAGCACATTTGGTCACCCGACCGCTGACGGGTAAACCACCAACAATAACATTCCCAAGGAGGGTTGGTGTCAGGCAGGCGGCCGACTGTGAAATCTTTGCCAAATCCTTTTGCAGAATGTGTATAAATGATACGAGGCGCGATCGGGCTAGGGCGTACCCCATAGGCGACGCGCCGGGGCAGCACCCGACCACGGTGAGAAATGGACAAGGATTGTTGCACCAAGCCAGGTGGGTGCAACGAAAGAAGCTAACCCGGCAAGTGAGAATGAGGTATGCTAGTTGGAATGTTGGGACGATGAGTGGAAGAGCCAGAAAATTAGCGGATGTACTGAAAAGGTGACTGATAAATGTGGCATGTCTACAGGAAACTAAGTGGAAAGGCACAAAGGCGAGGGAGATTGGTGAGGGATACAAGTTTTACTACAGTGGAAGCGATGGAAAAAGAAATGGTGTGGGGATTGTTTTAGATGGTAATTTAAAAGAAAGTGTGATGGAAGTTAATAGAGTAAATGATAGGCTTATGGTGGTGAAAGTTATGTTAGAAAATGTGATGCTGAATGTTATAAGTGCGTATGCCCCACAGGCAGGGAGTGATGAAAGGGTGAAAGAGAAGTTTTGGGAGGACTTTGACTCTGTTTTAATGAGTATTCCAGTGAACGAGGAAATGTATGTAGGTGGTGATTTTAATGGACATGTAGGAAGAATGAATAGTGGATATGAAAGAGTGCATGGAGGATGGGGAATTGGAACTCGTAATAACGAGGGCGAAGTCCTGCTACAATCGGCGATTGCGTTTGACCTGACGGTGGCCAACACATGGTTTCAAAAAAAGAGAGGCCACTTAATTACGTATAAAAGAGGCAACCACACCACCCAAATTGGCTACTTCCTCGTCAGACGCAACAAACTCAAACAAGTCAAAGACTGCAAAATAATACCAGGAGAAAGTGTAGTATCGCAGCACAGGCTCCTAATTATGGAAGTTGCTATAGCAGTTATTCGCAACAAAAACAAAGAGTGACCACCCCCTAAAATTAAATGCCATCTTTTGGAAATGCCAGAATATGTAAAGGAATTTAGAAAGCGCGTGGTGGATAAAATGATAGCGATGGATGACATGGCATATAGAAGTGTGAATGAATGTTGGAGGGAAATGGCAGAGTGTATCAGGAGTGCAGCGAAGGATATTTTGGGAGAATCAAAAGGAAATGGTACGATAGATAGAGATACATGGTGGTGGTCGGCAGAAGTACAAAAGGTTTTAAAGGAAAAGATGAGGAAATTTAAAGAATGGCAGGGTGTGGAAGATATTAATTTGAAACAAGAAAAGAAGGAAGAGTATGATGAGTTAAGAAAGAATGCTAAGAAAGTCGTTGCTCTGGCAAAAGCGGCAGCTCAGGAGGGCTTATACAATAACCTAGAGAGCCCGGCGGGTCAAAACAACTGTACCGCCTCGCTAAAGCTAGAGCGAGGAAAGCAAGGGATGTATGTCAGATAAAGTGTATAAATGATGAGACTGGAGCGGTACTTTCCGCGGATGACAAAATTAATGATAGATGGAGAAATTACTTTGCGAGACTGATGAATGAAGAGAATGATTGGAGTGGTTTGCTTGAGAATGTACCTGTGAATGAGGGGCTAATAAGAAAGGTAAGTGAGGAGGAAGTGAGAGTAGCAGTAAATGAAATGAAGAATGGAAAAGCTGCGGGGCCGGATGGAATACCAGTTGAAGTATGGAAGACACTCCAGGTAGATGGATGGAAGTGGTTAACTTTATTCTTCGATAAGTTGTTGGTGGAAGAGGCCATACCTGATGAATGGTGTAACAGCTCGCTGGTTCCCATCTATAAAAACAAAGGTGATGTGCTGGAGTGTAACAACTATAGAGGAATAAAGCTAATTTCACATAGTATGAAAGTTTGGGAGAAAGTGGTTGAACGAAGATTGAGAGAAGAGAGTGTCATTTCACAAAACCAATTCGGTTTTATGCCTGGTCGAGGAACAACAGATGCCATTTTTGCGATCCGCCAACTCTGTGAAAAATACCGAAGTGCTCACAAAAACTTGCACTTGGTTTTTGTGGATCTCAAAAAGGCATATGATCGGGTACCTCGTGAGGTTTTGTGGTGGGCCCTTAAGAAGAAAGGTGTGCCTGGGAAGTATGTACAGTTGATCCGAGCGATGTACAGTAAATGTACAACCTACGCCCGGTCTACAGCGGGCAATACCGGCAACTTCAATGTGGCTGTAGGCTTGCACCAAGGGTCGGCTCTTAGCCCTTACCTCTTCCTGCTTATAATGGACGCTCTCACGGCGGACATACAGGAAGAGGCTCCCTGGTGTATGCTGTTCGCCGACGACATTACGTTGATTGCCGAGAGTGCTCCTGAGGTCTAGGGCAGACTGACAAAGTGGTGGCAAAGGCTGGAGAGTATTGGCCTGAAAGTCAGTATACGCAAAACTGAGTACATGTTTTGCGACTTCGGCGGTCTCTCCAGTCCCGCGCCCATATCCGTTGGTGGAGAGCCCATATCGGTCTGCTCTGACTTCCGGTACCTCGGGTCACTTATTCAAGGGGACGGGGAAAAAGACCGCGACGTCACGAACCGGATCAACTCAGGTTGGATGAAATGGCGACAGGTCACAGGAACAACTTGTGACTCACGGATGCCCCTAGGTTAAAGGGAAAAATCTACAAATCCGTAATAAGGCCTGTCGCACTGTATGGATCGGAATGCTGGGCCTTGAAGAAGACGGATGAAAGAAGATTGCATGTAGCAGAGATGAGGATGTTGAGATGGATGTGTGGGGTGACAAGGATGGATAAAATTATAAATGAGTTTATTAGGGGAAGTCTGAAAGTTGCAGCGGTGCAAGAAAAGCTGAAAGGAAATCGGCTATCGTGGTATGGGCATGTGATTAGGAGGGATGAAAATCATGTGACTAAAAAGGTGATGAAGATGAGAGTTGAGGGATATAAGGCAAGAGAAAGACCAAAGAAAAGATGGATGGATTGTGTGAAGGGTGACATGAATGAAAAGGGAGTGAATGATGAGATGACGTCTGATAGGAGAGAATGGAAGAGAAAGACATTCTGCGCCGACCCCAAGTAATATGGGAACAGGGCAGGCAGAAGAAGATAGGCATGAACGGGCCACAGGCAGTCTGTGAGTCATAGGTCTATGCCTATATAAGATGGGTGCGCGATCTAAATCGGTCACTTTCTCTACATACCGACGTGCTGATGGTTGTAGTGACAACCAATTACTATTCCACTACTTTCCTATCTACTGTCCCGCTGGGGGTAAGCATATTCTAGTTGTCTGTGTGCCTATATGTTCTGTCTGTAGTATCTGTATCTCCTAAGTAAAACAGCCGATCTAGGGACCGCCTGTTCCTGACCGGTTGTTGTGTATTCTCTGTGCTATTTCCAGTTCTCTCCACGGGCTGTCTTCTCCCTACGGGCTGACATTCTCCCTACGGGCTACAAATACGAGCTGCTGGCGCTGTACCGCTGCTAGCCGGCCGCCGCCCAAGCATCCGCTCCTGCCTACAAGTTCCTTCAGCCAGGCCACTGGTGCCTGACCACATCGGCTGCACCGCCTGAGCTCAGCCTCCGCTCAGCCTGCAACTCGACCACCAAGCTGCCTGCACAACGTGCACTTCGGCCACCGGCGACCCTGCGAGTGTCCGAGAGCAGCAGGAGTCTACATTCCAGCCCACAGGCCAGTGCTTACCTAGTTCGATCATACTGTATGTAAGCGGTAGTGAGATATAATAAAAAACCTGTTCAGCCTAGCAGTGTTTCTCTCGAACCCCGACATCCTACCTGAGATCCCCCGTCTCAACATTTTAAAAATATTTTCACAAAAATCACGCTCTTCAATACCTTTGTCAGGTCCGTACTTGTCGCGATTTCTCGCGATTTGTATATAGTGTTCATGGCAGCAACATTAATAAATTTAAAATGAGCCATAGAGAAAGAGTAACTACTAGCCAACCTCTGTAACCTAATGGAGAAATGTTAAGTATTGGGGTCGGCGCAGAATGTCTTTCTCTTCCATTCTCTCCTATCAGACGTCATCTCATCATTCACTCCCTTTTCATTCATGTCACCCTTCACACAATCCATCCATCTTTTCTTTGGTCTTCTTCTTGCCTTATATCCCTCAACTCTCATCTTCATCACCTTTTTAGTCACATGATTTTCATCCCTCCTAATCACATGCCCATACCACGATAGCCGATTTCCTTTCAGCTTTTCTTGCACCGCTGCAACTTTCAGACTTCCCCTAATAAACTCATTTCTAATTTTATCCATCCTTGTCACCCCACACATCCATCTCAACATCCTCATCTCTGCTACATGCAATCTTCTTTCATCCGTCTTCTTCAAGGCCCAGCATTCCGATCCATACAGTGCGACAGGCCTTATTACGGATTTGTAGATTTTTCCCTTTAACCTAGGGGGCATTCGTGGGTCACAAGTTGTTCCTGTGAGCTGTCGCCATTTCATCCAACCTGAGTTGATCCGGTTCGTGACGTCGCGGTCTATTTCCCCCTCCCCTTGAATAAGTGACCCGAGGTACCGGAAGTTGGAGCAGACCGATATGGGCTCTCCACCAACGGATATGGGCGCGGGACTGGAGAGACCGCCGAAGTCGCAAAACATGTATTCAGTTTTGCGTATACTGACTTTCAGGCCAATACTCTCCAGCCTTTGCCACCACTTTGTCAGTCTGCCCTAGACCTCAGGAGCACTCTCGGCAATCAACGCAATGTCGTCGGCGAACAGCATACACCAGGGAGCCTCTTCCTGTATGTCCGCCGTGAGAGCGTCCATTATAAGCAGGAAGAGGTAAGGGCTAAGAGCCGATCCTTGGTGCAAGCCTACAGCCACATTGAAGTTGCCGGTATTGCCCGCTGTAGACCGGGCGTAGGTTGTACATCTACTGTACATCGCTCGGATCAACTGTACATACTTCCCAGGCACACCTTTCTTCTTAAGGGCCCACCACAAAACCTCACGAGGTACCCGATCATATGCCTTTTTGAGATCCACAAAAACCATGTGCAAGTTTTTGTGAGCACTTCGGTATTTTTCACAGAGTTGGCGGATCGCAAAAATGGCATCTGTTGTTCCTCGACCAGGCATAAAACCGAATTGGTTTTGTGAAATGACACTCTCTTCTCTCAATCTTCGTTCAACCACTTTCTCCCAAACTTTCATACTATGTGAAATTAGCTTTATTCCTCTATAGTTGTTACACTCCAGCACATCACCTTTGTTTTTATAGATGGGAACCAGCGAGCTGTTACACCATTCATCAGGTATGGCCTCTTCCACCAACAACTTATCGAAGAATAAAGTTAACCACTTCCATCCATCTACCTGGAGTGTCTTCCATACTTCAACTGGTATTCCATCCGGCCCCGCAGCTTTTCCATTCTTCATTTCATTTACTGCTACTCTCACTTCCTCCTCACTTACCTTTCTTATTAGCCCCTCATTCACAGGTACATTCTCAAGCAAACCACTCCAATCATTCTCTTCATTCATCAGTCTCGCAAAGTAATTTCTCCATCTATCCTTAATTTTGTCATCCGCGGAAAGTACCGCTCCAGTCTCATCTTTTATACACTTTATCTGACATACATCCCTTGCTTTCCTCGCTCTAGCTTTAGCGAGGCGGTACAGTTGTTTTGACCTGCCGGGCTCTCTAGGTTATTGTATAAGCCCTCCTGAGCTGCCGCTTTTGCCAGAGCAACGACTTTCTTAGCATTCTTTCTTAACTCATCATACTCTTCCTTCTTTTCTTGTTTCAAATTAATATCTTCCACACCCTGCCATTCTTTAAATTTCCTCATCTTTTCCTTTAAAACCTTTTGTACTTCTGCCGACCACCACCATTTATCTCTATCTATCGTACCATTTCCTTTTGATTCTCCCAAAATATCCTTCGCTGCACTCCTGATACACTCTGCCATTTCCCTCCAACATTCATTCACACTTCTATATGCCATGTCATCCATCGCTATCATTTTATCCACCACGCGCTTTCTAAATTCCTTTTCATATTCTGGCATTTCCAAAAGGTGGCATTTAATTTTAGGGGGTGGTCACTCTTTGTTTCTGTTGCGAATAACTGCTATAGCAACTTCCATAATTAGGAGCCTGTGCTGCGATACTACACTTTCTCCTGGTATTATTTTGCAGTCTTTGACCTGTTTGAGTTTGTTGCATATGACGAGGAAGTAGTCAAGTTGGGTGGTGTTGTTGCCTCTTTTATACGTAATTAAGTGGCCTCTCTTTTTTTGAAACCATGTGTTGGCCACCGCCAGGTCAAACGCAATCGCCGATTGTAGCAGGACTTCGCCCTCGTTATTACGAGTTCCAATTCCCCATCCTCCATGCACTCTTTCATATCCACTATTCATTCTTCCTACATGTCCATTAAAATCACCACCTACATATATTTCCTCGTTCACTGGAATACTCATTAAAACAGAGTCAAAGTCCTCCCAAAACTTCTCTTTCACCCTTTCATCACTCCCTGCCTGTGGGGCATACGCAAGTATAACATTCAGCATTACATTTTCTAACATAACTTTCACCACCATAAGCCTATCATTTACTCTATTAACTTCCATCACACTTTCTTTTAAATTACCATCTAAAACAATCCCCACACCATTTCTTTTTCCATCGCTTCCACTGTAGTAAAACTTGTATCCCTCACCAATCTCCCTCGCCTTTGTGCCTTTCCACTTAGTTTCATGTAGACATGCCACATTTATCAGTCACCTTTTCAGTACATCCGCTAATTTTCTGGCTCTTCCACTCATCGTCCCAACATTCCAACTAGCATACCTAATTCTCACTTGCCGGGTTAGCTTCTTTCGTTGCACCCACCTGGCTTGGTGCAACAATCCTTGTCCATTTCTAACCGTGGCCGGGTGCTGCCCCGGCGCGTCGCCTATGGGGTACGCCCTAGCCCGATCGCGCCTCGTATCATTTATACACATTCTGCAAAAGGATTTTTTTTTTTTTTTTTTCCTCTCTTTTCTTGCAATCTATCATCTGGGATATTCAGCAATTGGTCTGTATGTGAAAATATGGCGTGAACGGGCATCATCCATTGATGATGCCGACAATTTCTACTCTATCATTTTACTGGATGAGGTCTTGAGGAATTCTTTTCTTTAGTCTTCTAATGGCTGTATTTGGATTCATTAGATTGATTGCCAGTGCGTTTGGGTGATTTGTTAATCGTTCCCTGTATGATTTTGTTCTAGCTATTATTTCCTCTTTTACGGTGTTCATACGCAGGTCATTGTGAAGCCTGTCATTTGTTATGTACCAAGGTGCATTCGTGATAATTCTTAGTATCTTCGACTGAAATCGTTGCAGTATTGCAATATTTGACTTTGCAGCTGTCCCCCACAGCTGTAATCCATAAGTCCATATGGGTTTTATAATACATTTATAAAGTAGCAGCTTGTTCTGGAGAGAGAGCTGTGATTTTTTATTGAGTAGCCAGTACATACTCCGCAATTTCTGACTCATAGCACAGCGCTTTGTTAGAATATGCTTAGTCCAAGTTAAGCGTCTATCAAGGTGGATGCCTAAGTATTTAGTAGTTTCGGCTTGAGGTAGTTGGACTCCGTTTAATGTCACAGGTGGGCATGTTTCTCTTCTAGTAGTGAAAGTTACTTGGACTGATTTTGTTTCATTTGCCTTTATTCTCCAGTCTCGGAGCCATTGAGAGATTTGGTCGAGGCTATTTTGAAGTTTTTGTGTTGCGAGCTGAGGTGAAAATTCTGCGGAAACTATTGCTGTATCATCAGCAAAGGTGCCTGTAACGACTTCATCTGTTGTGGGAAGATCTGCTGTGTATAGTAGGTATAATATGGGACCCATCACACTGCCCTGGGGCACTCCCGCTTCAATTTTATACAGATTTGTGAACTCGTTGCCTTGTTTAACAAAGAAGTGTCTATCATTTAAATATGAGTAAATGAGGTTGTAGAAATTTATTGGAAGTTCCTTTTTAATTTTAAACAATAAACCTTCATGCCAGACCCGGTCAAATGCTTGCGATATGTCTAGGAACGCAGCAGTACTATATAGTTTTAGCTCAAATGATTTATGGATGTTATCTACCAGCCTATGTACTTGTTCTATGGTGCTGTGTTTCTGTCGAAATCCGAACTGGTGATCCGGTACAAGGTTTTTCTCTATGATGATTGGCATCAATCTTCGTAACATTAATATTTCCATGACCTTTGATGGGATTGACAATAGGCTGATCGGTCTGTATGATTTTGCCTCTATTGGGTTCTTACTCGATTTCAGGATCATTCTTATTTGGGCTACTTTCCACTGGGCAGGGACAAAACATCTGTGTATTATTGCGTTATATAAGGCAGTAAGAAATTGTATACCTTCTTTTGGTAGCTCTTTTAAGATTTTCGCAGTAATCAAGTCATAGCCTGGGGCTTTATTCGTGTTAAGTGATTTTATTGCACTTTTTACCTCTTCTTTAGAGAACTTGGTGATAGGCGTATCTAATTGATGAATTTGGGTCAATAGCTCGGACACTTCCTGAAATCTAGAGGAGCCACAATCTGGGTTTGGCGTGAAAACATGCTTAAGATGTTCGGCAAATGTGATGGCTTTATCAGAGTCACTAACTGCCCACTCATTATTTATCTTGAGAATGGGTGGTTGGTTTAGTACCGGGCGTTTCAGCGTCTTGGTAGCTTTCCATAAGGAGTAGTCTGAGGCCGCTGTAGCATCAAGATTTTTCAAGAACGTTTGAATAACCTGGTTTTTATGCTCACTGAGTAATGTTTTTAGTTTTGACTGTAGATAATTTAAATGCTTTTTGTGATCAGTGTGTCGTGTTTCTTGCCATTTTTTTCTTGCTCTACGTTTTTCAGCTAGGAGTTCTCTCACAGAATAATGACACTGTACTTTGTTTTTCAGGACCTTGGCAGGTGGTGTGGCGTGCCAAGCCGATTGTTGAATACAGTGATTAAAATGTTCAACAGCTGTTTCGACGTCATGGTCAGATTTTAAAGAAACACGGAGATCGAGATTTTGCGTCAGTAATTTTCTAAAAAGTTCCCAGTCAGTTTTGCGTGTATTCAGTTTGCACGGTTCTGTTGCTACTGTAATATTCTTTTTCAGGATGATTTCTACTGGTGAGTGGTCAGAGGACAGATCAAGACTTGTTTTGCTGGTTATAAAGTTGTTTGGGAAACCCTTGGTGATATAGAAATCAAGAACGTCTAGTATTTTCTTCTTATCTGATGGCCAATAAGTGGGTTGTCCCGGAGATACGACATTTAGTTTGAGCTTCTCTATGGTCAGCAGCAGCTGTCGGCCTTTTGTCGTTATGATTCGTGAGCCCCAGAAATGATGCTTTGCATTGAAGTCTCCTCCTGCAATAAACCTATGTCCCAAGGTAGAGAAGAACTTTTCATAATCACTCAGCTTGATATTATGTTTGGGAGGACTGTAGACTGCAGATACAGTGAATGGTCCGATCCAATCCTCAATTACTACATTTGTTGCTTGTATTTCTTCCGTACGATAGTGTATTGATTCATAGTGTTTGATGTTTGTTCTTATAATTACTGCGCTTCCCGCGTGAGCAGTTGCATCAGGGTGCAATGTGTTGTATATCTTGTAGTTTTGGATATGGAAGTGACTCTTCTTTGTGAAGTGTGTTTCAGTAACTAGCAAGATATCGATTTTTTGTGTCTCTAGATATGATTTTACCTCGAGAGTGTGTTGTGACAGCCCATTGGCGTTCCATAATGCTATATTTAAGCGATCGAATTTGAAAGCTTTGTCGTGAGTGCTATTATCAGGTTTGTCAGTGTTGTTAGTTGCTGCATCATCTGTTTCATCAGACTCATTATGTCATTTGTGTCATTTAACTTCGTATTGTTAGAGTAGTCTGTGCTTCCTGGTCCACTTGCTAAAACATCCCTGTATATTCGTTGGTTTTGCGGTTGTTGGTCGTTAGTGGCAGTTTTGTTTCGTTCTGATGTCCGTACTATGTGGTCTTTAGGTATATTTCTGCGTTCTAATGGCTTTGGGTATTTTAGGTTCTGGAGTTCACGGTAGACTTTACAACCTTTATAGTTCGCAGGATGTCTTCCATCACATAGCACACATTTTACTTCGTCCGATTTGGTTTTCCTGGAGCAGTTTCAGTTACCTGCACATTTCACACATTTCGGGCTTCGATGGCAGTATGTTTTGGTGTGGCCGTACTGTTGGCGTTTAGCGCACTGGGGTAGCTCTCGTTTCGGCCGTGGGGGCTCAAACGATATAATACATTGCATAAGGCTTTTGACATCATAAATGCTCTTGTTGTTGTCATGCGGAACTAACTCTACTATAAACATCGGTAATGGTTTTTTTGTGGTTCTTTGCTTGATGTTCCAGACATTAGTACAAGTATGGCCTATGTCTTTAAGAGCTTGTTTGATTTCCTCTGGATCTGTTGAAGGATGTATGTTCTTTAGCACTACTCTAAACGATCTTTCTTGCTTAGGTTTGTACGTAAAGAATTCTGTCTCTTTTTGTTCAAGTAGCTTTACTACAGTGCGGTAGGTCTCAGGCGATTTTGGCTGGATTTTAACCTGATCATTGTGGAGAACTTTAATTACATACATGTCTTTGGCATGTTCATCAAGGAGCTTCAAAAGTGGTTGAATGTTGCCTACTTTATCTACATATATTGGTGGAGGCTTGACTGGTTTTTCTGTTGCAGATGTTTGGCCTGTTGGAGATTCATTAACATCTAATTGGGCAAAGCTATTTGATGTTGGGATTGGTTTAGTCTGGGATAGCCAGTAAGTATCGAGTTTTGTTTGTTTTTGGGTACCAGAACTTTCAGGGCTTCCGATTTGTCTTTTCCTGTTTGTGACGTGTGACCAGCTATTCTCTTCACTCCTGCTGGAAGTTTTGTCCGTACTATGTCCTAAATGTACCATACTAGAACAATCACCAAGCGATTGTGTTCCGGGTCTAGGTTCGAACATGCTTTTATGGAAAATTTGTTGTGTTAGCATCTTATTTGCTAATGCGGTAGTCGTATTTGTATTATTAGGTTGGTTTATGTTATTAATTGGATCACTCATTTTGATTCCCACGAGTATAGGACGATATAAAGGTCGCTACCAAGGTGACGCCTATTCCTGGTAGAAGGCTAAATAAATCGACGAGTCGCCTGTTTCGTCGAGTTTGGTCGCTAGCGACTGGTTCCACCTTCCAGCCAACGAGTCCTGTTGGCACGCACCACACCGTAGGATTAAGGGGTTTTTTATAGAGGTAACCTTCCTCATGGTCCAAGTGGCTAAGCTCAGACCCCCGCTCCTGTGAGACATGACCACAGGTTTACGGTCTGGGGCAGCCCTTTCGGGCTACACGCTGGTTTTTGTTTCAGGGTTGTCTCCCCTATCTGGATTTTAGGTTATAGCGCCTAAGACTCGCTTTCGCCAATCATACTTAGCTACTACAGTTATGAGGTGGATGGAATGTGCGGAGCTCATAGTAAACTGTAGCATTGCCCGGGGAGTACGACTCACTAGGAGTGAGCCCACCACTAGACCGCGGCGGCAGGCTAGTGGCAGCGGGGACGTGTATGGATGGCTTGTTGGTGCACATTATGAAGATCCAACTCCGCACACTTGGATCAATGTTCCGGTATAGCTCAGCATTTTGTAGATATTTGCCTTCCAGCAGGGCAAACACCACCGAGGCCAACACCAACCCCCCCCCCCCCCTAAAAGGATTTGGCAAGGATTTCACAGTCGGCCGCCTGCCTGACACCAACCCTCCTTGGGAATGTTATTGTTGGTGGTTTACCCGTCAGCGGTCGGGTGACCAAATGTGCTGTTACAAATGCCAACTGGTCCCATGTGCCCATTACTCGCCTTCTACGACACCCCGGGCAGAGCAAAGGGGGTGATACTATTCTATACGTCCGGTACCACACAGACATGGCCCGTTCATGCCTATATAAGGTAATAATTGCTAGCGAAGCGCTGCTCCGGCTAGGCTCCACCTACAGCGTTAAGCGCCTTCGAGATATTATAACTGTTTGAAATAGAATTGGTTTTATGATAAGTCAAGTCGATTATATCGATTTAGTAACGTTTAGTTTAGTCTATTGTAAAATTTGACTATGGTCACACTGAACTGTCAACTTCTGTTTTCTGAAAAAATTGCTTGAACAGACGTTTTGCTTTTGGGCTCGCACCGTTTTGTAATATTGTAATAAAATTGGAACCCGATTGAGTGCCGCTTCTGTGATCAGAAGGCATCGGTTCATTTGTGATAAAGGACATTGTGAACTATTGGTTGACATTTGCGAAAATTGTGAATCCGGTATCGACGTCCACGTGCCAACGTGTCTTGAAAACGTCGCGTTTGCAGCCAGCTAAGTATAAGATACTTCATTCATTTATTTTGGCCAATATACTTGTATGAATGTGTCTAATTTAGCTCAAGCCTGACATCAGTAAGATTTGGTAAGACATTTTATTAATATTAGGTATATTTTATATTCATTCACTGTGCAATCACAGTAATAGTGTTTGGATCCTTTGCCTTGGGCTGAGACTGGGTGAATTAATCGCTTCCACTGATCTCTGTAAAACTTACCCATTCTTAGCCCAAATTCTAGACATAATTTTTGGTGCAGAGCTGTAGTTGAAACTTAGCCGTTGATTGTATCTAAACTCAGATTGGTATAAGCTTGTATCTTATCACCTTGTAGACAGTATTGTAGAGTTTGTCAGGTCAGTTTTTGCCTAAAATACATTATATTTATTTGTGTAAGTTGACCTACATAACTTGAAACACATTGTCATACATAACCTCAATCAGTAATTGTTTGACTTGTATTGTTGAAATCTAGCAATAACCTGTTGTTGTCAGCATTAATAAGTCAGTTTGTTTGGATACATAACAGCTGTATGTATCAATTAATTTAGTTAAAGGTTAATTTCATATATTGAGTTTAAAACATTATAACAACCAACTTGACCTTGCATCTTGGGCGGGTCACATTAATAAACTTTTGTTTTGTTATAATTTATAGATAATATTGTTAGGTTACACATATTCTGTGTTTACTTACTATTGTATATCACAAATAACACAGTGAGTCTGTCTGTTGCAAGTAATTAATTAACTTATTTGAAGTTTCAACTTTTGATAACTTTGACTTTGTTTTATGTCAATATATTTGAAACTATTAATTTTGTTGGGCAGTAAATGTGTTCCACTTGCTTGTACCAGCAGTAAACAGGCTAATACTTAGTTGGTTTCAAAGAATTAACAAATATTAAGTTTTAATTGATAATATTATTTATCGCTTGTCCGAGCTCTTTTGGAACTTAATTATGTCAGCTATCAAGGACCTGCGTGTGGCTGCTAGTGCTATTGCATCAGATTTGCGCTGGTTTGCCTCGGCCAGTGCCTTAGTGAACCGGCCTGATCGCCAGCAGGCCTTACTACAAAGGTATGAGTGGATCGATGATCGCCTGGCAAGTGTGGAACAGCAATTCCGCACTTTTAGCGCTTGCTGTCTCGAAGTGTCAGTTAATGAATTTACCGCTAACCAGCGAAATAAGGTCAGCGAAGATTATGCCCAGGTCTTAGACTTCTATGATGCTGTCTCCAATAGTGCGAGACAACTAGTTGTCGACAGGGATGGCCAACCTGGCTTGAAGCAGGAGCTTCCTGCACCGGGGCTGGTGAGTAGGCTTCCTACCTTAGACCTCCCCCATTTTGATGGCTGCCTAGGAAGCTACCTGGGCTTCGTTAATTTGTTTGACAGCCTGGTCAATAACAGGGCTGACCTTCGGCCGGCACAAAAATTGGCATATTTGATGTCGGTTCTGGATAGAGAGGCCAAAGGCCTCATCCAGCATCTGCCCGTGTCTGACGAGGCGTACCAGACGGCTCGGGACCTAATTACCCGTAGGTACCATAACAAGCGTGGCCTCGCCGACACGCATATTGAACAGATTTTGAGTTTGCCCACGCTCACCCGGGTCTTTGGGTTGCGCACCCAACTTTTGAACCCGCTTTTGGTGGCAATCAACGCACTTAAGTGCCTTGATAATATATAGATATATATAGAAATAAATAGATAGGACCATTGGTCCACGGGCACGTGGACCAATGGTCCTATCTATTGGTGCACATTGTGCTGAAGAAGCTGCCTGCCGACCTGAGGTCGCGTTTTGAACAGCGCTTTGGTGGGGATAGCGCGACCCATCTGCCCCCCTTTGCTGACCTGGAGAGGTTCCTCGAGGATGCGTGCCGGGTCTTGGACAACTCCGGTTGTGATACGCCGGCTAAGACGCAGCCGCCCATGGTCAAGGAGCAGGCTCGCGTTCACACCCGAGCCAATGTTGACCGGCGCCCTCCTCGCTTTGCAGTCACGCAGAGCCCAGTGGAGTGCTCTTACTGCAAGGTCACGGGGCACAAAACGGCCAGTTGTAGGGCATTCTTGGACCTACATGTCACCTCTCGTAGGCGCATCGCGAATGCCCGCCGCCTTTGCTTCTCTTGCTTCGGGTCCCACTACCAGCGAGACTGCCCAAACTCTCGCCCCTGTCTTCACTGTGGAGGACAGCATTTGGACATTCTCTGCATGAATGCCAGAGAGGTAGGTCGCTTGTCCAATCAGCCGACGCCGCGCACGGGCGGGTGTTTTGAAGGTGGCAGCCGAGGCTCACCGGCGCGCAGCCGAGAGTCGCCTCGCTCTATTGATCGCCGCTTACCCCGCTTGGAGAACCGTAGCGTGCGCACGCCTCCTCTCTCTCGCGCACCTGAATGTGCGACCGCTCAACGTCACCAGCACCATGACTGCTGCCCCAGGTATTCCCCTCCTTTGGCGGAGCGTCCACGCCTTGACTCGCGCCCACCTCGTTTTGGGCGAGTGCGTCATTATGACCCCCCACAGATGGCGCGCGGATCAAGTCATCGCGCCTTTGAGGACTTCAAGCCGCATCCTCGTTTTGACTTGCCTGGTCCTGGCCAACGGTCGCCGCCTAGGAAACAATAGGTCATTGACCCCTGCCCTATAACGCCAACCTCTCCCATTGAGACCGTTATCCTACCAACGGTTGCTGTTAGGGTCTGTAGACCCACGGGGACCTCTGTTGTTGTCTGTGCTATATTGGACACAGGTTCACAAGGTTGCAATGTTTCAACTTATTTGGTAGGGCAGGTTAAATTAAATATGGGCTCTTTTCCGAATTGTATACGGGGCATAGGTGACGTAGCCTCTAATGTTGAAGGGCAAGATAATGTTTTGTTTGCCCCTGTTGAATCTTCACACCCGAGGATTAAAACCTCGGCTATTGTGCTGAAGAATATTTTGGGTATGCATCCACAGAAGCAGCTACCTGCTGCTGTGGTGAATTTGACATCGGGATTGGATCTGGCAGACCCCAAATTTGACACAACGGGACAAATCGATTTGTTGATTGGCTCTGATGTCCTCGGTGGAATTTTGATTGGTGGGAAACGGGTCTTGGTGCCAAATGGTTTGACTGCCATCCTGAAAATATTTGGATTTGCTTTGATGGGACCTGTACCTAGGGACTCCCCTCCACCTGAACCTGATAATTTGTTGGCTGTAGGCTCTGCTCTCTCTGATGCGTTTCAGAGGTTTTGGGAAGTAGAGGAGCCCCCTTAAGCTGCCCGTTTGAATCAAGAACATGAGGAGTGCGAGCTGTCCTTCCAGAACAACACTGGTCGACTCCGTTCTGGTCGGATCATTACGAGACTACCTTTTCTGTCTGTTCGGCCTCCACTTGGTGAGTCACGACCTTTAGCCGAAACGAGATTGTTGGCTATGGAGCGTCGCATGGGTCGTGATCCGGAGCTCAGGCAGAAGTATATTGAGTTCATGAGAGAATATGAACAATTAGGACACATGTCTGTGTCAAATTTGGATTGGCGTTCGGTGGAGCACTATTTTCTCCCGCATCACGCGGTATTGAAGCCATCACCTGGCAAGCTGCGCACGGTGTTTGATGGTTCTGCGCAGACTTCTACAGGCGTATCCTTGAACCAGTGCTTGCATTCTGGTCCCAAGTTGGTCAAGGACCTTTGTGACGTCATCACCAGCTTCTGACGACATCAGGTTGTCTTAGGAGCCGATATTAAAAAGATGTTTAGGCAGACGATTATCCATCCTGATGACCGTCGTTTCCAGCTGATCCTTTGGAGAGAGAATCCTCGCGATTCCATGGTCGTCTACGAGCTCAATACTAATACGTACGGGTTAAGGTCAAGCCCCTACTTGGCAATACGTTCTCTTTGGGAGTTCGCAGACCACGAAGGCTTACGTTTCCCACGAGCCTCCGCCATCTTGAAGGACGATATTTACGTCGATGACATTTGCTCGGGCGCCTCTACAACGGACGAGGCGATCCTCCTGCGGGACGAATTGATAGGTTTTTTGGCCTCCGCTGGTTATGAGTTGCGCAAATGTATTTCCGACTCACCAGCGCTCTTGGAAGGCTTGCCAGAGGATCATCAGCAAGATCCACATCTGTTTAAGATTGTTGACAACCCCGCCATGATGGCTGTTCTCGGCGTTCAGTACAGACCAGTCCAAGACATCTTTACGTATAACGTAGACTTGAAATTGCCTTGTTCTTGGACTAAACGTCTCGTATTGTCTACTGTCGCCAGAACCTTTGATCCGAACCGTTGGATCTGTCCTGTCATATTTTGGGCAAAATGCTTCTTGCAGAAGCTTTGGACAGCAGGATTGATTGATTTTCCATTTCAAGCTGTTTTGTCTGATTCGCTCCTTGTTGGGCGATTATAATTTCTTCATTTTTTGTATTATAATTGCCCAACAAGGAGCGAATCAGGCAAATCACAATGTGTGGGGCCGCTACATTACCCAATTGGTTTTGCGACTGTGTAGTCGGCATGGTTTAAGACTAGGTTGTATGCGTCTTGCTAACAGTATTTCGACGGGTGAATGGTCGGACGAAAGTTCATACCTAGGAGTACATATGAAATATGTATCTGTTATTCCTTTGACAACGACAAAGTCAATTAGGTCAGGGGTCTTTTTTATATCAGTTGGCAATATTTTGGTTCTCCAGATTATATTACCTGAAGATTTAGGCTGTCTATAGCTTTGTCTGTCGTATATCTGTGAGTACTGTCACATAATACATTATCATATGGTGGATTGTCGTTACTTCGTTCGCTTACTTATATAAACTAAATAATTATTGTAACAGCCTTGGCCAATCCCTACTAATATTAGGTATAAATGCGAAAATGTGTATGTATGTGTGTACCGATATCACGCTAAATCGGCTGAACCAATATTCTTTACTCATAAATGCGAAAGTGTGTATAGATATATATCGGACCATGGCTTTGACATTTGACTGTATGCAAAGTGATGTTGTTGAGCACCTTTCGGCAGATAATGTCATGAATACTGACCAAGTCACTTCGTACCATGCGTATAGAGTTTCTGAACTCCTTACAATTATCAGGAGTACCTTCACGCAACTTGAGACTAAACGTTGGTGTTCCAGTCCTGTTAATGCGGATTCTTAATGCACCAAAGCTTTGTAATGGCAAATGGCTACAAGTAACACCTAGGACGAAACATTATAAAACCTACTCGCTATTGCGAGTCAGACTCACTCATGAAGGGTTCCGTAGTGGAGGTATCCACTTACCATAGCCATTATCTTCGACTAACTATTATAGTAATATAGTATTTGTATAAACGACAAAGCTATATCTGCGGTTTTTTAAATTTGCTTTATTTCAAAACTTGCTGATTACATATCGTTCAAACCAATTTTTGTTGGAAGTTTTTATAACGATCTACAGCATTTATTTTTCTTAGATTTGTCACTCTCTTACTTTAAAAGTTAGAAGGACCCACACACCCATTTTACCACTTTACGTATATCTTTCAAACGATTCACTTGGTTTTAGGAACCTCAAAGTAATTTTTAACGACCCATTTTCCATATCAGATCCATGTATGAAGAGCCCCCCTTAATATTCAATATTTTTAAGTTTATATAACGTCGTAAAGCGATTCACAGAATACATCTGCCTACCAATTTACAAATGTGTAAACTGAATAGTTACGGCATAAAGAGGCTGTGACATTCAGATAGACTGACAGACATAGCGCTTCTATAAGGATTCCGTGTTTAGCCATTTTTGACTACAGAAATCTAAAAATACTGTTTACAGAAATGTTTTAAATACTTCTTGCGGTTGTTTTTCTTATTAGTACCTATGATTAGAATTAAAACGAAAATTACTATCGTACGATGAAGGATGTTACCTCGAATTTAACGTGAGCGAAGCCGCGGGCAAAAGCTAGTTGTTAATACAAACAAGTATTTTTCAAGGTATAAAATTTTAAGGCCGGGAAAGCCAAATATTTAGTGCAACCAAATTAGTTTAACTGAGCTGAATTCCAGCCATACAAAAGCGACAAGCCCTGCGAGTAAATAATATTAAATACCGCCATTAAATCATTTCTCATTTAGATTCATTTTGTTCGCTACACTGGACACAAAGGCCATTTTTTGTTTCATAAAAATACGGTATCTCCATGGGTATTCATTTTAAATTAATTTCTTTCATAAATACGAGCAATGAAGGAAAAATCGTTCCGTTATTTGCAATTGGTTTCGTTGGAATTTTATTTCGATTCATTATTTTGTGTTCCGGTGGTTGAAAGCAAGTAGAGCAAGCTTTATTTTTTTTGTTGAGGTTGTGGTGTTTTATTGAGCTCCATCAGTTTTTGCTGTTTTGTTGTTATTAGTTTGTTTTGTTTATTCTACGACGTTTAATTTTATTTACCGTCTACTCTACGCAGCTCTGGCATGGGTATAATTAGTATAATAAACACGTTACTTTTTATTTCTGCATAATTTAAGTTTGTCATGGTCTTAAATTTGAAAAATGAACTTCATTTAAAATAAAAAGTAAGTAGTATAATAAATAAAGCAAATTTACTTGCTTCTGATGACTATTTTGGCGGGTGTCACCTTTAGACAATTAGTAAATAATCTTCCTTAATAGATTATTGTTACAATTTACTGTGTAATTTTATATTAAAGTGAGGATATTCTACTGAGAAATTGTTTTACATGAGCTACGTAAAGCTCTTCGGTAGTCTTTAGGTATTTAAGTTCAATTCGGAGTCTGCTATGCAAAATTTAAAGCGAAAACTGCTGCAGTCAAAATATTTAGTCATAAATAGATTTAGCTTTTTTTTAATTTATACTTAATACATTTATTATTATTATATAATTTAAATGAAGCTTAATCTAATCTTAATGTCTTAGTAAGTATATGTTTTGTACAAAAATTAAAAGTGAAAATATTTACACGGCTTAGGGTTAGGTTGTTAAGGTTGTGAAATGCCTTCGCATGTATTTCATCGGGTAACGCCCGGAAGGCTGGCAGCTTTGCCACGCTGGATGGCAGTGCTGATTCTTTGAGCTAAGAATAAACCAGCCTTCTAGTCACGTGAGACGTCGATTAATCGTTTAGAAAATTTTCGGAACAGAGAACAAGCGCTCGTACACCATGAGCGTTTCTACCTCAAACGGCTCAAACACGTAATACTTACTAAATTAATGTAATTGCGCCGTTTGAGGGTTTCTGCAGTTGCAGCAGCAGCGCCAGCATGGCCAAATTTTGCTTGTATGCAAACAACAGTGTTGTTTATACTGTCTAAATTAACAATATAAATATCATTTTTGATCTTATAAATAGTTAAACGATTTGGACAACTAGTCTAACAAGTACCCGTTAAAAATAACTGCCCGCCTGTGAGGTATTTTATTTATACGAATGTTTGTCGAGTGAAATCCGCTGTGTACATATGTATACACCACTATTTTTAATTAGTACAAAAAATTTAACGGGGCACTAAGTATCTTTAACTGATCATATTTATGTAGTTAAAAATAAAAACACTAAGTCCCAAAACTGTCCACAAAAATACGTAATAATTGGTTAATGCATAACTAAGACTATGACCGACTCTTGTACTATTAGTTGTAAACTATTCCATTGATAAATTCCCCCCTGTCCCACTGCGCGCGCGCCGCGCTCGGATGTCACAAACAGTGCTAAATTGCTAGCGGACGAGAACGTACCTATCGATTTTTCCGCTGCAATTTGTTTGTCTACGTTTTCCCGACGCGATTATCAGTTCATAATATCACGGGAGTATGTAGCTATGCTTCGTGCGTACTTTTTGAGTGGAGAAATCGCGAGTGCAGCTATGTACCCATGGACATCATTTTGTGAGTGTACAAAAGTAAGCCGGCTAGTGTCGAACAATTAAAACATCACATATTGGACCCTTTTGACCAAGTGAAAAGACTGTGATCTGTGTATTGACAATGGTGGTGGACATTTTGAAGGACAATAGAAATACTTGTAAGTTTAGTAAATAATACCTACTTAAGTAAATAGTAATTTGAGGCGGGCGGCTCAAAATCGGTCTGTGTGGAGAACCTTGAGGGAAGAGCTCAAGCTTCTCTAGGCTAGCATGATGATGATAAAATAATTTGTAAATAACAGATGATTCTAACTTCATAAGTACGCCAAAATTACTGTTTTCTTTTATTACAGAATACCTTCTTTTATTTTGATGTGTTTACTTTCTAATTACATACCTTCGTATTTAATTACTTGTAAAACGGTAAATTTTGCCGGTCCTAAGCCCGGATAAACTATAAATGAGAGGGTAGAATTAAGAAAATTAAAAAGTATCTACCTACACTGATTATTTTGCTTCATTTTATTGTCTAAGGCTACCTACATTAACAGTGCGACGGAAAGAATGCGTAAGAGTAGGACGGAAAGTAAATACTATCAATGAAGAAGTGAATGGATTGTAAAATATGACTATGATTTTGGTGAGATTTTCTATAAAAAACAAATTATTATAACATGGCTATTTATAGATATTATGAAATTCTTATGTCACATAGGTACATGATAATAATGCCTTCACTAATATGTCCTTAAAGTTTTTGTACTTATTAAAAAATAGTGGTGTATAACTGGTGACGATGTAGTAAAAAGAAGTAGATACGTTATAGGCGTACCAAAAGGAGTACACTAAATATAAACCAGTTGGCAAGTCTGACATATGTGTGTGACGTCGCGAGCCGGCGTCACAGTGAAACTGACACATCTTGTCAACAGAAATTTAAATAAAATATGGAGTTATCGATGTGTGCGTTAGTGTACCGTTTCTACGGATTGATTACTACAAAAGTCTCTACTCGAAAAGTCGTAGATAGTAGGTAACGTATCTACGACTTTTCTAATATCATTGATAACAGACACAATTGCGAAGCCCCTAAGAAAAATTGATACCTTTTATTTGCCGCAACGGGGAAGCTGTGTTCGGGGAATGCGTCATCTGGTGACTACAATGCAACGCATGTACTGCGACTGAAACATGTTACATAGACATTGATTTAGAATTATCCACTTTAGATAGCGTAGCCATGTGAGTCAAGTCCGAAAGTAGTACTGTAAGAATTCTGATATTGTAGGCAATTTAATATTATTATCTCTAACTATCTATCTATGTAAACGTCACGCCTGTCTCCCATTGGGGTAGGCAGAGACGATGGAACGTCAAATGTTCCGCTTCAAACATACCTCTTTCGCTCCCTCGACATTCATTAACCTCGTCATATATGCTCGTCGGTTATGGGTACTTTTGATTTGGCCCTTCCGCAGTACGTCACCAATTTGGTCGACCTAAGTCCGTCTTGGGTGTCCTCTACCGACATCTCCATTCATTCTTACTCGATACAATTCTTTCGTACATCATCTACGTCACTTATATCTTCTTTCAAACCACACCTTACTCGAATAACACTATTTCTCACTTTATCTGTTATTCTTACCTCGCTCATACTCCTCAAAGCTATGAGAGCTTTAATTCTTCTTTCATGCTTCTTCTGCCATACCCACGATATTATTATTATCATTGCTCGATAACTGTCTGTAATTTGGCAACATGAAATATATACGATCGCTTTGAAATTCTCGATTATATACCGATTGCAATTTTGTAAAGTGCGACCCGGCAATTACACGTCTTTCACTTGAAAGACCAGTGATATTTGTTGATAATCGCTTACATTTTACTTTGCTATATTTTAAGACTAGTACCTATGTGGCCGTGGCTTTGCACGCATAGAGTACTAATAAAATTATAATTGCACGATAATAAGTTGTATATGTGCTCAAGATTCAAAACGAAAAATGGATGTGAGTTTTATTGGTAGAATTCACATTATAATTTCAAAACCCTTTTGCCTTGACCTTGTCTTGTTAGCTCGGTAAATCCTCACAATAAATATGTTAAACTGATGTATTCACTGCACTACTTTCCAATATCGTCTCTTTCAGTAAATCGAAGAATGAACTTGCAGTTCTAATTTTGCACAAAGAATAAGCGGAGACTAATTTAAGTAACTTTCCATCGAGAAAGGCATATTAAGATGGTTTGGGCACATGGAGAGGATGAATGAAGAAAGACTGACAAAAAAATATGTAAGGAAAGTGTGAATGGGACAGGACGAAGGGGAAGACCTAGGCGGATGTTCTCTGACCAGATTGGAGACATTCTAAAAAGAGGCCAGGTCAGACTGAAGTACCCTAAACAGAAGAGCATGCATGAGAAACTTGATGGGAGTGAATGCAGCTAAAGAGATATGTCAGGATCGTTGTAAATGGCCATACGTAGTCTCTGCCTACCCCTCCGGGAAATAGGTGTGAGTCTATATATGTATGTATTAGCAAATTAAGTAAAATATTACCGGATTACTGTACTTATACAAACGGTAAACAATGTCTGGCTCTTTTTAATTGCTTTTTGAAGAAAACAGATGACTTATAAAATTAGTCATGTGTAATACTTACTAAAAAGTGGGTAAGTATATAAAATTAATGAATACAAACCTTGATCGCTCCCAAGAATTTTCATTTTGGTGAATATTTTTGTTCTGTTGCCGACGTAATCGTTCGCATTCTTGAACTGAATTACACGCAGAAACTTTTGCCAAAGTATAAAATTATGCTTGCTGCTTTGCGGTAAAATTAAATTTTTAAACCCGTATGATGGGTAAGTGATGTGAAAGAAATGTTTATTTTTGTGGTGCACATAAAGTCCGCATCAGTTTACAATGTTTCAAAACGATTTCTGTCAAGGAGAATAAAATTAATATTGTTTCGAGTAAAAAAATGTTCGAACACAACATTTAATACAAGTAATAAATTTCTTCAACAGAGATAATTCAATTATTGTTAATGGAAAAATATGGAATTCATACACACATACTTAAAACACTTACTCGAATCCATGGAGCGCACCAATGACTTCACGAAGTTACGTGCGTATTAAATTTTTAATTATCGCTAACTTAACGGTGAAGGAAAACATCGTGAGGAAACGTTCATAATATTCTCGAAAGACATGTGAAGTCCGCCACTTGCCAATGTGGTGGACTTTGGCTTCACGCCACTCATTGTGAGAAGAGGCCAGTGTCTAACAGTGGGACAGTATTTATATGTATACTAGCTGACCTGGCGAACTTCTTACCGCATTTTTTTTAATATTCGTATTTTTTTGTAAATTTAAACCATTCTCAAGTCCCCGTGAACACACACAAAAAAATTCATCAAAATCGGTCCAGCCGTTTAGGAAGAGTTCAGTGACACACACACGCACACAAGAAATATATATATAAAGATAGAGCGGATGATGGTGACAAATGTGCCTATAAGTATTATACGTCACTAGAGGACGCCAGCAGCTACGCCTGCATTTTTTTTTAAATTTACCCGTTTTGGCCGATCCCCTGAGAATTTCGGGAAATCCCTTCTTAGTGCACCCCTACGGTCCCCAAGGAACATACGTGCCAAGTTTCAGCTTCCTGCGCCCAATAGTTTCGGCTGTAGCGTGTCTGTCAGTCAGTCAGTAACGCAAGGATTTTATATCATCATATCAGCCTTAATAGTCCACTGCTGGACTAGGCCTCTCCTTTGAAAGGAGGAATTGGCCTACTATACCACGCTGGCCAAACGGGTTGGTATAGGGTTTATATCAAGTTTTCCTTCTCTTGCAGTGTTGTTCTCTGCATAATATGCTCCCTCTGTCGGCTCTTACGACACCCATGGGATGATATGGGGTGGTGACATTTCGTATTCTTAATCCGTCACCACACGGACATTATATATTAAGATAATATATTCATATTATATAAACTTAACACACTTTAACAATAATTTATTTGTACGTATCTTAACTCATCGGTTAAGATATCTATGAAAAATACGAAATGATATCACTTATCCACAAACATGGATGGCTTCTTACATGAAATAATGCCATACAATAAAGGAAAACTACACGATCATTATGGCGTATAAAAACTATATTTGGCGTGATATTTGATATCATAATATAGTGTAAGTCTCACTTGAAGTTCCGCAAAATTTTCACTTCTAAATGGAAAACGCGTTGCATTTGGAATAAAATAATAGTCTCTCGAACACTAATACACATCAAAGCATATGATTACGTAATTGCTACTGCAGCAACTCCCTGCAAGTATTGCGCTTTTCTTAGTATTGGATATTTTTGAAAGTTTCGGATTGCGGAGCTTGATGTCATTCCAATTTTTTTTATGTGATAGGTGGCAAACAGCAGAGGAGTCCCACGTGAGTTGTCACCTTTTGGTTGGAAAAGGGGATAGGAAGAGGTGTGTGATGAAGGAGAAGGAATAAGGGATGGGGCCTCTGGCACTCTGACTCACCGAACAAAACGCAATTATATAGGTGCTGTTACTTTACGTCGATTTTCTGTGAGAAGGTAGTACTTCCGTGGTCGAGCCTGCCTATTCATGCTGAAATAAGCAAGGCTCTACTACTTAAAAATTATTATATTGTAATGCACGCTTTGGTGAGTATTTGCAAGTGGTACCTACGCTACTTTGAAAGCACGCTGTAGCGAAAATCTTATTGCATGGTAAGTTAGTTTACAAGGGTTGATTTTGAAATTTATGGTCGTGAATCGAATACTTTTAAACTTTCGAGACCTGAGGCCCGGGCACGAAATACTCTGGAGAAAATATTCGTAACGTAATTGTCAAAATTTGTATGACAATTGTACAACGCTCCTATCGTGCCTAAGATGCAACTAATATTGGCAGCACAAACTACTTTCGACGACCATCCTGCGGTAAATGTCACGTAAATGTATCGAGTTTTCTAACAAATAGATAAGGAAAAAACGGCAGCAATAACTCCGATTTTACGTAAGCGCATTTAAAGTTAATGTAAATCTAAAGCCATTTTGTCGAAAATATTTTCATTTAAAATTTATTGGTGAGAAAAGATTTGAAACATATAAATGTATCATATTTATACGTAATATGATAATAATATGATATTACACCTCTGCCTACCCTTTCGGGGATAAAGACGAGAGTCTATTAATAAATGAATAAATAAAAAATTTATACGTTTTTCAGCCTTGTTATGATAAATATTTATTTACTTTCATATTTGGAGTGTTCCTTTTAAATGTAGGCTATGATTATTCCCCCCCGTGGAGTCTCCACCTTGTCGTAGAATATCTCCTTTAGAGAATCCTTTAACACTCCTGCGTACTCTACTCTACAATTACGTGGGTAACGACAATCATCATCATCATCGTCAACACAAATATGAAATAACTTATCCTGACTGACAATTATAATCGCTCTGTTGAAGATAGAAACATACAATTTGGCCACCGGATTCATTTTATAACACTTAGGAAGGTTTTTCATATTTTATCTCTAAAGGCGTAAAATTGGGTTCGTAAGATTGTTTTTAAAAGGGGTTAAATATATTGACCACCATAAAATGCTTTGATACCCTTAGTTCTTTAACCAAAAATATATACTTAACACCAGAAAAATAAAGTCTAAAATTACAATACTACTAGCTATTTTAGTCACGACTGCACTTCAAATTGTATTCGAACAATAAATGTAGTAAATGATCACCAAATAAATAGGTTATGTTAGGTTCTCTTGTGACCCTTAATCCAAAAATAGGAGGCCTGCGAAGCAGGGCTCCGTCAACTTAGTTTATTAAAGTAGGTGGTGTAACCAAACACAATGTATGTGTTGGTATTTCATACAACTAACAAAAAAACTTTAGTTATAATTTTACATTAAAGTGCTGGTTTAATTTTGGTGATCATTTACTACTTTTGGGTTAAGAATAATTTATTTGGAGTAATTTTGCTTAAATAGGATAGCGAAATGTTAAAACTTTGGTCATAATTTTACATTAAAATGCGGGTTTCATTTTGGTGATCATTTACTATTTTTGTCTGTTATATGTTACTATAACTGGTGGTAAGTTAAACATAAGCCTTTTTAAAATCCTCTTATTTTGAACTAGGTGCCATTTATTATACCTACTCGCTGTGCCCGCATATTAATGCGGGCACAGCGAGTAGGTATAATAATAAAGTTTAGGTGACGGACGGGTGAATATCAATAAAAACGAACGCTAGCAAGCAATATCTTGGTCATTTTTGGTTTAATTAACAAATAAAAAAATACGTATCACTTATTTTTGAATTATCTAAAGAACGGACTTATAAAATATTTTCGTCAACTAACCTATTGCTTACCATCAGGCGATCCATCTGCTCGTTTGCCGCCTATTACTATAAAAAAAGAAAATATTTGCTAGTGAGCTCGGAGCGCTAGCTGAATGCGGATATATATATGCGGATAATATAGATGTAATAATATTGTATTGTTGAAATAGATTTGGAATTTTATATAATATCTTATAGATAACATGTCTTGAAATACGTTATTCATTCGGGTTTAGTAGATTTGAATAATAAACATGGTTGTCGTTTTTGTCGTGCTGCTTTAAATATGCTTAACAACATAGCATCGGTATTGCATTTAGAGTAAAGGGTATTAAAATTTTCTTTTTTGGTACTTGACACACGGAAAATATGCGTGTGGATTTTATCTATATCTTATATGCTTTACTCGTTCGTCGTCTATATTTATATGTTCTGTACGTTATCAACTTTATAACGAAATCTGTATAACTCTTTAAACCATGTTATTGTAATGGTTTAGCGTCATTTAATGTGTCTAATAACCGCTTCAACAGGTTGACTTAAAATTTAACACAGAAACTAAAGTCTACAATTTACTGAGCGATATGAAAAATACGTCTTCCAAATATAAAACAAATTCTTCGCGTGTCAACCTCATACTAACAAGTATCATATCTGTTAACCCGAATAAAAACAAAATAGCGAAGATAAGGAACATCCTGAAGCAAAAATATCCCTACTAATATTATAAATTCGAAAGTGTGTATAACATGTATGTATGTTCAGTTTTCACGCTAAAACTGCTGAACCGATTTTATTGAAATTTGATATAGAGAAATACTGGACCATGGAGACGGACATAGGCTACCATAAGATGCAAAAATTGAACTGGGAGGGATTGTATGGAGCCTAGAAGTTTCTTCGGCACAAATTTACCTCTTGGAAGTAAGAACGCATGCGCTATAATAATTGAGTGCGCATGTGCATATTTATAGTACTGACACATCATACCGGTAAATATGATGCTATAAAGTGTCATGAATAGTGACCGAGCTACTTTGTACCCTATAGAGTTTCTGAAGTCTTTAGAATAATCAGGAGTGTCTTCACACAACTCCTCTACTTGCTAATCCTAACTTGTTTGTATTAACAACTAGCTTTTGCCCGCGGCTTCGCTCATGTTAAATTCGTGGTAACACAAAACTCCTTCATCGTTCGATAGTAATTTTCGTTTTAATTCTGTTCATAGGGACTAATAAGAAATATAACCGCAAGAAGTGTTTAAAACATTTCTGTAAACAGTATTTTTAGAGTTCTGTAGTCAAAAATGGCTAAACACGGAAGCCTTATAGACGCGCTATGTCTGTCAGTCTATCCGAATGTCACAGCCTCTTTATTCCAAAACTATTCAGTTAACACATTTTAAAATTGGTAGGTAGATGTATTCTGTGAACCGCTTTACGACGTTATAGAAAATAAAAAATATTGAATATTAAGGGGGGCTTCATACATGGAACTGATGTGGAAAATGGTTCGTTAAAAGTTACTTTGAGGTTCCTGAAACCAAGTCAAACGTTTGAAAGATATACGGTTCCAAAGTGGTAAAATGGGTGTGTGTGTCCCTTTAACTTTTAAAGTAAGAGAGTGACAAATCTAAAAAAAATATGTGCTGTAGATCATTATAAAAACTTCCAACGAAAATTGGTTTGAACGATATGCAGTCAGCAGTTTTTGAAATAAAACACATCTTAAAAACCGCAAATATAGCTTTGTCGTTTATACAAATACTACTAATAGTAAGTTAGTCGAAGATAATGGCTATGGTACGTGGATAACTCCACTACGGAACCCTTCATGAGCGAGTCTGACTTGCAATAGCGAATAGCTTTTATAATGTTTCGTCCTAGGTGTTACTTGTAACCGTTTGCCATTACAAACCTTTGGTGCATTAAGATT
>CALYKY020000037.1:0-81722 GCA_944739405.2 Euclidia mi | reverse complement strand
ATTGTTCGAGCGATTACTGTTGGCAAGGCTCACGAACCTGGTCGAGCCGGCTCTGATCCCAGAGCAGGCCGGTTTCAGACCGGTGAAGTCATGTTGCAACCAGACACTGAAACTCACGCAGTACATAGAGGACGGCTTTGAAACACGTAAAATAACTGGCGCCGTTTTTGTAGATCTCACAGGCGATCATAAATTTGTCATGATACTCCGGGAGCTTCTCCATAACCGTCGCTATCAGGTTCATCTTCTATCTGAAAAAAGTCGTTGGAGATCTCAAAAGAATGGGCTGCCCCCAAGGAAGTGTTCTGGCCCCGCTACTCTTCAATATCTACACTAATGACCAACCCTCCTGCCCAAACACCTGCCGCTTTGTTTACGCAGACGATCTCGCCCTAACATCCCAAGCTACGAACTTTGAAGAAATAGAAGTAAATCTCAGTAAGGCTCTTAACATCTTGGGTTCTTACTATGAGGCAATTGCACTCAAACCTAACCCAACTAAAACTGAGTCCTGTGTATTCCATCTGCGTAACAGCCAAGCCGGTCGTAAACTTAACATAGAGTGGCAGGGAATACCTATAATTCACAATCAACATCCCAAATACCTAGGCATTACGCTTGATAGTGCTCTTACCTATAGAAGGAACTGCGAGCTATTAAAAAGTAAGGTTCATACTCGCAATAACCTGCTCCGGCGCCTCATTACTGCTAAGTGGGGAGCTGCACCAAAAGTAATGCAAACTTCGGCCCTGGCACTAGTATATTCTGCAGGCGAATACGGATGCCCTGTGTGGAGTTGATCCGCTCATGCAAGCTCAGTGGATACAGCACTTAACGAGACTTGCCGACTTATCACTGGTTGTTTAAAACCAACCCGAGGTAAGCTGGTTTTATATAAAAAACCAACTTACCTCTATGAGAAGTTGACATGGTCGCGAGAGGTTAATACATATAATACAAGGGCCTCATCAGATCTCATGGTCACCTCGAAGCACCGTACTTCCTCATTCAGAGGCGGATTCCGATTTGCTTCCACGAAATGAGGAGGAAGATCATTCCAACATGGAATGATCTTCCTCCTCCCCTGCGTAGCCTGAAAACAGTACACACATTCCAAACTAAATTTAAGCAAATCTTATTACAAAGACAAACATTATCATAGGTATTGTACAGTGAAGCGGTAACTTACATTTCATTGATATTAAACACGCGTAATATATGACATTTTCATCATCTGTAAGTACAATATTATGTAAACAGAATGTATATTATAAATTAATTTGTATTAATAGTAGTAGTCTAGTATTAATTATTTGTTTTATTCGCACAAAGATAACAATTACAACTTTGAGCCGACCGAACCATGACCGAACACACCATCTGTCAAGTGTCAAGTGCATGTCAAATGTGACAATAAGTGATTGTAAAGCGTTCGTAAACGCAAAAAAAAAAGTTATCTAATTAATATCCTATATTGTTTTTATTATGATTATTTAATCTATGTATGTATATTTATTTAATTTTTATATATTAATTCATAGTGTATGTACTATTTATATTAATTATAACTAGTTTTAAGAGATTAAATGTATGTAAGTAAGTAGGTCCTGCGGGAAGATCAGTGTTGCAGTCTCACCTGATTCTGCAACTAATACTGACGCAGGTACCTTATTTGTGATCCAAAAACTGTTTTTCTATAGTCCATTTCTCACTATACTGTTGTTACATTGGAGTTGCAAATAAAAAACAATTTCATTTCATTTCATTTCATTTTCATTTCATTTCATTTCAACCCCAATAAAGCTGCTGTACCCACTTGCTGGCATCGCATCACCGAATGTTTGTGGGGCCGTGGCGAGCTCTGCAGAAAGATCCAAGATGGACTGTGACCCACGGCACCCATTGCATGGTCACATCCCAGTGCAGGCACGATTGAAGAGCCGTAGCAGCTTTGTGAAAAGTACCCATCCATTGACCCAGGAGCCATCAAAGGCAAGGTGCGACCTATGGCGAGAAGAGAGCCTTCTACCATTTCCTTTCGTATCACCAGCCGAGAGTCCTCCACCTGGGCATGGCTTGCCATGGTCTGTCTGGAAGTCATTGAATAGACTACGGACTCAGGTTGGCCGGTGCAAAGAAAACATGTTCAGATGGGGACTCTCGGACGGTACCGATTTGGCTTGTGTGTGCGGTGCAAGACAAACGATGTCCCACCTAACATCGTGCCCTGCGTGCCCAAATACTTGAACGCAGGAAGAACTGATGACTGCTGCCGACCATGCAGTCAGTGTGGCTGCTTTCTGGGCCTCAAAAATTTAAGTGTTTGCCAGCGACACGCTAAGAAGAAAAAGACCAACATAATTGGTGGAATTACTAGGCAAATTAATCAACACCATTTGGGTACTAGTATTAATTTCAAAAGATTGCTTTAGGTGGTTTTTTGTTGTTCATAAGCCTCCAAAATATTATCACACAATCAAAATTATAACCAACCCGACAGACGTCATCTTTCAAATCAAATTTAGTCAAATCATAACTACTGCAACGACACTTACCGTTTACCTTTTTTTGGTCGAGCTAGTATCACACTATTAAAAATATATACATATTTATAGATTATCTGCTTTCACATTTCTCTTCTTATTTTGTTCATAATTGTTGTAGTTGATGGCAAATTGTGAATCAGGAATATCTTGAATGTGAGTTCTGGTGATGTGGCAACTGAGAAGGAAGTCTTAACTCAATCGATACCAGTCAAACTGATGCCTGCCGAAGACATTAGTGTTCAAACGTACAGGTACCACATATTTAAAATATAGGTAGTTTTTTATGCTGTCTTGTCATTATATTGGTATGTGATCCTGGCTAATGAGCCTTAGTAGGTGTGGTTTCCACCCAGAATACTTTTTTGAGCGATGTGCACGAGCCTTTGTTCTGTGTCTGAATATAAAATGTATTTATTTAAGCCTTTAACTGTTCGTGACTTGGCTACCTAGATTGTCTTTGTAACCCACATTATCGTGTGTAAGCTGTTCTATAATAATAATTTAGTATCGAAATATTTATATAAAAAGTATTAGGTATCTAATTTGAAAAGGAATTTGAATCTCATTTTTCGTAGACAAATCCAAAATCCCAGACCCAATCTCGAAAATGAATTGCTCAGAGAGAAAGCGTTCAGTTTCACAGTAATAAGATTCCTTATTACATAAACGATAGAAGGAAAAGATTGGTATAATACAGTTGAATGCATAGAGGATAAATAAGTAAGAATATGTAACTCAGTAAAAAAATGGAAATTTCAGTAAATCGTCTGCGCGACTGTTTTACCACTTTGAACTTTTTTCGTGTGTGTATGTGGTCAACTGTTAAAATCGCGCGAAGCGGTTGGATGCGGGTGGCTCAAAATCAGTCTGTGTGGAGAACCTTTGGGGAGCCCCATGTCCAGCAAAGGAAGTCTCTAGGCAGACATGATGTTGATGTGGTCAACTCTGGTGTCGGCGTTTATGGCAGCCTCCGTCGAGGCCTACTTTGCGGCAGAGCGAGACAGTTGGACCGTGTGCTTTACATGGTCACCAAAACACGGTAGCACTTTGATTTAAATACTACAACAATGTTGTCACCCATCCAAGTTGTGATCTTGGCATGCGTTGCTTAACTTTGCTTATACATTACGAACGACAAGTACAGTCATGATACGGCCACACTGAGTATGATTAATTTATTATACACACTCATGTACGCAAACTTAATTAATGGATTTGGGCAAAGCATAATAAATGGTTGCTTAATTATGAGATACGTATCCATTCGATACGAGTATTTACTTTTTATCCTTTATCATAATACAAAATGTAAATTATTTGCTCATAGCAAACTCGACCGTCATCTGCATGAAGCCTTATATAATACATAATTTTGTAAATGTAGCTTTATATATTAAGCTTTTAGCTTTAAACAATCATGCTAAATAATTAAATGCATTCAGATACCTGCGGCTTACTGAATTCATGCAGTATGAAAATCCTCTCATAAGTGTGACTAGAGTTCACTGCACTGCACATGCAAATGGCTGATAGTGGTGTAAATACCACAAACTGTCGCTGATATCGGCAATATGCATTTGGGTGGAATAGGATGAAGGCTGCTTATAATATAAACCAATATTGGCTGATACAGTTCCATCAGTTGACATTATGTTTCATAGACTTCCAAAGCTACAGATTTTGTTATTATAGATAAACTAACATACATTTGTGCGCAATGAAATGGCGCCTGTTTATAAGGCAATATTGGCTGATACACTTCAAGCAGTTTTCATCCGGATTCATGGACATAGCAACGGATTATTTTGCACTTAATTTAACACTACATTTTGCTTGCGGCTTCACTCACGTGGGAATTGGCCATCGAGACAAAATGTATTGTGGCCTATGTACTAGTCTGAGATATAAGCTATGTTACTGCACATTTGACTCCGCTTATAGTAGTTTTAACGTAAAAGAGTAACACACGTCGCTCCGTCCATCCTCACACACTTTTCTGCATTTATAATAGTAGTAATATTGTGTGAGCTGTACAGTAATACAAGGTTTATTTCTTTCTTCTGAATATTTTATGTATTTATTGAAAACGAAAAGCATAAAACACAAAACTGATTATTTTATTGATAAGCTATGGATATGAATCTGAAATATAGCTTTATAATTATTATTATTATAAAACTATGACAAAGTGAAGGCATATCTCTTGAATATCTATGCAAATAACGACTCCTAACTTGTTGTATATATCTAAAACTCTTTTAGGCCGTGACACTGAAACTGAATCCATAAAGTTATCAAATATTCCAAGAAAGGACAAAATGGTGTTACCCTGACTTTTGTGTTTAATAAATCGATTCGCAACTCCAAACAGACGAAAATACTTTGAAGGGACTAAACCGTTCTTTTTCAAAACATTTTCTTTTATCCGCAGAACCTTTATTTAATTTTTAATTTATTTAAAATTTAATTTTCCTTTTACTCGTGTGTTGATCGTTGTAAGATGATTGGTACCTTAAACACGACCCAGTAGAGGTAAGTACCAACTCGGCCACGCGTTATAGAATATAAAGCTCTGAGCATACGTGATAATATTTGTCGTGATGTTTGCAGAATTTAACAGTTGTTTTACTTTGCTTTGCGGCTGGTATAACAATATTGGCGTAGTGTTTATGCTGTGTGTAATTTAAAATTGAAATGAAAAATATCTTGATCACAATGCAATCTTTTCGAAAGACGCTTCTTGCAATCGTAATAAAGCCGGTGTCGCAAGGGACTTTAGTTTAAAAAAAATATCTGTAATTCGATCACAAATCTTTTTGCTAAACTTCCAATAGCACTTTGAGCTAAGATATATTCACGAAGTTATATTAGAAAAATATAAATATACAAAAGAAGTTTGTCTGTCAAGTAGTTGGCTGCTGACCGATAATATGCCTTAGAGATTATTTTACTGCATTATTTTACATCGTCATACTTCTTTGTTCGCAATATCGGCGACCTAAATAGGCTAATTGTATACGATAATTCGTAACATTTTACATTACTAAATATTTTCAAACTTTCACTATTTGTACTCATACTCATGTTTATTTAATGGGCTATATCATATAACTAGATGAACCTGCGGTTACACCCGAGTTAATTATGGCTACTGCTTCGGTCTTGTCGCTTATAGCCTGATGTTAGAGACAACAGTCCATGTGGATCTCACTAAATCGTGTTACCGGTATCGGATTTGACAAACACAAATACTTTTTCAATCAGTGCAGTCAGTGCCAGGTACGCATTCAAATTAAACAGAAACCCTTAAAAACCTGCCTTTGAAAGCACATGCACCGATTTTCTGCAGTGTAAAATTCTGATGTCACTGAAGATCCCGATTTTTGTCACTGAAGCCTATTCTGAATATTAATTCCTCAGTTACAGAACCTTAACTAATATGAAATGTCCATTAAAACGTTGTAGTACAACGATTTCAAAATGCTATCTTAAAAGGTAGTCTTGCAATTCATAGAAACTCGTCACAGATTCATGATTTATCAGTAGTAGGTAATACATTTTTGATTGATCACTGCTTTTAAAACTGAAATGCATTAACGTCATACTCATGATGAATTATATTGATTTAATCTTATTTTATTACTTTCTACCCTTATAAAGGCACAAGTTTCTGAGGATGGATGGGGTACGTACGTACATATTATTATACGTATAAATGTTTAAAACTCTTTTAAACAAAATAAAAACAAAGAAATAGTATAATATGATAGTCTACCATAATATATACACAACACCATCTAGTCCCACACTAAGCAGAGCTTGTACTATGAGTACTAGATAAGGGATTACATAAATTTGGACGAAACCATCTCGTATATTAGAATAACACATAGGATACCTTTTGTTGCGATAACAGACACCTATGCGAGCAAACCTCTGGTTGAGATCTAGTATTACATAAGTTTTGTTTATTTTAGTTACAAAAAGTTTTCCAATTTGATATTTTCAACAAATACTTTATAGAATTCCAAATATCTATTCCCTTGATAGCGTTACACAATCTACGACTGGCACATCAGATCAGTTTGATTATAAGATCTTTAAGTCGAAACGATGTTTAAAACTAAAATTTTGTAGGTTATAAAGTAGAATAAATCAAGCTCACAATGCCTTTAATTCTCAAAAAAAAATCTAATTATTCATGTTCATAATTTTCTCGTTAACTGGTAATTCTGAAATACAAATTGCACTGCTAAATATTTAACGATGTTTCTTGGTTTTAAATTTACTCAAAGTTAGGGTACCTAAATATTGTGAAGTATAAAATAAATATCTTAACAATATTTAAGCATAATTCACGTTACACTGTGCCAGGGTAGGGCCAGACCCCGTTCGGGGCATTATAATTTAATCAATAAGAAAACATTTATTGTTCTTCTTTCATTGGAATCTCGAAACTTAAATGTTTTCCACCAATCACTACATTTGTTTATAGGTACAACCTTAGATTTTAGCAATTAAGTGTCTTATTGAAAAGTTTTTTTTGTACTGAAACAAAACTTTCAATCAACTTTCAATCAGATTTCAATTACAAGTTTAAAAAATGTAATTTAGAAAACTTATTAACAAGAACTTTCTTATTTCCTTCCTGACGCTTTTTACCGTCAAAATGAAGTCGTAATACAATCAGAAAATTCAAAGCTGGTTCTCTGGATTCTTAGCAATCTTGTTAATCCGTAAAGTAGGCCACGTGCTAATAATTCAAAGTCGAACCACGAAGCTGTAGTACAGCTTTACAGTCCTAAGACACTATAAGTACTTAAGGAGCTAGAAAAGTGTCCGTGTATTTTTATTATCTGTATACGCTACTACAATATTAAAAAGCTCACGCGCTGTTTTAGGGGTGTAATACCTGGCTCTGACAATGGACTTATATGGCATACCTGTACCTGGCTATGGCAGCGATAGCCCATTAACAGACCACCATGCAGAATTTATCGGGTTCGAATCCACGGCGCGCACCACTGACTTTTCAAAGTTTCTATGTATAATATGTATGTATTTACAAAAAAAGTATATATGTATGTTTATCCATCATCTAGTACGCATAGTACAAGCTCTGCTTAGTTTGGGACTAGATGGTGATATGCGTATGTGGTAGAATATTAAAAAAATATATATGTATTGTTTTTATCGCTTGCCCAATGCCTCGGAGAGCATGTTTAGCTGTGTTCCCGGCTGTAATACAGATCTTTGACGGTCGTTAGAGGACTTTAGTAGGTACCTCTGAATAAACTGACACTAGTCTAAACCAGCGGTCGGCAACCTTTTGGTAGGCAAGGGCCTCAAAGAGGCAAGATAAACTAGAGGCGGGTAGCAGTTTTGCTTAGCATTTTTACAAATCTTGCAGCAATTCTGCTACTGAATCAACAGCAAAGCGGAGACGCGTGACATGGCGACTATTGACATTGATACCCATTGCATTCTACTGCAGCGAATTGGAGATCTCCTCTAGCGTTGGTGAAGAGTTGGGAGATATAGTGTCACCCCGTCCTACCTATCGAAGCTATTGGATGGGTCTTGTTTAGTTATTATAAGATTTGACTTACTGAGCTGACTTTCATGTATAGGCTTGAATATATTTGTGTCATTAACTTATTATCATTAAGTTATACTCAAGTGATTTTAACGCTATACACATTATTAAACTAACCGTGCTATTATCTACCACATTAATGTTCCTTTCATTGGTAGAAAAATTACAATCTAATGACACTCCACTGTTACCATTTCCTAGCTCTTTTATATAAGTAACTAAAATATCTAGTAATACTTTTCTAGCGTTATTGAGTTGCCTATAAGAAGCTACGTTCAGTATTTGGGTATATTTGAGTGAAAATATGCAATAACTCGATTTAAGAGCTATTTTGTATCCTTACGCGGCGTCCTACGTGAGCGGCTCATCGCGAACGCGATTGCGGATCGGTCGGATTCGGTATAGACGCAGTGCGGTTTGACGCGGCGGCTCTGTCCTACCTGCGCGCGAATAGATTTATTCCATCCTGTGGCGTTCAATTGAAATTAACAATTTGACATAGACATGACAGCTCATTTATTTGAAAATTAATAAATATCTAGAGTATCAAGTACTCAAGAATTATGTACTACAGATAAATGTAACTAATTATAGCGTTAATTAAAAAAATGTCAACTGATCGCGTTCGCATCAACTCGAGACGCGCTGCATCGCACGTAACGTGCATTTGGTCACGTAGGCCACGTCAATAGGTATCAAATGTTTCCGCCCCGCGCCGCGCCGCATCGCGTTCGTATCGAATCGAGACTGCTCACGTAGGACGCCGCGTTAGTAAAAATGATAAGACTTGATTTATATAGTACTAGATGAGCCCGCGTTTACAACCGCGTTATTTAGATCCACTAATGCGTAACCCCATGGTTACGCATAAGTGGCCCATAGCATGATGTTATAATAGCATATAGCCTTTTTCAATAAATGGGCTATCTAACACTGAAAGAATTTTTCAAATCGGACCAGTGGTGCCTAAGATTGGCGCGTTTAAGCAAACAAATATCAGCTTTATAATATAAGTATAACTATAATATGTATTATCGGACGTTTTTGTCGTAATCAAGACTTCACACGCGGCTCCGTCCGAATTATAAACCTAAACCTTCCTTAGGAATCACTTCTCCTATTGCCGAAAATCTTCCAAAACTCCGATAGGTAGTTTCTGAGTCTATAACGTTCATATAGACAAACAAAAAGAAAAGGGACTTTATTTCGTAATATCTAAGACAAGACATCGTGCATTTCTACCGTTTCAAACAAATATTCTGAAAATGCCTCTTTATATTATGATTCATAACAACCTATAACCCACTGTCAAGCAGGCGGAATTCGGGTAAGTAGTTAATGCTAGACTTTGGTACCCTTTGGGCATGGCATCAGTCAAAGTGACAGCATTGTCCCTTAATAGTAGCCAACTAACACCAGTGAATTAGGCGAGACAATCTTGAGTCCCAATCATTCCCAGCTTTCACATAATCGTTATCATTATTTTGCTTCATTCGCTCGTCGTGGTGGACAGTGGATTGGATGTGCTAAGGGAATAAAACTATATACAAATGAATGAAGCAATAAGTCTTGTCAAATTAGAACCCCAAATGACTCGCAAGTCATTTGGAGTTCTAATTTGACAAGACTTATTACCGATATAGAAAACCTTATATTATTCCGATGTACATAAACAACACAAAAAAAAAATTGTAAAACATATAAACATACAGACATCGAGAAATCAAATCTTTGGAAATTCCTTTGCTGCAAAATACGAATTCTCTATAGTTTCTTTTCATCCTTTAAATTATGCATGCGTTAACTAATCCATTTTAAATCTGAAAAGTAAGTACTTATAATAAATTCTTACAAATGACTTACACTCAAATAACACTAATAACTAAGCTTCTAAGCTTGCACAGATTGCATAAATATGCACGCTACTGCTCAAAGATTTATGTGCTCAGATATTTCTTTCAGCTTTACGGATATAAAAGGGTTTTCCCCAATTCCGTGGGAATATCGCAACATTCCTTCTTTGTGCACCGCCATGTCCACGGAGCATAAAACCCAATGTCAAATTTCAGCTTATTGAACCATCGGGTTCATTGTTTTCGCTTCGACTTGTCTGTCAGTCAGTAACACAATAATTTTAAAGATACAGTTTTCTTGTTTTAACATTATAGGCAAAATATTTTCCTACATTTTTAACTTAAGTGCCTTTCTAAAGGGTACTAAATATTTAGCACGCGTTCCTATATGATATATGCTATATAAGCATGAAAATCACAATAATGTGGAGGCAGTTTACTTAAAAATTATTACGTAAACTGTAGTACGACCCGTGTTTATCGTTTATTATTCAAATTACACTACGTAACACAAACCCAAATATTGTCTTAGTGGCAATTTTCATCGGATTATGCATAAGCTAGTTCAAATTAAGGACGAAACCTAGTCTAGGTACACATTATTTGTTTCACAAGCTTGGTAAATCATCTTAAAGGGTTTATCTTATATAAATATATGTATACTGCACCACTGCTCGGTACAGCTTATTTGATGTTCAGTAATCAAAAACTTGTGAGATTAATTAATGGTAGTTTCTTGTATTTGTAAAATGTTGTGTATGTTTGTATATTTGTTAAAACACGATGCAGCGCAGTGTTAATTTATTCTACCGAGTGGTTTTAATCTGACTGCCTTTGTGGTCCAGCGGATAGCGCATGCGTCTGTTGATTGGGGGGTCCTGGGTTTGATTCCCTGGTCGGGCAAAAGTGTTACTGAGTTTTCCAAATTCTCAGTAGCAGTACGGATTCCGGCAATAGGCTCGCCCTATTACGAGGGACCTACAATGCATAAGGCGAAATGTGAGTGTAATATTACACCTCTGCTCACCTTTTCGAGTAAAAGACGTGAATACATAAAAAAGTTGTTTTAAGAAAACCTAATGTAAAATAACACTAGACTTTATATTTCTGCAATCAATTCACCTAATAAACATCACAAAATCGGAATTTCACCTATCACTCACCCCACCAGAACGTGAGGAATTCGATGTGGAGATCGCTAGTTCCCGAGGCTTGAATATCACTACGGGGGCTTTCGTGCTGATAAAGATTCACTTCAGACCAAAAGATGTGAGGACCATGGATGCTACTCTCGATGTAAGAGTTTGCAATGGACAAGCTTTTGCTGTACCGATATCTTGTTATATGATAGCGCCTTTACTGGAAGGTGAATATTTATTTTATATTTGTTAGTATAGGTCGGTTCACGAAAGTTGACCACAAATGGCGGCCGTCGCGCATATGTACATTCGTGCACCAATGGCGTGGCTCCATTCTTGACGCATTTAGGGAATGCGTCAAGAATGGAGCCACACCATTGGCATTCCACCCGCGCCTTACCCCGCACCTCCACGGGGACCTAAAAAATGATTTCTGCGCATTGGTCATCTTTCGTGAACCGACCTATACCTCTAAGAGAAATAAATGCCAGGACGTGTATTTGCTTAACAGCGCGTGCTACCATACAATAGTGCCTCTAGAACCATACGGACCTTATGAGATTACAATAATCATTGATCTTTGTCAGTGTTTAAACTGATGACATTAGATGCTATTGAAACCTTAACTACTGTGTAAAATTGCAGACACGAGTACGTGGCTTAGATATTTTCAAGTAATGAGTCTTTTTACATAAACTTCTTATAAAGAATCTGTCTCTTAAATTCGTTGTAACAAATGTTGTAAAATAAACATTCCTCGTGATAAGACTTTTGAAATAGGTTTTTGAAATGTGTATATACTTAATGGGTATCTGAATTGTAAAGTTGAAGCAATATTTCGTATGTTTTTAGGTCCTACGATATATATTCGAATAAAAAATATTGCCAGACATAAGATTTTAAGTCTTTCCAATAAGGCTTGATTATAATAAATTGTTGCTACCATATTTTTTTGCTTGTCATGAGATATCGTCGTTCCTTTGAGAATAGGATTTTTATTGGTCAATTAACGAAACGAGATTAGGTTAAGAGGGCAACAAGTATTTTTGTACTCAGGAGTTATGATGATGATGATGTTCTCCTCGACGTGTCCGTCGACGGCGACCCTAAACATCTTTTCTGGCATATGCCCGGATGTGGCTGGCAAAGCCAAACTTTGTTGAAAATATGCGGTCACAGATAGTACAGTAAAGCTGGCTATTGGAGTTGTACGTATAATTATAATTAGGCTTTGGTCGAGTCTTCCGTATTTGGCGTTTTGCATCAAGGTCTTCGAGACGCATTTTCTCGTACGAGTCAGCGGCTTTCTTTATTGTTCGCCGCCATTCAGGCCTTTGTGGACACTGTTCATCTCAGCTCTGTACAGGAATATTGTACTGATGTAAGTGCCTCTTAAGGACATCCTTGTAGCGGAGATACTGACCACCAGCTTTACGCTTGCCGCGCTGACGCTCAGCGTAGAATACCGCTTTAGGCAGCCTCTCATCACCCATCCGTACCAGGTGACCGCACCAGCATAGTTCGCCTTTAATTAGTAAGGATTCAATGCCCGAAATACCACACCGCCGCAAAACTACAGAATTTGAGATCCGATCTTGCCACTTCATTCGTAAAATAGCCTTGAGGCATTTCATATGGAAGTTGTCTAAGTGCTGATGTGATGTAATTTTTGTACAGAACCCATGTTTCTGAGGCATATAATAAAATATTAATGATGATTGCTCTATAGACGGACAGTTTGGTCTTCAGGTGTAGCTCATGTGAATTCCAAACTCTGCGGTTCAGAGCGCCAAGAGCGTCAGCTGCTCTTGCGGTTCTTGAAGCAATCTCAGTCTCCAGCCGATTGTCGTTACGGATCGTACATCCCAGATATCGAAAAGATGATACTTCCTTTAGTTCCTGTGTGCCCAGCTTAAGAGGAGCAACGTGTGGAGGTTAACCTCGAGCAGGTTGTTTCACTACCTGGGTCTTCGACCCACTTATCACTAGGCCAAATTTTCGGCACGAAGTATCCAGATGGTCTAGATAAAGCTGCTGATTTTCCATTGAGTCAGTCATAAGATATACGTCATCAGCATACAGGATTTCTAATATCTTCAGCTCTTTAACTTTCCGTTTAGCTCGAAATCGCGAGAGATCAAATACACTTCTATCAGAACGGACATTAAGAGCAATCTGATCGTTGCAGTTCTGAAGAGCGTCATTCATCACGGCAGTAAAATATATGGCAAAGAGTGTGGGAGCCATAACGCATCCTTGTTTTACGCCACTAGTCACCGAAAAGTAATCCGTAGAGTTGTTTTCGTGCTGAACTCAAACCATCATACCACCATGGAATTGGCGGATAAGTTCGATAATTTTTGCGGGACATCCAACCTTCTGCAAAATTAACCACAGTGCAGTTCTAGGGACAGGGTCAAAGGCTTTCTCTAAATCAACGAAGCACATATAGAGGTTACGGTGTTGTTCTAGGCACTTTTCCTGAATTTGTTTCAATACAAAGATTGCATCCATCATTCTGTTGTTCCGGAAACCACATTGTGTCTCAGGTAAGATTCGTTCGGCTAGAGAGTTGAGGCGTCTGTTGATAGTGTGGGATAAAACCTTACCGGCAACACTAAGCAAAGATATGCCTCTGTACGAACCGCAATCTGAGCGATGGCCTGTGCCTTTGTACAGTTTACATATGGATGCATTTTTCCAGGCCTGAGGCATACCTCACTTCTGATTCCCAGATTTTTAAAATTAACTCAAATAGTTTAGTGTTTATACTAGGCTCACCGTATTTGTATATTTCTGCGGGCAGACTATCTAACTCAGTTGTTATATTGTAGTATAAATTCTCTTTTTTTTTTTTTGTGGAGAAGCCGTCGATAGCCTCGGACACCATGGACTATCTTGCGGCAGAAGCGCGGGCCGAATGCCTCGTCACGCCTATCTTAATGACATCATCCGTCGCACTCTTGTCACCGCCGGAGTACCAGCCGTACTTGAACCCAATGGTTTGGTACGCGACGATGGGAAGAGGCCCGACGGTATGTCATTGATGCCTTGGAAGTTGGGTAGGCCTTTGGTATGGGACGCAACGTGCGTAGATACCCTTGCGCCATCACATCTTCCAAGTACAGCCAGCTGTGCCGGCGCTGCTGCTGCAAGCGCAGAATCCCTCAAGCGGCGAAAATACGGTAATTTAATAGGTAATTACGTATTTGAGCCGTTTGGGGTGGAGACGCTTGGTCCATGGGGTCCAAGCGCTCGTACTTTGTACAGAGAAATCGCCAAACGATTAATCGACGCTTCACGTGACCAGAAGGCTGGGCTGTATTTCGGCCAGCGTATCAGCATTGCCATCCAGCGTTGCAATGCTGCCAGCCTTCTAGGCACGTTACCAATATACAGCGATGCGGAGGAATTCTACGATGCCTAAACCTGTCTGTACTTTGTATTTTGCCCCCGTTTTTGTACTTATTTATTTTTAATGTACCTATGTAAATAAACAGTTCCTTAATAAATTCTCTTGTTTATATTTATAAATAAGACCATAGCCATATCAATACCTAATAAAGCAAAGTAAATACCCAAATACTATTGTATTTGTCGTATTTGATCCGAAAATAATTTTAAACAAAAATAAAGACCCTGAAACCAGGTTTACTCTTCATAACAACGAAGTAAGTAAATTTTTTGTCATGTAGAAAAATCGGCAGCAAAATTCAACCAATTCATTACTTGAAAGATGACAGCTGAATCATTTGTTCACAGTCTTTCTGCCAAGCATAATAAGCTGCATGACATCACCGACTCAGTGTATGTGTGAAGAAGACTTACCGTTTCCAATCGAGCAGGTTGGTACTGGAGATGTGATAGAACTAGGAGCCCGACTGCTTTTCGATGTTCACTGCTCCCGCGTGTGGTAACGGAGTGACGCTGAACATGCGCAGTTCTTCGTGCTCACTGAAGATGCTTGGTTGAATTGGGACGATTTAATGTTAGTATTTATTTATCATCTTAAAGTAAGTCCGGCTAGAGAAAGTTAATCTGCACAAAGAATATTGAGTTAAGTAGTAGAATCTATAGTCTGTTACCACATTTTTTAGGCGAGTGAGGGTAACCGCGGCGATATTTGTCATTCTCTTCCTCGTTTTTGGAAAGTGAGGTCTTCCAATCATATGGTCATCCTTTAGTTACTGTGCTGCTTATGAAAAAGAAGGAAAAGAAGTCAGTAGGGGATAGTGAAAAACGCTGGAATTGGTTGTTCGCTGAATCTTCAGGCAATTATTGGATGCTACCGCGGCAACATCCAAGGCTTTTTCTTGGAGCCTGGGATCCACTTTTTTGTCTTATCAATTTCAATATAATATTAGATTTTCGTCAGGTGACTAGTGTTTAAAGTGGAGTGTATATGTCTATGCTGCTCTGAATAATGTCATCTATTGCTAGCATACATACATACTACATAACTTCACGCCTTTAATCCCCGAAGGGTAGGCAGAGGTGTATTTCACACCCACAGATATGTTAAGGTTCGAATGTGATTCTATTGCCATCTACGGGGCACATTATTAAGCGAGAGATAATTAACATTTCTAATACACACATAACTTCGAAAAGTCAGAGGTGTGTGCCCAGCGTACCTGGAGATCGAACCCGAGACCATCGTCTCGGCAGTCCGTAACGTACACCACTAGGCTATCGCCAGCCTAAAATAAAAAAATTGGGCCAAGTGCGAGTCGGACTCGCGCACGAAGGGTTCCGTACCATTATCTATAAAAGAAAATCACGTTCGTTGTATATATACATACATACATAACGTCATGCCTTTTACCCCCGAAGGGGTAGGCAGAGGTGTATTTCTACACCCGCTTTTCGCCAGATATACTTTAGTCCCACGTAATAAGGGGTGAGCCTAGTGCCGTACCGGGCACATTTCCAGACTCGAACGAGTAGACTTCGGCATGGTGATGGGTCTTGTGGCACCCTGTATGTGAGCAGACAAAACCTAAATAAGAACATAATGAAATGTAATTGGACCGCACAAATCAAAAGTCGACTTAACAATGCAAATATCAAAAACGATCACCAATCATTTAACAATAGAAGCTGATGATGAGGTCATGTAAATATAAAGAAATCGACCTCATTAAAACGCGTATGGTTCGCATTTGGATTGTGGCGACATGCATCATGAGAATGGCCATACGCTTCAGTTGAAATGAATAAGATTACGCAAAAGTCATGACAGTAGAATTATCTCTACACTCGAAATGGCGTTTGATGGTTTACAGTAATTAAAAATGAGAATACAGTGCAATTTTTAATAGAATTGAAAGCTATGTATTATTATTGCTTATGTTTAATTTAATTGTATGTTTTAATCTAGTTACGCGTTGTGCCACGGGATTTATCACTATGAAACTTTGCGAAACGTAGACAGAAAGCATAACAGAGGCTTTGCCGTCAGTAGTGGTGTCCTTGATATACACATCCACAAATACTTTCTTAGAAAGTTGTACTGGTACTGCGAATTTTACTAACAGCGATCCTGCCACGCGTTTTTTGTTAAAGTTTTCTTATTTACTTATCCAATTAAAAACTCTGTACTTGGTATTTTCTAGAATAATTTGAGTGTGGTTTTAAAGCATCAGTAAAATTTATTTTAATTATCAATGGAAAGACACGATCAATTAATGGAGCAACATAATTACTGGTTTAATTTGATCAAATCTTAATATATAAAATCCTTGCGTTACTGACTGACTGACAGACACGCTACAGCCGAAACTATTGGGCGCAGGAAGCTGAAATTTGGCAGCATGTAAGTTCCTTGGGGACCGTAGGGGTGCACTAAGAAGGGATTTCCCGAAATTCCCACGGGCTCGGCCAAAACGGGTAAATTAAAAAAAAATGCAGGCGTAGCTGCTGGCGTCCTCTAGTTATGGAATAAATATTACAATATTAGTTATGAGTTTTTAATATAGGTACAACCCAGGTATTTCGATTTTACTTTACAGTGTGCAAAGTGCATAATCATGTCAGCTAAGAGATGTCTGCGACACTACTGGATATAGGCTTTACCCAAGGTTATCCACTCTGACCGATCTTGAGCCACTCGGATCCAATCGCTTCCCGCTATCTTAACCAGACCTTTGTCGGTCCATCTAGTGCAAACATGTAATAAAAAAAAGATTTTTCTTCACAGTGTCTTACAACTCGTGGCTCAGTATTGGCCGGTTCATTCGTGTTCTGGCCAGCGTGGTGGTGTGGAGGCGGCAATATCCCTGCATGCGTGTGGTGTCACGAGAAGTCTGAGGTAGTGCATGTAGCTGCTCTCAGGATTTTGAGCTCTACGGCTGTCAACCGACAGCTGAATTTGCTGGCCGATGTCCTGCTTTTCAAACCTTAACATTTTAGTATAGAGGTAATTCCATCCTAGATTTGTTATTAGCTTGACATCTCTAACATGTTCATTTATTATAAATAACAAATTACAGTTTGTATCCTGCAAGAAAAACGCGCCCATAATGATTCCTTGTGGTACGCTAATATAAATAATCTCAATCTTTTTACTTCTTACCCATTAGCTACAACACGAGTAATTATCGTTTACCAGGTGTAGTGTCTTTTTTCACTCGATTGATTCCAGTCAATCTTAAGACTTGAAGATTATACAAGACTATAAATAACTGACATTTCTTTGAATTCTAAACATTATTCATCTAAATATATAAAATCCTTGCGTTACTGACTGACTGACAGACACGCTACAGCCGAAACTATTGGGCGCAGGAAGCTGAAATTTGGGTAACCGTTAGAAGTGCAAGTATTGCTCTTTGTGCTTGTTCTAGCGGCAAAAGAACTGATTTTGCCGCACCACCCCACGTTGTAATGCAATATGCTAATATGGATTGACACAAAGCTAAATAAACCTCTTTTATTAATTTGTAATCGGCTATGTTACGTAGTTTTTTGAAAATATAAATTAATTTACGTGTTCTCGCACATACAATATCGATGTGGTTACGAAAATTTAGATTTGTGTCAAGTGTTATACCTTTATTTATTATTGTCAGTTTTAATTAATGTGGGACAAGTACATGCTAGGTACTTAATCAATCGAATGTTTATTATTTTCTCTAAGATCTTAGAAAATTACTTTAATAGTTCGAGAAAACGAAGTATCGCTTTGCCGCACACCGGCAAAGTACGGGCGATCATGTCACTAATACACTGACACTGGCATTGGTCAGTGAACTGTGATTCCCGCCCCCCCCGGCCCCCGCCATGCCTCATCGTTAACAAGATATCCCCTCCGCAGCGTGGGCAAGGCGCGGGCGCAAGTTGACCTTCAGTCTTAAGAAATTAGGTCACTGGGACAGTCGTTTATCGCGCTCCCATCTTTCTGTGTCCGTGTTACGTAATAAAACTACAATCGTAGATCCTTGCAATACTGATGTATTTGCAAGTGGATTAATAGGCCGCAACCTGACCTGACTTCATAGGGCCTTATGAGTGGGTTGAAGTTATAACATTTGTGTACAACGAATAAACGGAGTCGCGAGAGCAATAAAACGTGTTTTAGATGACAAGATTACACATAACACTTTTGGTTTGACAAAATAGGTGTTAATTTGGTACTTAACAGAAATACATTAGCGAAACTAAAAGGAATACAACGACTCGTTTAAATTTTAATTGTTATAAGATAACCATCATCCATTCCATAGTAATAACAGCATCCAGGAAAACATTGGTCACAAAATGCAGCTCTTATACAATATCTGCGTCATAGATTGTTGCTATTAAGGCCATAACAAAGTCGTTTTTTTACATAACTCGCGCTTATATTAACGATGATGGATTAAAATGGTTGCCGATTCGTCAGCGACGAAATTTGCGTACGTTGACTACTTTAAACTCCTTTCTCCACTCCCCTAATAGTCCGTCATATCTGGTACCATACTTTCAATATCTTTGTTACTACTAATAACCTTCTTCTTCTCTATCCATCTCACACTTCTAGTCTAGTACATTCTGCTTTTAATATCGAATCCATCCTTCTGTGGAATGCACTCCCTCCCGAAGTTGGGATGTCAACTAATCGTGCCACGTTCAAATTTAGAGTCCGCCAGCTGTTTTATAGTGAATTGTCGGAAGCTTCTTCTATTTATTTAAATATTTATTTTTGTTTGTATACATTCATAATTATGTATTTATGTATATATATACATATATTAATACATTTATACATAAATATGTAATATATATATATATATATATATATATATATATATATATATATATATATATATATATATATATGTGTATTTTTTGCGTATGTATGGATCTTGTATGTATTTATAGTAAGTATTATATCGGGTCTTTTTTTTTATTTTACTCTCTTTGTGTAAGTACACACCTGCCATGACCATCTCTGCATCACAAAGGTTGACTGGGAGAAAATGCCTATAGGCATTAAGACCACCTTGTGCAATGTATTTAGCAGGAAGTTTAAATAAATAAATAAATTTCATATTACTTTAAATCATTACTAACGTAAAAATGTCAGTCTCTGGATAATTATTTGGTAGGCTGGGTAGTGTTAATTTGATCTCAGTGATCGCGCTTTGTGCGGTCGAGAGCTTCAGATCTGGGCGCGGTCCTTCCCGCTCGGGAGCTTGCCATTTGCGTGGATTGATACCTGGACTGAGTTCAATCTAGAACAAATATTTACATTGAGTTTATCAGGCAAGAAAAACCATTAGTATTAGACTATTTGATTGCTGACTCTTCTTTTTAGCCCTATATAATTTTAATAGGTAGTAAAATATTACCAAGATCGTTTCATGCACCGCAAACACTCTCGGCGTCTCTTTTCTCTATGTTTTTTTTTTCTACGGAAGACGATGACAGTCAAATTTGCCTTACACTTGAATTCTGCTAGAATAGCTTCAAATTTTCTTCGTCCTTGTTTCTAACTTTTTAAATTATCAATTCGTGGACAATAGTGTGGGTTACATATTGAATAACTTAGCATAAGTCATTATTTGTTACATTTAAACATGTAACTGTTTTTTGGTCCCTTAATAAGTATTTTTTTTTAACTTTTCTTTACTAAATTTAGCATCATAATTAAAAGTTATTTGGCATAATTACCTGCGTGAATGATACAACGGCAGAACCGGTGGATCTAGCACAAATCTCAGTGGTACCACCAGACACCTTTAGCATAAGTCATTATTTGTTACATTTAAACATGTAACTGTTTTTTTGTCCCTTAATAAGTATTTTTTTTTACTTTTCTTTACTAAATATAGCATCATAATTAAAAGTTATTTGGCATAATTACCTGCGTGAATGATACAACGGCAGAACCGGTGGATCTAGCACAAATCTCAGTGGTACCACCAGACTTCCATCTGCGCCACCACCACGTCGCATACCACGCGAGTAGAGGGCTAAGTCAACAATAAAACGATCAATCATAAGCTGATCTCTTACACAGATGGAGTATTGAATTGAGTGATGAGCGTCTAATCTAATATAATGTACCTATCAAATTAGTTTATTCTGTATCAGTCTCGATGATATCTTAGAACGGGTCAGTTATCTAAAGATAAAATAAGTCAATGTCAGTGACTAGTTTACGTGTCGTAGGTTGAGGAATGGGTTTCTCGTTGCTTTGCTCTGATAAACTATTTCGCAGAACTGACTGAAGGAACGAGATAGATAGCATCATCAGCCCCTTACAGTCCACTGCTGGACTAGGCCTCTCCTTTGAAAGGAGGAATTGGCCTACTATACCACGCTGGCCATACGGGTTGGTATAGGGTTTCTTTCAAGTTTTCCTTCTCTTACAGTGCTGTTCTCTGCACAGTATGCTCCCTCTGTCGGCTGTTTTGACACCCATGGGATGATATGGGGTGGTAACATTTCGTATTCTTAATCCGTCACCACACGGAAGAGCTGTGCAATGTTGCTCACTTCCTACAACACAAACGAAAAGATGGTATCAAAACATGATCTAGTTAGGCAATTTAGTTCACGTACAAGTAGATAAAAGCTCTATAATATGATTCCTGAAAATATTTATCTATCTCCATAACATAACAATAAACTCTATTTTATGAGTTTTGCTTGAAAACTTTTAAACTGTAAAATAATACTCAATTGCAAAGTTCTTGCAGTACGACAACATATCTTTCAAAATAAGGTATCATCAGACCATAATTATGATCTGAATCGATTAAAATTATCTTGCCCAAAATTTCTAAAATCTTAAATTTTCTCATCTTTTAAAATGACGTTGCTGTAGCTATAAGCCTGTCCTGCTGTCTGGAAGAACGCGAGGATCATCCGCTCTTTCATCAAATAGCCTAATCTGCATACTACCGAAAGAAACACCGAGCTCCCCCGCTGTTTTCTTTGGTAATATCTACAACCCTCATGCTAAAGTCAGTGTACCTTGTAGGCATAGATTTATATGTACTAACGCTTGTAGGTCATTTTCATGCAATGGGAACGAGATAATATAAAACAAAAAACGTATTCCCTGGAAAATGACTGGTAATTATCTACTAGCAAAATTGATAGTGTAGAACTTAACATAACGCAGAGTTATTTCATTTGTGTAATTATTCGTTTTTTTTTCCTTTTATTATAGTGTTGTAACACTTTTGTTTTAGTTTACGTGTTTAATATGCTGGTTGACTTTCGTGAGTCATTTATCCGCAGGTTGCGGTTGAAAATCAGTATTTGACATAATTTTATGTCAGACGTATACTGAACCGTGACCTATTTTTGCCATATTCAATGTGTTTGTATTTTTACTCTGTTGTGTATAATTATGTATATCTTTGATCCGTTCTTTGTACTTGTAGTGTATGTATGTACCTATGGCAAAAATAAAACCTCATTTCATTTCATTTTCATTTTATCTTATACCCAGAAACTGCGACAGTATTTACTCATGTTCAACTGCTTTCCCAGAAAACCACTATAATTTGCGTAGCAAGAAAATATGTGCAAATTAAATCCAACAGAAAACACCGAACTACTAAGGTACCTACAGAACATTCGTTGGAAAACTAAACTAACAGTTGGCTACAACTGAACAATTTGAGGCAAATGTTTAGGATGTGTATTGTTTAGGATTGAAAATGGATTGTATACTGGTATTACTGGTATATAATAATTATTTCGTTATCTGCCTCGTTGGTCTCGCGGCATAAATGTGCGCGTGGGATTGTGAGGTCTCGGGTTCGATTCCCGGGTCGGGCAAAGTGTTATTGTATAGAAAATTCTCAGTAGCAGCACAGAGTCTGGTAATGTGCCCGGTACGGCAATAGGCTCGCCCCCTATTACGTGGGACCTTCAAAATTCATGGCGAATTGTGGGTGTAATATTATACCTCTGCCTACCCTTTCGGGGATACAGGCGTGAGACTATAAATAAGTAAATAAATAAATTTCGTTATCCTTGGTTGGCAACCTGTCTAGGAGAAGGAAAACTCCGAAATTAAACCAAACGTTCGGGGAGATGGGCCTCGTTAGCCTTGGTTGGCAACCTGTATAGGAGAAGGAAAACTCCGAAATTAAACCAACTTTCAGGGAGCATACCCGACACAAAACCCCGATCTAAGGTGTAAACCGACCCGTGCCGAGAGATTCGTTGCCAGAGGGTAAGCTGGTCGCAAACGGAGGGTGCCTGTGTTGGTGATCACAGGGCACACGTGATATTCCGCCTTACCCCCGTAAAGGGCTCGATGGGGATGGACATTTAAAAACCCTAATTCTCGTGGGAACGCAATGGGAACAATTAATAATATTTCCTCACACGGCGGCGACGCGGTTCGCAACCCATCACGTCTCGTTTCCCGCGAGGGTGAAAAGCGGCCTACGGAGAGCAGGTTTGCAACATTGAATGTTAGAGGAGGAATGAACGGCAAATTGGATGAAGTATGTCAGATGATGGATGATAGAAAGATTGATGTTCTTTGTGTGAATAAAACAAAAAGAAAAGGGTGTGAAACCACCAAGCATGGCGCATATACGGCGTATTGGTCTGGGGTAGATAAGCCTGTAAGGGAGTTGGTGTAATACTGTCTGCGCGAATGAATGAGTGTGTATAAGAGTTTGAATGTGTAAATGCTAGGCTACTGTGGATGAGAATGAAAGTAGGACTTACTCGTCTCTTTATTGTGGGGGTGTACGCCCCGGTCAATATAGTTACGGGTATGTCACAACATGAGCAAGACGAAAGGCAGGAGTTTTGGGAGAGTTTAAGAGAGATTTTGAGGAACTGCAAGGATAATGAAAGATTGATCTTGTTAGGGGATTTCAATGGATGGGTGGGAATAAAGCGAGATGGATTTGAAAGGGTGTTAGGTGCATTTGGTGATGAGAGTGTGAACGAAAATGGAAAAGTACTGCTTGAGATTTGTTTGGAGTGGAGCCTTTGTGTGACAAACACCATGTTTGCGTAGCGTCTGAAGTATGTGGTGTGATCAAGAGAAGGAAAATACGAAAGGTTAAGAATACATGGTGGGACAAGGATGTACAATCAGCAGTGTCAGAGAAGAAGAAAGCTTGGTCAGATTGGTTGGCTGCCAGAGCAAATGAAAGAATGGGAAAAGCAACGAGTGTAGACATAGATGAAGCAAGAAAAGAGTTTGTTAGGTCAAAAAGAATAGTGAAAGAAATGGTTAAAAGGAAAAAAGAGGAAAAGAATGATGAGTTTGATAGCAGATTATCTGACGATTGCCAGAGGAACATTAAGTTTTTCTAGAAATCCGTTCGTGCAGTTTGAGGAAGAACTCAATCCTCAGAACACACATCTATCAGAGACGAGAATGGAAAGATAGTAAATGATGAATCGTGCGTGCTGAAAAGATGGAGAGAGTATTTTGAAAGTTTATTTGAAATATCGGCGATAGAGACACCGATAGCTGAATTGAATGGTAACGATAGCAATGATTAATTAGTGGATGAGATCGTGAAGCCACTAGAAAGTATGAAAGTAGGTAAGGCTGCAGGATATGATAGGATTACAGTCGAAATGCTAAAGGACAGGGCATCATAGTTGGTCAGTTGCAGCGGTTATATAACTTGTGCTGGAGCACCGGCTGAGTACCTAATGACTGGGCCACAGCTGTAGTTGTGTCTCTTTATAAAGGAAAAGGCTCGCAACAAGATTGCAAAAACTATAGAGGCATTAGCCTTCTCAGCATTGTTGGCAAATTGTATGCAAAGGTACTTATTGAAAGAGTTATGGAAGTAACCGACAAGAAAATATGGGATGTTCAAGCGGGATTCCGAAAGGGTATGGGATGCATGGATCAGGTTTTTTCCTTGCGAAGCATAGCCGAAAAGTTTTTGGCCAAAGATCAAAAGGTCTATTGCGCATTCGTGGATTTGGAAAAGGCTTACGATAAAGTGGTGAGGAATGAAATGTGGTCGGTGCTGTCAATGAATGGGGTAGACAGCAGCCTCATTCGAGCTCTGACCCCCCCAATCCCTTTATGAGGATTCTAGAGCTTGTGTGAGGATAAATAGGGCATACACTGACTGGTTTACCATCGAGAATGGTGTTAGACAGGGATGTGTAGCGTCGCCGGGGCTGTTTAACCTCTTCATGGACAGTTGTTTGCAAGATTTAAAACATAGTGACTGTGGATTAAGGATGAATGGATTACTCGTCAAATGCCTCCTTAATGCTGATGATCAGGTAATACTTGCATCTTCAGCGGAGGAGTTGCAGAAGATGGTAGCAATCATGCATGGTGCGTTAGAGAGGAAAGGAATGGAAGTGAGTGTAAGAAAAACGAAAGTTATGGTTTATGAAAAGGGGGAATGCGTTACGGCTTGTAGTGTTTTGATCGATGAACAGCGAGTGGAACAAGTGAATGAGTTTGTTTACTTAGGTACGTTGTTTACAAGAGATGGTAAGAATGAAGAAGATATTGAAAGGAGAGTTAATGCAGGTAATAGTGTGAATGGAGCTCTGAAAGCGTTTATGAACAGTCAAAACGTGTCCAAAAATGCACGTTTGGCTGTACAGAGAGATGTGTTAGTGCCTACCCTTATGTATGGTAATGAAAGTTGGGTATGGCAGAAGAGATTTGAAAGTAAAATAAACGCTGTAGAAATGAGAGCACTGAGAAGTATTTGTGGTGTGTCTTTGACCGACAGAGTAAAGAATTGTGTGATACGAGAGTGGTGTGGGGTAAAAGAAGATGTAGTGACAAGCATTGAGAAAGGCATGTGAAGATGGTTTGGGCACATGGAGAGGATGGATGACGATAGACTGACAAAGAAGATATATAAGGCAAGTGTGAATGGAACAGGACAAAGGGGGAAGACCTAGGCGGACGTTCTCTGACCAGATTGGAGACATCCTGAAAAAAGGACAAGTCAGAAGTACCCTTAACAGAAGAGCATGCATGAGAAACTTGATGGGAGTGAGTGAAGCAAGTGAGGTATGTCAGGATCGTTGCAAATGGCGTTCCGTAGTCTCTGCCTACCCCTCCGGGAAACAGGCGTGAGTCTATGTATGTATGTATTTGTGGTACGAAACTCATATGGCATAATTTAAAATAACACCTGCACTACAATTTAAAATAAAGTACACCAGCCCAGTAGTCACATTAAACTAGAATAATCCAATTTGTTTCAATGGGGGTTTTAATTTTAATAAGAGTTTTAGTTTGATTTTGATTGATGCCTTTCAATGGGGGTCAGCACTGATACGGCAGCTCCAGAAAATTGTCCGTCTGTGTTTTTAGGGTTCCGTACCTAAAAGGTAAACACGAGACCCTATTACTAAACCTCCGCTATCTGCGCGTCTTTCTGTCACCAGGCTGTATCTCTTAAACCGTGATAGCTAGAAAGCTGAAATTTTCACAAATTATGGTTTTCCGTTGCCGCTATAACAACAAATTTTAAAATAAAAAATTAATCCATACAATAAACGTTTTTTTTTTCGTATTTTCTTGCTCAATATTACAAACGGTAACAGGTAGACGCTTAAAATTTTCACAGAATATTTAGTTCTATATTACCTTTCAAAATAAATATCTTCCTCCTAGCGTTACCCCAGTTTCAATCCGCGGTCCGCTTTCTAGTCTGACCAGATTTGGCTGAATATTAGCTTTTCCACAGAGCGACTGCCTGTCTGACTTCGGCAACCCGAAGGGATAGCGATATTCCATGGTTAAGACTAATGTCAGTTTATTTTAGAGGTAATGACGCCCTATAACGACTGCCATAGATCTTCATGACAGCCGGGACCGGCGGCTTAACATGCTCTCCGAGGCATGTGACAAGCGATAATTAACAATTCAATACGCACATAACTCCGAAAAGTTAGTGGTGCGTGCCGTAGACTCGAACCCGATACCCTCTGCATGGCAGTCCGTTGTTATCTCCCCTAGGCTATCGCTTCCTTACCTTTCAAAATAAATAATTAAATAAAAATAAAGTAAATATTAAAATAGGGGCTCCCATACAATAAACGTAATTTTAAGCAATTTTTACACGATCTTAATAAACAGGTACAAACTTTAAAAAATATTTAAGTTTACATACAACAAACGATATTCTTTTATTATGATGGTACGGCACCCTTCGTGCGCGAGTCCAACTCGCACTTGGTTTTTGTTTAGCGTATATGTACGAATCTGTACATATCAGACAGATGTTTGAACCTGACGCATACGAAGCCCCGCCTGGTGAAATAAAATTTATCGAACACCCTTATTGTTTCAATTCCCATTTAAATATTTTTTGACAATATATTAGCTCTTTCACTCAGCCACTGACTGCCGTCTACACAACACAACCTAAAGGAATAACAATATTTCATTTTCAAACCAGAGTCGGGCAATTCGAGTCCACATAAAGGCCGTAAAAGATCTGAAACCCAGAAGAAATCGACGACTTAGCGAACTCTCTGAGTGACGGGGTCAGGTAGACTATCGGCAGTTAAATACTTCTAAAAGGTATTGATGACATGCTTTTTACTGAAACACAATACGTCACGTAGCCGTTGGTCTCCTCACTGCCCACTGATATATTTCAGCTTAAATATCGATCGTCGAATAACATGTCATCATACCTAGTCATACATGCATTGTCCTATTTGAGATCCAAAACCTTTTCAACTGATTATGTCAAAATATTCAAAATATGGACATCAATCCTTACTTTATGAGATCTTTGCAAAAACTCAAACAATGACAAGCAGTAACCTGAGCGATGCCTTGATGGTTACAAAGAACATATTTCTTTTACATGATTAAACATTGAATCACAGGCTATTGTAATTTCTCTTGGTCATAACATCCAATAGCAGTAACGTATCACACAATCTCTTGAAGCGAACGTCTCGTAAATCAAGCGACTCTCTATACTGCGCACTCTAGAAACGTAAAGGAGTCATTCGCACGAGAGATTTTTAAGGCACGTTAAAAAGCGTTCAAATAGAACAAATGCATTCCCTAGTAAACGTTCACACGACAGAGGTTTTAAAATGCAACGCTTTGTCAGCCCTGAACCTTATGCGTTAAATGGAATACACCTCATAGAACTGGACGCAAAAGTGATTTTAAAGCGCTCTCGTCGATAGTGCCAACGCCAGAGTTGTCGCTTTTTTAACGTGCTTTAATAAAGCTCTCGTGTGAATGAGGCCTAAATCTAACATCAATCAACTTTTACTGCGGTGTACCGACCATCCACCATCGTGTTGAGCCCTCGCGTAAAATAAAAGGACACATAATATTTTCTTGGGTTTACGCGAATGTTACACATTGAAATTAAACTACAGTTTACGGATTTTATCGCGTTATATTACTTTCACTAGTTATTTGTTATTACATTTAAACCGAAAGATCTAGAAACTTCATTTTTATTACTAGCCGACGTTTCGAATTCTTTACAGGATTCATGTTCACGGCAGACTGAGGTTATATTTGTCTTTGTCTTGAATTTAAAAGTTATCTCAAAGTACCCGAACATTTTCCAACTATTGGTGTTACTATCTACGCAGAATGTGCTCACTGTGTCTTGATGTCTTCTGGTGACTTTGTCCTTTTTGGGTTTCATTAGGCTGATAACAGGGTCCCAAGCTGGAGGTACATTCCAACCATCTTCCCTATTGAAATTAGGATGTTTTTTAATTTCAATAGCTTCACGTATCATTCTTGGAATAAAGCGGTGTTATTTTGCGAGTATCTGTGGTTTATCAAATCGCAGGTAATGGTTGGTTCCTTGTTCTACATGTTCACACACAGCAGACTTCGTCGAGCGTTTGTGTTTAATGTCAGCTATATGTTCCTTTAGTCGAATGCCTATGTTTCTCTTGGTTTGTCCAATGTATGAGAGCCTACCCTCACAGTCTATCATGTAAACCCCGGCCTCTTGTAAGGGTAACTGACTCTGGCAGATGGTAATAATTGGCTTATCTTCGTTGGCGGCTTGTAGAAAGTTTTGATTGAAGCTCGCTTCAAGATGTAGCCAATCTTGTCGGTCACGCCCTTGATGTATGGGAGGACAGCAGGTTGTCTCTCTACTGTGGCTGGCTTGTTTTTCGGGGATCTGTGACGTTGGCGCGGTGGTCGGAGCTTGTTGTCTTGCAGAACTTGCTTGACATGTTGAAGCTCGGCGTCCAGGTGTTTCTTGTCATAGATCCCCCGGGCTCTCTGAAACATTCACTCCCACGGTAGCTAACTGTTTAGGATGGTGGTGAGATTCACCGTTTAAGTACCTATTTGTATGTGTCTTTTTCCTATACACAGTGTGGCTCAAAGAGTTGTTTTTGTTCCTGATAACAAGTACATCTAGGAAAGCTAAAGAATTGTTTGCCTCTAATTCCATTGTATAATTTGATGTTGTTATGAATAGAATTAAGATGGTCTAGGAATATACACACAAACACTATCTGTTGGTAAAATTGTAAAAGTGTCATCTACATACCGCTTGTAGAACCTCGGTGTGATGGTGGCAGTCTGCAGGGCTCGCGCCTCGAAGTCCTCCATGAAGATGTCAGCAACAACAGGCGATACTGGAGAGCCCATTGCTACACCGTCTACTTGTATGTAGTATTTCTCATCCCATAGCAGATAGCCGGTTGTTAAGCAGTGTTTCAATATTTCTGCATATTCCTCGGGCATGTTGTTCTCTATGAGCTTCCTCCTAGTTATTTCAATACAGTCATGTGCTGGTAAGCATGTAAATAATGACTGTACATCAAAACTAACCATAGTTTCCTTGTCAGAGAGATGTAGGTGTTTTATTTCACTGACAAAATGGTAGGAATCCTTTACATGCGCTCTCGTCTTGCCTCTGAGTGGCGAGAGAATCTTCGCAATGTGTTGAGCCAATCTGTAGGTTGGCGCCCCTATTTGACTGACTATAGGGCGCAGTGGAGCATTTTCTTTGTGTATTTTTGGTAGACCATACAATTGAGGAGGTTTTGCACACGATGGTTTTAAGTATTTCACGTCCAGATTCAGTTGTTCGGAGTATTTCTTCAAAATGTCACTCGTTTGCTTGAGTATTTTGTTGGTAGGGTCTGTCTTAACCAATTTATATGTACTTTCATCCGATAAAAGATTTTCCATTTTTCGTTTATAATCGGACGTGTCCATCACTACCGTTGCATTTCCTTTATCTGCTCGAAGTACTGTTAGTCCAGGTCTAGCCCGTAGGTTCTTCAGTGCGAAATACTCTGGTTTTGGTAGATTCCTTCTCGGCACTGTCGACTGACGCAATACAGCAGAAACGTCCTGACGTATGGCCTCGAAATCTTCCTTACACACATTGTTCTTGACTAGACAATCCTCAATGTTGCAAATAATGGTCTCATACGGTATTCTGGATGGAGTTATCGCATAATTTAAACCTCTGCTTAATACTCTTTCGGTGTTTTGATCTAACGTGTGTTTTGACAGATTGACAACTGTTTGTCTATGATCGACGGACGGTAGCGTGTGATTGGTTCGTGCAAAAACGTTCTGTTTCATTTTGTACTGGTCATTTGATTTTTGTTGTAATTTTTCAAATTTTTCTATTTTGTTACGTTTACACGCGTAATATTTTGAGTTTGTAGATCTTTTGGTTTAAATGTAATAACAAATAACCAGTGAAAGTAATATAACGCGATAAAATCCGTAAACTGTAGTTTAATTTCAATAAAAGGACACAGTTTACTTGGAACCCTTCCAACTAAGATTGTTCTCAAATCCTCTTATACTTTTTTATGAGATTGTTCTAGGCTAGAATTAACTTTTTTACTACCTATATGCTTGTAAAAATGGAATAGCGTTCTATATTCCATTGAGTTAGCATGTCACCTAGTACTAAAGCTTTTATAAGCAGCCTTCTTTGTCACTTCGCTGTGGAAATGCAGTTACGCACGTATGTGGGACTTGACGGCTGGAGTGCAAGGCCGTAATACCCACTAAAACCACAGCGTATACTTCAACGCCATTTTGGGGGCGCCAGGAGGTTGCGTTTGCATTCTACCCTGACACCCCGGTGGATAGACCGAAGGCCACAACCTCCTTGGCGGCGGATGAAGGTGTTAAGCTCCGCCACTTAAACGCCCAGCGGCTGCAGAGAATAGGGATCGGATGGCAACCTGACAATACCGCATCTCCTCTTCCTCTGCGGCCACCGCGACACAATAATGGTGCGCCCCCATTTGGTCGCAGGAGCTAGGGCACGCGGCAACGCAACACCGACACGCTTCCCGCGACCGCGCCCGACTACGAGGGACAGACCCCCCGCACCCGCACCTTTGGACGCATCCTGCGCAGGCCCCCTCCCAGCCCACGCGGAGCGTCTACTCCCGGGATCTCTCTTAGCTTCGCCGCGGGTGTCCAAGCCATGGTTACTAAGCCCCCCACCACAACAAGGTGGAGATCCCACGGGCGATTCTATAAGCAGCCTTAATAATGTCACGTAGTAGGTGATAGCTATGTTTGAAGAAATGCGGCGATATTATGAGTGGGCATAATGATGGCAATATTTAATTTTTAACTTTAAATCTAAATAAAATTGAAATCAACTTCATGGAAATTTTCTCTTTGTTATTTTGCGGTAGTAAGCTTTGCAAGTTACTCAACTACAACAACTTATAATCCCGCGAATGTTCTGCGTTCCACGTGGTGTAAATATAATATCTAATAGTTAAGATTTAAGCTTCGGCCATTGAACAACCTTTGTTCTAAACGTCATACCATGTTATGTCATGCTTCATTGCACAAAATTGTAGAAGCATTATTTTGTAAAGTACTTGAAAATCGTTGCTTCAATGATTTTCTACAACGTTAATAATAATCAACTAACACTATACTTTTATTTGATACTGAGAAATAAACATAAATATTACCTCAACGCCAGGAATGGGTATAGTTGGCACTTCTTTCGTCTTGATAATCATTGACTCGTAATCTTCCGGCTTAATATCTTTGCACAAAATAAGCGATCAAATAATATTTTCTGCTCTCGTCAAATGATTTCACATTACGAGGAATATGTATAAATAGAATCGTTCGATACACATATCAGATTCTTTCCTGACTTGTAAATAGCTCTGTATAATATTATAGATATATAATTATATTTTCTTTTGCTCTAAGTACTGCGGCTTTTTCTGAGTCGTATTTAAAAAAAATATAAATCGGTATTTCAATACGACGATAAGCCACAAACTGATTATGAGGAAGAAGATGCACGCATTCCACAAATTTGCTTACTCATGGACCCGCTGTATTCAATATACTGTAAGTAATTATTGAGCGCATCATTTATTGCTATTGGACAATCATTCGAAGTATTATTGATACTTGTTAAGAATAACGCAAGCGTTAGTGACAAATGTTATATTTTCGCTTAGTGCAATTAGCATTGAATTTATTTTATCCAATATTTACTGCTTTGAAACTGTGCAAAGCTTTAAAAGCCATCATTTAATTCTAAAGCAATGCACACACCAAACCATTTATTTGTTTTGAAAATTATTAACGACTGTTTTTTAAGTATTTAGAGCAGTTGCCTTCACCTGAGGCTCATAATTCAATTTAAAGTTTGCTTATGAGATACTTTAACTGAATTTATTTTGGTTAGGTAAACTATCGCTTCCGTCGCGTAGCACTCACACAAAGAAATATAAAAACACTAGAGGGTGCCCACGGCTACGCCCGCAATATTTGTTTATTGTCCCGTTTTGCCCGAGCCCGTGGGTATTTCGGGAAATTCCTTCTTAGTGCATCCCTGAGGTCCCCAAAAGAACATACATGCCAAATTTCAGCTTTTAGCGCCCAATAGTTTTAGCTGTAGCTTGTATGTCAGTCAGTCAGTAACGCAAGGATTTTATATATACAGATTCAAATAAAAATAGCATTGTGTCCCGGATAATGATACTTGAGGTTAAAGACTGATAAGTTGCCTTCCAATCGAAGCAAACAGAAGACAGTTTTAATTCATTATTTTCCTATCCCCAGAAGATCTCAATCCAAATATAAAAGGTAAAGGAAAATGCGAACTGTTTTATTTCAAATTGAATGTTTCCGTTCGATAATGCTAATGCATTTATAAAGGGAAAAGAAGTATGTTTCTACCTGACTCTCGATTGCAACTTTCTTATTTTCAGTTGAGTTGTTTATTTTGTATTTCATTTAATTATTAGGAAACGAAATATATTTTGAATCAAACGGATTTGATTCATGATTAAAGTTTCCATTGAGCATGGTGAAATATAAACGATGTAAACAGGGATTTAAGCATTTATGTCATCGATATACCTACTGCTTACATATTATGACGGTTCTCATCGGTAACAAATTTTCTCTTTAAAGAACGAACGATTAGTTTTTTTGTTAGTGTTAGGACTGGGATAGGCGGGGAAAACTTTTTAGGATGAATATTTTTAATAGTATTTTTTTATTTCTGCACGTAGAGAGGCTTCTTTTACGTTCTCTGGTGAGGGTGTGTGGTCAACTCTTCAATTGAAGTTTAATTTAAAATATTGTAATACTCACATGACAACACCGCTTTGCACACCTAGAACACTTCCGACATCCGGCACTTGCACGTTGATAGAATAATAAGACTTCGGTGGTATCTGACCTTCGGCCGGATCCATTTTCACCAACCTTGTGACCTCACTTCTTTTGTCATAAGCTTCAGGATCCTGGTGAACAAGAAAATACGTATGTACCTGTGCTACAAATTTTCAAAAGTGCTCGTGCTTAAACTTTTAGGTATAACCTACACATTATATAGGATTTCTTTATAAAAGTAAGAAATTATTCGAATCTATGTATTTAATTTCTCACGCTTAGCTCTCTTAAAAAAGCTTTTTATACCACAAACCAAGTGAACCAATTAAATTTGTATATAGGGAAATAAGACAACAATTCAAAACAAGAAGAAATTGCTCGCATCTGCAATATTAGGTTCGTAAATAGGTCACAGCTAAGTCGACTAATAATTTATCTAATTTTATCTCTAATCAGATGGCACCGAATGACAAACATCGCAAGGTTGCTGTGAAGCAGTAAACACGGGCGTGTTTTGCAAAATTATCATCTCGAATTTATTCGTCGACAATTATAATTAAGGAAGATGCTCCCAAAGTTTAAATGTCGATATAATTTTGTGATTTAAATTCGGGACGACGGTGAATTATTACATCACTTACAAGTACAACCGGATTTATCGAGTTAGAGATGTCTGTTGAGATTATTTCTCGTAAGTCAATAGATAAAATGGGTGTCGACGCAGATCGTAAAGTTTCGGGCACCAAGTTTTCCAATTCACTTTTTCCGTCACGTACCAAATTTGCCCAGGCGCCGAGAATACCCCTTAGTCGGGTGATTTTCACACAAAGTCTTAATAGTAAAATACTCTGCAGGTATTAGAACAGATTATCAGGTGGCTCAAACTTCAGAGTAAGTTCGTGTTGCGAATATTGTGGCTGTTTCTTGGTGTAGTAATAAGTTAGGAACGAATTAACTTGGCTATTGATAAAATGTTTTACTAGTTTTATTAAGTTATTTCGATCGAAAGGAACGTGCCAAGTCTGTAAAAATATATTGGACGCTAATTTATAAGCATCATGCATTGTAGATAAACAACATTGGGAGTTTAAATATTTACACCGAGGCCTACCCTAAAATTATAAATACAGACGTACATTCAATCAACAGATGAGAAGTAAACATTTAAGACAATTATGGAGCAAAGTCTGATTGAATAGGACATACCCACAATACTTTTCAGCGACGTATTAAAACAAAATCTATACTAATATAATAAAGCGGAAGAGTTTGTTTGTTTGTTTGTTTGTTTGTTTGTTTGTTTGAACGCGCTAATCTCAGGAACTACCGGTCGGATCTGAAAAATTCTTTTTGTATACGATAGCCCAGTTATTCCGGAAGGCTATAGGCTATATAACATAACGCTTCGACCCTTTGGGGCCGGGCAAAAGGCTAAAAAGGCTAAAACATAATGTCGGCTAATCTCAGGAACTAGCAGTCGGATTTTAAAAATTGTTATTGCCTATGATAGCCCAATTATTCCGAAAGGCTATAGGCTATATAAAATTACGCCAAAACTTTTAGGGGCCAGACAAAATAATAAAATGGTCAAATGAGAAGGGGGAGGGTTGGGTCAAAGGCAAAAAAAGGCTAAACGAATAGGATACGATATATATGGGTATCGTTTTCGAGATTTTCAGGACGCTGATTAATAATATGAAATTTATTTAGTGATCCAAGATGGCGGACGGGAAATCAAAGATGGCGGATGAGAAAATTTTAAATATCAATATGGGTATCGCCTTCGATATTTTAAGGGGTGGAGAATCGAAATACTACATCTATTTCGTGATCAAAGATGGCGGATGGGCAATCAAAGATGGCGGATGGGAAAATTTTAAAAAATCAATATTGGTATCGTCTCCGATGTTTAAAGGGATGGGAAATCCAAATACAACATCTATTTCGTGATTCAAGATGGCGGATGGGAAATCAAAAATGGCGGATGGGAAAAATTTTAAAAATCAGTATGGGTATCGTTTTTGATATTTTAAGGGGTGGAGAATCAAAATACAACATCTATTTCGTGATCAAAGATGGCGGATGGGCAATCAAAGATGGCGGATGGGAAAATTTAAAAAAATCAATATTGGTATCGTCTCCGATGTTTAAAGGGATGGGAAATCCAAATACAACATCTATTTCGTGATTCAAGATTGTGGATGGGAAATCAAAAATGGCGGATGGGAAAAATTTTAAAAATCAGTATGGGTATCGTTTTTGATGATTTAAGGGATGGTGAATCCAAATACAACATCTATTTCGTGATCAAAGATGGCGGATAGGAAATCAAAGATGGCGGACGGGTTTTATTTTTTAAAGTAGATATGGTTATCGTTGCCGATATTTAAAGGGATGGGGAATCCAAATCCGACATCTATTTCGTGATCAAAGATGGCGGATGAGAAATCAAAGATGGCGGATGAGAAAGTTTTAAAAAACAATATGGTTATCGTCTCCGATATTTTAAGGGAGGGCGAATCGAAATACAACATCTATTTTGTGATCAAAGATGGCGGATACGAAATCAAAAATGGCGGACGGGATTTTTTAAAGTCGATATGGGTATCGTCTCCGATATTTTAAGGAATAGGGAATTCAAAAACACCATCTATTTCGTGATCAAAGATGGCGGATAGGATTTTTTCTAAAAATCAATATGTGTATGTTCTCCGATGTCTGAAGGGATGGGGAATCCAAGTACAACATCTATTTCGTGATTCAAGATGGCGGATGGGAAATCAAAGATGGCAGATGGGAAAAATTAAAAAAATCTATATTGGTATCGTCTCTGATGATTTAAGGGATGGTGAATCCAAATGCAACATCTATTTCGTGATCAAAGATGGCGGATAGGAAATCAAAGATATCAAACGGGATTTTTTTAAGTCGAGATGGGTATCGTCTCCGATATTTTAAGGGATGGGGAATTCAATATTATATAAAAATCTATGTTTGTTTTTGCATCATTTATAGACCCTGGAATGAAAAGAAATTAAGCGCTAAGTCAATGTTAACTTTGGAAAAGGGGCTTGGAAAAAAGGGAATTAAATAAAAACTCTTAAAAAGGCGATACGGAGTTCGCTGGGTCAGCTAGTACTAATATATAAAGCTGAAGAGTTTGTTTGGTTGAAAGCGCTAATCTCAGGAACTATTGGTCCGATTTCAAAAATAATTTCAATGTTAGATAGGTAATTTATCGAGGAAGGCTATATAACATAACGCTATGAGCCACCGGAGCGGAGCAGTAGCCTTAAATAACGCGGGTGTAACCGCGGGCATCATCTAGTACTAATATAATAAAGCGGAAGAGTTTGTTTGTTTGTTTGTTTGAACGCGCTAATCTCAGGAACTACCGGTCGGATCTGAAAAATTCTTTTTGTATACGATAGCCCAGTTATTCCGGAAGGCTATAGGCTATATAACATAACGCTTTGACCCTTTGGGGCTGGGCAAAAGGCTAAAAAGGCTAAAACATAATGTCGGCTAATCTCAAGAACTAGCAGTCGGATTTTAAAAATTGTTATTGTCTATGATAGCCCAATTATTCCGAAAGGCTATAGGCTATATAAAATTACGCCACAACTTTTAATGGCCAGACAAAAATAATAAAATGGTAAAACGAGAAGGGGGAGGGTTGGGTCAAAGGCAAAAAAAGGCTAAACGAATAGGATACAATCTATATGGGTATCGTTTTCGAGATTTTCGGGACGCTGATTAATAATATGAAATTTATTTAGTGATCCAAGATGGCGGATGAGAAAATTTTAAATATCAATATGGGTATCGCCTTCGATATTTTAAGGGGTGGAGAATCGAAATACAACATCTATTTCGTGATCAAAGATGGCGGATGGGCAATCAAAGATGGCGGATGGGAAAATTTTAAAAATTCAATATTAGTATCGTCTCCGATGTTTAAAGGGATGGGGAATCCAAATACAACATCTATTTCGTGATTCAAGATGGCGGATGGGAAATCAAAAATGGTGGATGGGAAAAATTCAAAAAATCTATATGGGTATCGTCTCTGATGATTTAAGGGATGGTGAATCCAAATACAACATCTATTTCGTGATCAAAGATGGTGGATAGGAAATCAAAGATGGCGGATGGGATTTTTTAAAATGTCGATATGGGTATCGTCGCCGATATTTAAAGGGATGGGGAATCCAAATCTGACATCTTTTTCGTGATCACAGATAGCGGATGAGAAATCAAAGATGGCGGATGAGAAAGTTTAAAAAATCAATATGGTTATCGTCTCCGATGTTATAACCGCTTGCTTGCCCGTGTTATATGGCATATAACAAAATTCAAACACTAAATTGCCCGTGTTATATGGCATATAACATCGCATCTCAGTCTACTTTGCCCGTGTCATACTGTATATGACATGGCTCCCGCAGTCGAAAGAGTGAAATATACTCGTCTCAGTCGCTCTAGGGCTTAGTTTGTATTATGTATCTCGTTTCTACGTTAAATTTCCCGTCATACTAATCCCAGTCGAGTTTCGACTCCATAGAGAAATTAAAAAAAAAAACGTTCGTTGTCAATGTTGTCATTGAGTGTTGAGTCGGTGCGGAATGTGCGGAATGTGTGAGTGTATTTGTGCTGTTTTTTCTGTTAAATTTAGTTTTATTCTTTAAGATCTATTGTGTTTATCAAGGTATGTAAATAACTAACACGTATATATAATAATTCCAGCATGAAATATAAGATTTGACTTTTTTCGAGACCTTAAGTAGATTTTGGCGCGCAACAGTGATTTTACTGAGAAGATGGGAACTGTTTCAGAAATGTTCATATTACTCAGAAGTGGTCAATGCTATCCATATAATTTTTTTTGTTTTAAAAGAATATGAGACTACTTATTTAGTGTTTATTTATTTGTATGTTTAAAACTGTTATTTGTGCATTATATGGCCTTATCAAATTTAACATAAATTACGCCGCGCGGCGCCAGGTAATGGTTTGGAATCAGAGGCCTCTAATTCATAAATATGTATAGACAAGTGTACTTTTTTATTTTTATCTTATTATCTTATATATAAGTAACGTAATTAAATATTAAAAACGATATGTCACCGCTTTAAGTTTTGAGGTATGAACTTATAAATACAAAGCGAGCTCTAAAACGCGCTATCTCAATTTCAAACGAGCATCACTCGACACCAGAGTCGTAATCTAAATAAACAAAGATAACATTGTATAGTTAGTTTCATAACAAACATAAATAATATAACACTTGACAACCTTTCAAAACAAATTGAGTAACACGAACCGATTGTGTGGAACCCGACCCGCGCGCCGAGGAGATAAAAACGCGCGGGCATTTGATCGTTATCGCTTTCAAGTGGCCGGGCAGAGGGGCCGGTGTGGGTTGCGGCGCGGGGCAAGCAAGCGGTTAAGGGATTGCGAATCTAAATACAACATCTATTTAGTGATCAAAGATGGCAGATAGAAAATCAAAGATGGCGGATGGGATTTTATTAAAGTCGATATGGGTATCGTCTCCGATATTTTAAGGAATGGGGAATTCAAAAACACCATCTACTTTGTGATCAAAGATGGCGGATGGCATTTTTAAATCAATATGGGTATCGTTTCCGATGTTTGAAGGGATGGGGAATCCAAATACAACATCTATTTCGTGATTCAAGATGGCGGATGGGAAATCAAAGATGGCGGATGGGAAAAATTTTAAAAAATCTATATGGGTATCGTCTCTGATGATTTAAGGGATGGTGAATCCAAATACAACATCTATTTCGTGATCAAAGATGGCGGATAGGAAATCAAAGATGGCGAACGGGATTTTTTTTTAAGTCGATATGGGTATCGTCTCCGATACTTTAAGGAATGGGGAATTCAATATTATATAAAAATCTATGTTTGTTTTTGCATCATTTATATACTCTAAAATGATAAGAGATTAAGCGCTAAGTCAATGGTAACTTTGGAAAAGGGGCTTGGAAAAAAAGGGAATTAAATAAAAACTCTTAAAAAGGCGATACGGAGTTCGCTGGGTCAGCTAGTTACTCTGATAAAGTTGAAAAAATGAAGTGCCTCTTACAGCAGGTTTAATTGAACTTAGCTCTAATTAAAGTAAATCGTATTTAAATATTGAATCAAAGAGATCAAAGTAAATAAGAAAAATAAAAAAAATAATTGCAAAGATTTTCTTGCTATAAACTACTTAATTTTCTTCTTTCAATTACTGATCCGTTACTAAAATTCTGTGATAGTGACGCCGGAGGCGATTCAAAAGCGTAGTTTTGTGTTTCTTTTGTGAAAAAGCTTTTCGTGCAGATGATTCTGGGAAAAATATTACTTTTAAGCCATACAAAAGCATACAAATATAAACTAGCAGACAAAAAATACCACTGTTGTTATTCAAGATCTTTTTATTGGGTTTAGTTGCTTCGTAAAATATTTGTATAATAAGTGTGACGAGTGATAAAAAATAAATTAAACCAATTCTACATACTGGATTTCTACTAACATTTTGACTTAAACATACCTCGTGGCTCTAGACTCTGGCCTCTTTTGCTCCAAAGCAAAGCTGTTCACTGTCTTCTTTAGAACTGAGCGTGCCTTCCGAGTTACGCTGTTCCTGCCAGCACCAGCATATGCCCCACGGACGAGAGGTCCAGTAGTAATTGTAGACAAGTTGGCTGTAGAATAAATTGTATCATTTATCTGATCGCTTCAGCTAGAAGCAGTAACATGAAGGTTTGTTACAAAATAATGAACTACCGGAGTACCATAAAGTTGCATAATATTCTAACCTAACTCATCAATATTTTTTTTTTTTTTGATTCCGACAAGAACAGACATGTAGGCAGTCTGCCCGATCGAAATTGGTAACCGCCGCTCATTGACTTTTTGTAACGCCAAGAATAAACAGAGCCAAGCCAATGTATAGGTACTTTGCAACGAATGCTGTTTTATAACCTAATTTTTCAGAAGAAAATGTTATAGCGTTTTAATACTATTGATTAGTACGTGAAGGTATGATCGCCGTAGCGATAATAAGCTTGCTGTGCCGGACAAAAAAGCTTCTAGGTGGGACGGACGGAGAAATTGTAAGCAAAACAGTAGTACATATTTATTCTCAGAATTTATGTTAGATTGCGTAAAAATAAAGCAATACTATTTAAAAGTATCAGAAGGTACCTGTGGTTGAAAAGTGCTACCGTGCAGGTTAGGGATCGGTGTTGTAACGCTGTGCCGAGGTTCACATAGTAATCACACGCAGGGTCGTCTTCACTGCAGATATCGTAGTCTTTAGGATGGGCCTGGTGAGTTATATTAGTATTGTATAGAAGCTAAAAACATGTGCCTAGCCCTTAAGTTCTAGTATATGTATACTCTACATACACTAGAAACTAGAAACTTGTAAAAGACCTCTACATTGTAAATAAATTTTAACAAAATTGTACACAAAGCATGGTGCGTTAGAGAGGAAAGGAATGAAAGTGAATGTATGTAAGTAAAACGAAAGTTATGGTTTTTGAAAAGGAGGAATGCCTTGCGGCTTGTATTGTTATGATCGATGGACAACGAGTGGAGCAAGTGAATGAGTTTGTATATTTAGGTACGCTGTTTACAAGAGATGGTAAGAATGTAGAAGACATTGAAAGAAGAGTTAATGCAGGTAATAGAGTGAATGGAGCTCTGAAGGCGTCTATGAATAGCCAAAACGTGTCCAAAAAGGTACGTTTGGCTGTGCATAGAGGCTTCATTCACTCACATCAAGTTTCTCAAGCATGCTCTTCTGTTAAGGGTACTTCTAACCTGTTCTTTTTTATGATGTCTCCAATCTGGTCAGAGCACGTCCGACTAGGTCCTCTCCTTTGTCCAATCCCACTTGCCTTAATCTTCTTGGTCAGGCTTTCGTCATTGTCACGAAAGTCTGACCATCATCCATTTCGACAGTTCCGAACTTATAAATGTAAATAATTGTGAGGACCAAGTGAGGGTAGGTTCCGAAACCCGCACTTCTCGGAGGCAGCGCTGACGGACATCAATCATCCCGTGACCACGGCTGGTGTAACCCATGCCCAAACGTCGGGGCAAATAGAAAGGTAAGTATTTCATCTTTCTTTTACTTAACGCGATTCAGACCCGTTACATAATCATTAGAATGTGTACAAATCGTGGTAGTTTAAAAGTAGTTATATGAAAATCATAATTCTCTTAGCGTTATCCCAGTTTCTATCTGGGGTCCGCTTCCTAGTCTAAACGGATTTCTCTGAATGTTACCTTTTCCACAGAGCGACTGCCTGTCTGACCTCTGAAACCCGAAGGGATAGCGATATTCTATGGTTTAGACTAGTGTCAGTTTATTTGGAAGGTACTGACGCCCTGTAACGACTGTCAAAGATCTTCATGACAACCGGGACCGACGGCTTAACGTGCTCTCCGAGGCACGGGACAAGCGATAATTAACAATTCAATACGCACATAACTCTGAAAAGTCAATGGTGCGCGCCGTGGATTCGAACCCGATACCCTCTGCATGGCAGTCTGTTGGTATCTCCACTAGGCTATCACTGCCTTCAACACAATTACATGTTAATATCAATTATATGTAAATATCATATTAAAATAATAATAATTTCAACTCTTGGAACTGCAAAGGTAAATAAAATTGTGAATATTAAATCATCATAAACGAGAATAATGTGAAATATGTTTTAGAAAGTAATTTGTCCCTACAATATGTTTGTGAATTTCAATGAACAGAATATGAGACGAATTTCAATGAATAGAAAATGAGATTTCTAAATTGCTCTTATTTAATATCAACGAAATTACATTTATGAAAGAATACGTCGAAGCATGCAAACGAGATAAAGTTGAGACAGAAAGCAAAGGATGTGCTAAATTGTTGAAACGATATTTTGGATTGAAAATGTCATAAATCGAAAAGCATTTTTCACACCTCTGCATGTATAAAAGTCATACGAACGTTCATTTACAACTTTATGACACCGCTTAGCTTTAATTGGAATTATCTCAAGTTTTAATCGGATATTCATGTGGATTGATGATGAAAACTCGAGTCCACATTAATAAAAAACTTCAGTCGTTCAAGGGGTTTCAGAGCTGTGGCCGCTGTGGGAATCGGTTAGTGACTAAAAATGCTGCACATTGCAATAAAGGTGATATTTCCTTGGACAGTTTCAAACAATAGCCCCTGACATGTAGCGTTCTATGGACTGTAATTCATGGCACTTTCCCCTTACGGCCCCGCAATGCGCTATAACGAAGAATGTATTACTCATATCGTATGATTTGTATGTGCTTTAGATATTTAAGAATTCAACACGTGAGGAACGAGCCGATGTAAGCCTTTGAAAGAATACCAGCTTCTGTATTGTGTGCAAAATGCCAATGAGCCGACTTCATCACTTCTGACATCACACTGTTTGAATACTGATATGATTCAGGGATTTCATCACATACTGGTAATACGAGAATATTTATTTATATGAATATATCATATTATCAGCGGAAAGCCTAATCTACTGAAGGTAGAAAAAATAAAGTTGGTCCCACTGTACCTTTTCTGTCAAAGACAATTAGACATTCTATAAGCTTTTTTCAACATTCGATGGGTAAAATAACGGTTGAATATGTTTTATTTGAAAATTCGCAAATTTTATAGCTATGTTATGCAAATGGAGACAGCTGATAGTATAAGGAAGGATATTTTGTTAACAATTTAATTTGACGCTGTTTACCTACGGAAAATTGCATTTAAACTATGTTAATAAACCTTATACCTAATAGCAAGTCACAAAATCAAAACTTGATAATCAAATAAAACTTTCATTTAGAGTTGTCTAACAAAAACCAAAATTGCAACAAACAATTGGTTATTGTCACTATAAGGGCCTGTTTCACCAATGTCCAGTAAGTTCTGATTAAATTACTTGGCACATATATACATAAAAATGTCGTTCTAATTTTGAATTTACTCCAAAGATTAGGCTTACTTATAGGTGGTGAAACAGGGCTTTAAACAATTAAACAACAACCGGAAAGCTGGAATTGGACCAACGGATCAACGCGAGTTTTTACTAAACACACTTCAAAGTTATAACAAGGTGCAATTGTTTACACAGATTTACTGTAGTATATCATGAGCTTTTACTGATGTATGAAACAAGTTTATTTTGTTCACTGAAAAAGTTTATAGTTTTAATTAACAATTGGCGAGCGAGTGCGACTTAAACAATTTGTCAACGCACTTGTTGTTTGTAGAGTAGGTAACAGTCTTTTCGGGATGTATCACATGGCATTGTAGTGTCGATCTCGTTAGAGTAAGCGGATAAATGTGTTGGCGCCTCTCCATATATACGACAAACTTCCGCCTATTCTCATAGAACATTGGTTAACAGTTTGTTTGGGTCGTATCGCATCATGTCGTAAAAGACGTCGTTCTCCTAGGACATTAAGTTAGTTCTCGTTGAAAAATAAGCTTGTTTGCAACGCAACACATCGTACAGGAAGCCGTTGCTACCACACGAAAGAACTAGTGATTATGATCTCGTTACAGTTAGGTGGTAAAATAGTCATAGCACTGTCCATTTTTGACAAAAACCTCATATTATCTTTTCTGGTAGAATATATAAGGGGACAGTTGGTTTAGAAAAGACAACGCATCGTGTCGTAATGCGTTGCTTTCCTAAGAGGCTAGGTTAGTGATCATCTTGTCACAACTAAGTGGCCAAGTATTTATGGGACAAACTTCTAGTAAATATAACGTACATACATATTCATAGATATATCTTTGTTATGTTTGTTTATTTTTCCTTTGTTGGTGAACTACAGTTTCGTCGTACTAGGTATTTTAAATGTGTTGTGGGATCTGTACAAAAGTTTGACCTATATTACCCTAGTGGGCATACTGTATGAAGTTTTACGTAGAACCTATTGAGATTGTGTTTTTCCTTCCAGTAACCTACTTTTATTTGAGGATATTTATACAACAAAAGTAGGGTAAAATTGGGGCTTCTGCATCACTTGCTCTCGCGTCGCCGCTCGAGCTGCGTGATACAGAAGCCCCAATTTTACAATCGAGGTCGATTCATATTAATGTGTTCTGCATAACTCAGAGTGCCCAGTAATACCATACTGTTATAGTTAACATAATTCTTTAAGTTTAGCAATTATTTAGTGATCAATGGTTGCGTTATTTTTAGTGAGTTTTTATTATGAATGTGTGTACCTAATGAATTCCTCACTCCATGTAATATCAATGTAATCATGTTATCAATTTAAAAAATAAATGGATATGTTAATGAGTCTAGGAAACTATTAAGTAAAATAAAACAATGTATATTATTAATTTAAAAAAAGTTTATTATCAATGCACCATTTTTTTAAACACAAAACATTTTTTAAAGCACATATTGAGTCATGATAAATACAATTGTACAAATCTTCAGAACACTTATAGCGATCATATAAACAACAAATTATGACAACATTTATCTTCTAAATTAATTAAATTATTAGTATTTAAAATATCCTTCAACCATAACATTTTTTCAAGACCTTTAACGTAAATACACTTATCTTTTAAAACATCTGCAATTAAATATTGATAATTTGAGTAAGGTATAAATCCTTCACCCCAGTATATTTTTCTGTTACTTTCAATCCAGCAAACCTGCCGTCTTTCTGATTTAGTCAAATCGTAAAAAGGAAATGGTGGTTTGATTAAAAACACTTGTAGGTTTTTACTACACCATACAGCTATTTCTTTTAGTATAAATTCATTTGCTTCTGTTTTAAAGCCTTGAACGTCAACAATGGCCGTCATGATAGCCTACGCACGATGTTGCTTAGAGGTTTGTATTCCACAATTCGGTACTGAGCTACTAAATTCAGCCACAACATTTATTTAACTTTTACATAAATATGCATGCATACAAACATTGACTCATAACAATTACACATTTTTAAAAAGATAAAATTTATTTATTTTTAGAAATACAACTAAACTTAAATAAAAACATTATCTTAAGACTACTCAGTATCACACAATTTCTTACTTATTTTTTTTATTAATGTCTCTGTGATATCCATTACATCATCATAAGGCTCCTCAACCTCTTTTTTATTTTTGTGTACATAATCTAATTCACGAATATCTATTTTAATTAGAAGACGTCCTTGCTTAGGACGATTTCTTCGAACAATGTACGAATTTGCCAATGACGTTAATAAACTTTGGCGCTTTTTAGACGGTGACAATTTTTTTGACTGTGTAGAAAAGTTTGGTTCAATGTATGTTATGCCATCGTCTTGAGTGGAGAAATATAGGCTAGTAACCTGTAAAAAAATAAATCACACGTAAATATATAATAATGTGGACGCGCACAATAAATGTTTATAAACATAAATACATTTTATGTAGTGCTTACCTGATCAGAGGATTTGTTCCGATGCTTCTCAAAACATTCATAATTTCCTTGAGAGTAAAAAAATGGCTTGTTTTTTAAACTGTCTACCATTCTCTGCCAAAACATTGTCCTGCAATATAATAGCATAAAAAATATAAATGAAAAGTTCATAACTATATGAATTTAACTATGAGGAATAAAATAATATTTACTAACCTCTTGTATTTCTGTCTGGTCAACTTCGTCCAAAGGACTTGGGATTTGAGAATCAACATTATCAAATACAAATCTGTTAAGTCCTCCAATGTTGAGAATGCTGGGGCTGTATGACATGATTCTGAAAATAAAACTAAAGTAAGATATCTAATTATTCATATAATAATATAATATTGTAATAACTAATAACATTAAAAACGTACTTACCAATAAAACTTGATTTCTCTGCTAGCAACAGGTCCTGTTTCGGCTGACTATGACAGCATAATGAAATAAGGAATGCAATTTTAAATCTGTATGATATTCAATACCAAATTAAATCAATTATTAAAAATATAATATTGTAATACGAGAATACAAAATTCCTAACTTTCTAGACCTGTTCAAACATGTTAAATGCTGTTATTTATACTTTATGATATGTATATCTAATTTAGTGTTAAAGTTATAGCTACCTATAAATATGCGTGTTAGACATTCATTACAGTAATTGTCAAAATGAAGTTGATCAAGCAACCCATATCTTTGAAAATAAATAATATAGATTTAAATGAAACTTCTCACCAGATCAGACATAGTCCTTTATTACCGAATACGATTCGATGTATAATGTGCGGTCCATCGAACTGTGGTAAAACAAACGTTATGATTAGTTTGTTGTTACATGAAAATGGTCTAAAAATTAAAAATCTTTATCTTTATTCCAAAACTTCATTTCAACCAAAGTATCGTTTCTTGAGTGAAGTATTAGGAAGAGTCTCGCAGATTAACTTCTACAAATTTAGCCATAATAAAGAGGTAATTTCTCCGAGTGAAGCTTTAACAAATTCTGTGTTTATTTTTGATGATGTTGCGTGTGAAAATCAAGTTAATATTCGCAATTATTTTTGTATGGGTAGACATAAACAAATAGATTGTTTCTATTTATCTCAAACCTATTCCAAAATTCCAAAACAACTGTTGCGTGACAGTGTGAATTTTCTTATTATATTCAAACAAGATGATGTGAATTTAAAACATATTTATGAAGAGCATGTTACTTCGGATTTACAGTGGAAAGAGTTTAGAAATATTTGTCAAACTGTTTGGAGTAAACCTTATAATTTTCTACTTATTAATAAAGAATCGTCATTAAATAATGGAAGGTACAAACAGAACTTTGATATGTTTTTTAAATTTGACTGACTGTTTATATGTATATATATAAGTAATTAACATGGCAAATCAAATTCAGTATAATTTGTTCTTTAGCTGAATACAGTTGTTAATAAGTATAACATGGAGAAAAATATTAAAATAGAATTAATGAAGTCTGTAGACTCCATAAAGAATAAAATAAAACAAATGAAAAACCAGGAACACTCTACGAACTTATCACTTGAAAAAATTATAAAACCTGTCACAGATCCCCTTAAAACTCTAGTTGATTCAAATAAAACATTAGAAAAAATACAAAATTTTGAGAATACACACTCTAACTTTGAAGACGTGGAATTAGGTGACATTAATACTAGCTCATCTACTAAGTTTGAAGAATGCTATGACCCAGAACTGAATTCTGTACTGAACGTTAAAAAGCCTCCCCAGACGGAATTACCGGATGATTTAGAAATATCATTAGAGGGTCGTGATATCCATGATATTTATGACCTAAACATACCATTTGGAATAAGGAGTGAAAACAAAAAAATATTAATGGGTAATTCAATAGTTTCGTTTTCTAAAATAGATAGTGCAAATAATGATAATACCATTTTAATTAAAGTTGGTGACAAAAGCTTCAATTTAACCCCTGGTTTAAAAGAACTTTTACTTCGAAGAAAACCTGATTTGAAACAAATATCGAGCAAAGATAAACTTGTCTATAAAGATATGTTGCATTATACAAATGCACATAAGAGAGATTTCAATCCTAATGGGCAAATAAGAGGCGATAAAGGTATAAAATATCGTGAAATAATCAAACCATTGTTTTCTGAATCGTCAAACAATAATATTGTCACTAAATTTGGAGGAAGCTTACCAACGTTAAAGAAATACAAAAATAGCACTGACTTGGTATATTGGGACGATCCTAACGAACTGGTTGAAAGATTGAAACTATTAATTGCTTTCCGAGATGCTGGTAATACAAATCATGATAATGAAATTTTATCAATAATCGAAGAGTTAAAAGAAGCTGACATAATTAAATAATAAATAGTCCTAATAATATGCTTTTTATTCAGTATTATAGCAGAATTCGAGACAAACATACCTACTGAGTTGTGAACATGAGCAAAGCTGACGTGGTAAACGAAATTCATAAAAATGCGAGAGTGAACTATCCGCGAAGACATGTTGTAATGAGAGATATAGATGACTTGTGGCAAGCAGACTTAATTGATTTGCAATCAATTTCAAAAGAAAATAAAAATTATAGATATATTCTTACCGTTATTGATTCATTTTCGAAATATGCTTGGGACTTTCCTATGAGAAGTAAAAGCAAAGAAGATGTGTATAACTCTTTCAAAACTTTGTTGGATAAAGGGCGTGTTCCTAAAAATCTGCAAACCGATAATGGAACAGAATTTTATAATAACAAATTTCAGAAGCTTATGAAATCGTTTCATATTAACCATTATTCAACCTTCTCAACAAAAAAAGCTTCAATAGTCAAACGATTTATCAGAACATTGAAATCTAAAATCTATAAGGAATTTTGTTTAAAAGGCAATTACATTTGGGTAAATAATACCCTCAATGATGTTATTTACAAATACAATCACACTCACCATCGCACTATTAATGAAATCCCTGCTAATGTGAACAATATGAATAAAAAACTGATATTAGAAAGGTATTTAAAGTTGCCAAAAAATTATAATTTAAAAAGCAAGTACAAAGTAGGTGATTATGTGCGTATCAGTAAATACAAAGGTACATTTGAAAAAGTTTATACTCCCAACTGGTCAACAGAAATATTTAAAATTCGTAAAATACAAAATACAACTCCTATAACTTACTTAATTGAAGACACTATCAGAGGTCTGCCTATTTTAGGAGCATTTTATTCACAAGAACTTCAAAAAACAAAACATCCCAATATATATCTAGTCGAGAAAGTTCTTAGAAGAAAAGGTAACAGGGTTTTAGTAAAATGGTTAGGTTTGTCTTCAGCTGAAAGCAGTTGGATTGATAAATCGAATGTAATATTATAAATAAAATAACGTTAACAAACTCGAATCACATAACTATTTATTAAAGTATTCAAACCGGAATCATCAGTCTTATAATGTGTTTTGGAGAGAGTAGTCTTCTCAATTGGCTTATTAATAATTTACCATTTGAATTACACTTACCAGGATATAATTACTGTGGCCCAGGTACTAAATTAATAAAAAGACTAACAAAAGGAGATAACGGCGTAAATAAGTTGGACGAATACTGCAAAGATCACGATATTGCATATCACAAGTCATCAAACTTAAAGGATCGACATAGAGTGATTTAATTTTGTTAAAAATGGCGAAAGAGCGAGCGGTTGCTTCCGATGCCAGTATAGCTGAAAAACTCGCGGCACGCTTAGTAAGTAAGGCTATGTCAGCACAAATTAAAACTGGTTCTGGTTTGGACAAAAAGCCTTCTCCAAAAATTACACCTGGAAAAGGGTTAAAAAGTAAATTAAAATCTGTTATTACAAAAGCAAAAAGGCATATCAAAAAATTAAAACCTAAGAGCAAGAAAATGGCAATAGAATTAGCTATTGCCGCTACTAGAGAATTGGCTGATGATTCATCGATTAAGCTCCCTCGCGTTATTCCTATTCCAAAAACTGGGGGAGTATTACCTTTGATTCCTATTTTTGCGGGATTATCAGCTGCGGGAGCTTTAGCAGGCGGTGCAGCTGGTATTGCTAAAACCATAAATGAATTCAAAATGGCTAAAAAGCTGTATGAAGAATCGAGAAGACATAATGAAAAAATGGAAGCTCTATGTATTGGGAAAGGACTACACCTTAAACCACATAAAGGCGGCCTTGGAATTTTCGTATCAAAAGAAAAAAACTAAGATATCGGCTACCCAAACGGGCCTTAACTAACTTTGACATTTTAAAGTACGGGAATAGAATTCCTTATTTTAGAGGTGTCTTTATGAGAGATGAGCTCCCTAAATGTCCTTATAAAAAAGAATGTGGAGTTATTAATTTGGATAGTTCAAAAAATCCTGGTTCTCATTGGGTAGCCTATGCAAAATATAATGATTATGTTGAGTATTTTGACAGTTATGGAAATCTTAAACCTCCGAAGGAATTTATAAAATATGTAGGTTCTAACATTCAATATAATTATGAAAATATACAACGTGATCACCCCTTCAATTGTGGACATTTATGTTTAAATTTCTTAAAGAATTTTTGGTATAATCATGAAATAAAATAAAAAGGATCATCTAAAAGAGTTCAGTATGCAAGCATGTCTACTACGGTTACCATCTCTGGAAATAAATCGGAACTGATTTCGTATTTTCAACCACCTCTTCATTTATCTGATCAGTACGAGTGCGGTTTACTATACTTTTCAGTATTAAAAACAAGACCGAATGTGCCCGTTAATAACAGCAGTTTAACAGCTGTTATCAGAATTGAATGTGATCTTGTACACGGTTTATACTGCAACGGATTACCGACTCATTTTATTCATGAATTTATATCTGATACTGCTCCAAGTCACGGCTACATAGAAATACCTCAGAACGTTATTTACTTTCCAGTTAACAAAAATATAATTTCATCCATATCTGTTAGGATTGTAGATCAGTTTGGTTACCGTATTGACTTTGGTGAAGAAAATATTCAATTACGTCTTCATTTAAGAAAAGCAAAATGATAGTATATTATAAAAACCCTTCAGTGAAAATAAAACGTCCTATTCCGTCAACAACCATAAAGGTGCACAGACGTAAGAAAAACGTGAAGAAATTGACTAAATCAAATAAAGATTTTCTTAAAGCTTTAGGGTTTAAAGTATGAGTATACTACAGATTACCGACTTACCACACTTTGATAGTTCGATCGAAAGTTATGAAATCCATTCATACAATCCCTACAATAACAGTTTTAGAGAAAACGATGAAATCAGAATCCCCATACACCAGCAAGATATATACGTGCTATCATCAGCCAGTTCCATCTACATCGAAGGTCAAGCAAAGCTGTTCGGTAAGGATGGGCATCAGATCAAGAAAGCTGTTACGTTTACTAATAACCCTGTTATGTACTTGTTCCAAGACATCAGGTACGAAATGAATGGAATTGAAATAGACCGTATAAAAAATTCTGGCATAACATCAACAATAAAGTCATACATCTCATTTAATGAAGCAGAAAGTAAAGTTTCTGCATTATGGGGTTGGAATTTAAACGGTTTCCAAAGTGATGGACATTTTAGCGTTGTGGTGCCCTTAAATAAGATTTTAGGGTTTGCAGAGGATTACAATAAAATTGTGATAAATTGTAAACACGAACTTATATTGAATAGGAGTAATTCTAACTTAAATAGTATTATTCTTACTGATGAAGTCGTTCAGCTTCAAATAGATATACAGAGAATTCAATGGAGAGTACCACATATAAAAGTTTCCGATCGAGAACGTTTAATACTTTTAAAGCACTTAGAAAGAGATAAACCTATTCAGATGGCCTTTAGAAATTGGGATTTATATGAGTATCCTTTACTACCTAAAACTACAAAGCATTCTTGGTCAGTAAAGACTGCTTCTCAATTAGAAAAGCCTCGGTATGTCATTTTTTGCTTGCAAACTAATAGAAAAAATAATAGAACTAAAGACAGTTCGGTATTTGATCATTGTGAGGTGACAAATGTTACGCTCTTTTTAAATTCGCAATATTATCCTTATGAGCCTTTATCTTTAAAGTTTTGTGAGAACAAATAAAGTATATTATATGAAATGTATGTGAAATTTCGCCAGTCGTATTACAACTCTCCGGTAGAACCGTTGCTTGATCTGCAGGATTTCAAAGAAAAAGCCCCAGTCTTCATCTTAGACTGCTCGAGGCAAAACGATAGTTTAAAAACTGGTCCAGTGGATGTAAGATTGGAATTTGAATGTTCAACACAAATACCAGATAAGACAACTGCATACTGTTTGATTATAAACGACCGACTTGTGGAATACAAATCTCTGAGCAACATCGTGCGTAGATTATCATGACTGCTATTGTAGACATCCAAGGCTTTAAAACAGAAGCAAATGAATTTATAATAAAAGAAATTGCTATATGGTGTAATCAAAGCCTGCAAGTGTTTTTAATCAAACCGCCATTTCCTTTTTACGATTTGACCAAATCGGAAAGACAACAAGTTTGCTGGATTGAGCGTAATAGAAAAATATACTGGAGCGAAGGATTTATACTTTACTCAAATTATCAATATTTAGTTTTAGATATCTTAAAAGATAAGTCTGTTTTCGTTAAAGGTCTTGAAAAAGTGTCATGGTTGAAAAATATTTTAAATAGTGTTAATGTAATTAATTTAGAAGATAAAGGTTGTCCTAATTTGTTAACCCTATATGATCGCTATAAATATTCCGGAGATTTGTACAATTGTATCTATCATGACTCAATATGTGCATTAAAAAATGTTATGTGCTTAAAAAAATGGTGCTTTGATAATAAACTTTTTTTAAAAGATACAATATGGATTGTTTCATTTTACTTAATCGTTTCCTATACTCACTAACATACCCATTTAGTTTTAATATATACTATGATTGGAATATTACATGAATTGATACACATTCATAAGTACAATAAAAAACTCAGCAAAGAGAACAGTTGCATTGGTCACTAAGACAAGGAGTTAAATTCCTAACCTGAAAACCTTAGAATAGGTGTTATTATTCTAAGCTGAAAACATAATGTTAATAATCTATATCGTGAATAAAACGGATCGCAGATAACAAAAGTAGGTATTATTGGAGGCGTCTGCGTCGCGAAACGAGCGAAGCGAGTTGAGTGACGCAGAAGTCGGAACACATTTATATTAATCGATCGAACACTACACGTGCAGTCAATCTGCTTTATCTCGATACGTCCGCATCACCTGGAATCCGAGTGACCGTGGGTTCAAGTTCCATGTAGACGAAGTCAGAGGCAAAAGCTAGTTGTGGATAAAACAATTATATAATTCATAAGTACATACATTCATAGTCTTATGCCTGTAACCCTGAAGAGGTAGGCAAAGGTGTATTACTACACCCACTTTTCGCCAGATATATTTAAGTCCCACGTAATAGGGAGGCGAGCCTATTGCCGTACCGGGCACATTTCTAGACTTCATGCTGTTACTGAGAATTTCCTAACAGAAAAACCCAATAACACTTTGGCCGACCCGGGAATCGAACCCGGGAGCCACCCGATCCTACTTTCAACATTGTTAAGATTTTGCATTCATTCATTAAAATTATCAACGAGCTGTGCAAAGATAACAGTATGTACCTACCTACATATAAATTATTATGAATGCATCGCTGTGCCCGAGCCGCACTGAGCGCGTCGAACGAACTTGAGAATGTTGTTTATATTATGTCATCCCAAGTAAAAAACATTGTTACTATGCTACCAGTATTACGATGCATCGATGAATGAAATAATATTATACTTCTAATGCCAACCGTCCGTATCGCAGATCATGTTAGTAGTGTGATTTTTGGGGCGCTCTGCATTGCGAACGGAGCGAAGCGAGGTGAGTGATGCAGTAAGCAAATGAATGTATACTAAAAGAAATAGCTGTATGGTGTAATAAAAACCTACAAGTGTTTTTAATCAAACCACCATTTCCTTTTTACGATTTGACTAAATCAGAAAGACGGCAGGTTTGCTGGATTGAATGCCTGTAGTAGATGAAAATGAAATGCATAATTATTATTATTAAAAGAGTAATTAAATAATCTTATAAGAAATAAGTGATTCCTAATCTAACATTTATTGTATTTTAAAGTGCTATTTGTTTTAAGACTAAGATATATAAATCATCCATCAAGAATCCTAATTGTCTACTACTTAAATATATTATATATTAGAAGATTTTACTATCGTAATTATAAAAAGTAAACGTTTGTACTGAGTTATTGATTATCTTGGATAATTCTATACACGTCATGTTAAGACAAAGTGGTCCAATATTTTATCACATCTTTGACGACACGTTTGGCGCATTGGCTAAGAGTATGACTGGCATCACAATGTAAATAGTAGGTTTAATAGACGCAGCAACTAATGCACCAACGTGTTGCGGGTTCGATTCCCGCACGGAACAAATGAGTATTGTTCCAGTTTGGATTTTGTTTTTATGTTTTTTTTACTTTATTTTTTTTTGTATTATAAGCAATTATTATGTCTCCATAATACCTACTGTTGGCTACTTACTAAGAAAGAAAGAAAGAGAAAAACTATTTATTTGTCACAGACACAGAAAAAGTATTACATATAAAAGAAAACATTGCAAGGCATAAGATTAGTCTGTGACAAATATGTGCACTTGATGTGCACACTCAGCTATATTGTTGCATTGTGGTAGTGTCCACAACTCTATTATTGAGTTATAGTTGCTAGTAAAAGCTAACCTCTCATTATGTTCAGTGCTTGCATGCACTACCTCAGACTTCTCGTGACACCACACGCATGCAGGGATATTGCCGCCTCCACACCACCACGCTGGCCAGAACACGAATGAACCGGCCAATACTGAGCCACGAGTTGTAAGACACTGTGAAGAAAAATCTTTTTTTTATTACATGTTTGCACTAGATGGACCGACAAAGGTCTGGTTAAGATAGCGGGAAGCGATTGGATCCGAGTGGCTCAAGATCGGTCAGAGTGGATAACCTTGGGTAAAGCCTATATCCAGTAGTGTCGCAGACATCTCTTAGCTGACATGATTATGCACTTTGCACACTGTAAAGTAAAATCGAAATACCTGGGTTGTACCTATATTAAAAACTCATAACTAATATTGTAATATTTATTCCATAACTAGAGGACGCCAGCAGCTACGCCTGCATTTTTTTTTAATTTACCCGTTTTGGCCGAGCCCGTGGGAATTTCGGGAAATCCCTTCTTAGTGCACCCCTACGGTCCCCAAGGAACTTACATGCTGCCAAATTTCAGCTTCCTGCGCCCAATAGTTTCGGCTGTAGCGTGTCTGTCAGTCAGTCAGTAACGCAAGGATTTTATATATTAAGATTTGATCAAATTAAACCAGTAATTATGTTGCTCCATTAATTGATCGTGTCTTTCCATTGATAATTAAAATAAATTTTACTGATGCTTTAAAACCACACTCAAATTATTCTAGAAAATACCAAGTACAGAGTTTTTAATTGGATAAGTAAATAAGAAAACTTTAACAAAAAACGCGTGGCAGGATCGCTGTTAGTAAAATTCGCAGTGCCAGTACAACTTTCTAAGAAAGTATTTGTGGATGTGTATATCAAGGACACCACTACTGACGGCAAAGCCTCTGTTATGCTTTCTGTCTACGTTTCGCAAAGTTTCATAGTGATAAATCCCGTGGCACAACGCGTAACTAGATTAAAACATACAATTAAATTAAACATAAGCAATAATAATACATAGCTTTCAATTCTATTAAAAATTGCACTGTATTCTCATTTTTAATTACTGTAAACCATCAAACGCCATTTCGAGTGTAGAGATAATTCTACTGTCATGACTTTTGCGTAATCTTATTCATTTCAACTGAAGCGTATGGCCATTCTCATGATGCATGTCGCCACAATCCAAATGCGAACCATACGCGTTTTAATGAGGTCGATTTCTTTATATTTACATGACCTCATCATCAGCTTCTATTGTTAAATGATTGGTGATCGTTTTTGATATTTGCATTGTTAAGTCGACTTTTGATTTGTGCGGTCCAATTACATTTCATTATGTTCTTATTTAGGTTTTGTCTGCTCACATACAGGGTGCCACAAGACCCATCACCATGCCGAAGTCTACTCGTTCGAGTCTGGAAATGTGCCCGGTACGGCACTAGGCTCACCCCTTATTACGTGGGACTAAAGTATATCTGGCGAAAAGCGGGTGTAGAAATACACCTCTGCCTACCCCTTCGGGGGTAAAAGGCATGACGTTATGTATGTATGTATATATACAACGAACGTGATTTTCTTTTATAGATAATGGTACGGAACCCTTCGTGCGCGAGTCCGACTCGCACTTGGCCCAATTTTTTTATTTTAGGCTGGCGATAGCCTAGTGGTGTACGTTACGGACTGCCGAGACGATGGTCTCGGGTTCGATCTCCAGGTACGCTGGGCACACACCTCTGACTTTTCGAAGTTATGTGTGTATTAGAAATGTTAATTATCTCTCGCTTAATAATGTGCCCCGTAGATGGCAATAGAATCACATTCGAACCTTAACATATCTGTGGGTGTGAAATACACCTCTGCCTACCCTTCGGGGATTAAAGGCGTGAAGTTATGTAGTATGTATGTATGCTAGCAATAGATGACATTATTCAGAGCAGCATAGACATATACACTCCACTTTAAACACTAGTCACCTGACGAAAATCTAATATTATATTGAAATTGATAAGACAAAAAAGTGGATCCCAGGCTCCAAGAAAAAGCCTTGGATGTTGCCGCGGTAGCATCCAATAATTGCCTGAAGATTCAGCGAACAACCAATTCCAGCGTTTTTCACTATCCCCTACTGACTTCTTTTCCTTCTTTTTCATAAGCAGCACAGTAACTAAAGGATGACCATATGATTGGAAGACCTCACTTTCCAAAAACGAGGAAGAGAATGACAAATATCGCCGCGGTTACCCTCACTCGCCTAAAAAATGTGGTAACAGACTATAGATTCTACTACTTAACTCAATATTCTTTGTGCAGATTAACTTTCTCTAGCCGGACTTACTTTAAGATGATAAATAAATACTAACATTAAATCGTCCCAATTCAACCAAGCATCTTCAGTGAGCACGAAGAACTGCGCATGTTCAGCGTCACTCCGTTACCACACGCGGGAGCAGTGAACATCGAAAAGCAGTCGGGCTCCTAGTTCTATCACATCTCCAGTACCAACCTGCTCGATTGGAAACGGTAAGTCTTCTTCACACATACACTGAGTCGGTGATGTCATGCAGCTTATTATGCTTGGCAGAAAGACTGTGAACAAATGATTCAGCTGTCATCTTTCAAGTAATGAATTGGTTGAATTTTGCTGCCGATTTTTCTACATGACAAAAAATTTACTTACTTCGTTGTTATGAAGAGTAAACCTGGTTTCAGGGTCTTTATTTTTGTTTAAAATTATTTTCGGATCAAATACGACAAATACAATAGTATTTGGGTATTTACTTTGCTTTATTAGGTATTGATATGGCTATGGTCTTATTTATAAATATAAACAAGAGAATTTATTAAGGAACTGTTTATTTACATAGGTACATTAAAAATAAATAAGTACAAAAACGGGGGCAAAATACAAAGTACAGACAGGTTTAGGCATCGTAGAATTCCTCCGCATCGCTGTATATTGGTAACGTGCCTAGAAGGCTGGCAGCATTGCAACGCTGGATGGCAATGCTGATACGCTGGCCGAAATACAGCCCAGCCTTCTGGTCACGTGAAGCGTCGATTAATCGTTTGGCGATTTCTCTGTACAAAGTACGAGCGCTCGGACCCCATGGACCAAGCGTCTCCACCCCAAACGGCTCAAATACGTAATTACCTATTAAATTACCGTATTTTCGCCGCTTGAGGAATTCTGCGCTTGCAGCAGCAGCGCCGGCACAGCTGGCTGTACTTGGAAGATGTGATGGCGCAAGGGTATCTACGCACGTTGCGTCCCATACCAAAGGCCTACCCAACTTCCAAGGCATCAATGACATACCGTCGGGCCTCTTCCCATCGTCGCGTACCAAACCATTGGGTTCAAGTACGGCTGGTACTCCGGCGGTGACAAGAGTGCGACGGATGATGTCATTAAGATAGGCGTGACGAGGCATTCGGCCCGCGCTTCTGCCGCAAGATAGTCCATGGTGTCCGAGGCTATCGACGGCTTCTCCACAAAAAAAAAAAAAGAGAATTTATACTACAATATAACAACTGAGTTAGATAGTCTGCCCGCAGAAATATACAAATACGGTGAGCCTAGTATAAACACTAAACTATTTGAGTTAATTTTAAAAATCTGGGAATCAGAAGTGAGGTATGCCTCAGGCCTGGAAAAATGCATCCATATGTAAACTGTACAAAGGCACAGGCCATCGCTCAGATTGCGGTTCGTACAGAGGCATATCTTTGCTTAGTGTTGCCGGTAAGGTTTTATCCCACACTATCAACAGACGCCTCAACTCTCTAGCCGAACGAATCTTACCTGAGACACAATGTGGTTTCCGGAACAACAGAATGATGGATGCAATCTTTGTATTGAAACAAATTCAGGAAAAGTGCCTAGAACAACACCGTAACCTCTATATGTGCTTCGTTGATTTAGAGAAAGCCTTTGACCCTGTCCCTAGAACTGCACTGTGGTTAATTTTGCAGAAGGTTGGATGTCCCGCAAAAATTATCGAACTTATCCGCCAATTCCATGGTGGTATGATGGTTTGAGTTCAGCACGAAAACAACTCTACGGATTACTTTTCGGTGACTAGTGGCGTAAAACAAGGATGCGTTATGGCTCCCACACTCTTTGCCATATATTTTACTGCCGTGATGAATGACGCTCTTCAGAACTGCAACGATCAGATTGCTCTTAATGTCCGTTCTGATAGAAGTGTATTTGATCTCTCGCGATTTCGAGCTAAACGGAAAGTTAAAGAGCTGAAGATATTAGAAATCCTGTATGCTGATGACGTATATCTTATGACTGACTCAATGGAAAATCAGCAGCTTTATCTAGATCATCTGGATACTTCGTGCCGAAAATTTGGCCTAGTGATAAGTGGGTCGAAGACCCAGGTAGTGAAACAACCTGCTCGAGGTTAACCTCCACACGTTGCTCCTCTTAAGCTGGGCACACAGGAACTAAAGGAAGTATCATCTTTTCGATATCTGGGATGTACGATCCGTAACGACAATCGGCTGGAGACTGAGATTGCTTCAAGAACCGCAAGAGCAGCTGACGCTCTTGGCGCTCTGAACCGCAGAGTTTGGAATTCACATGAGCTACACCTGAAGACCAAACTGTCCGTCTATAGAGCAATCATCATTAATATTTTATTATATGCCTCAGAAACATGGGTTCTGTACAAAAATTACATCACATCAGCACTTAGACAACTTCCATATGAAATGCCTCAAGGCTATTTTACGAATGAAGTGGCAAAATCGGATCTCAAATTCTGTAGTTTTGCGGCGGTGTGGTATTTCGGGCATTGAATCCTTACTAATTAAAGGCGAACTATGCTGGTGCGGTCACCTGGTACGGATGGGTGATGAGAGGCTGCCTAAAGCGGTATTCTACGCTGAGCGTCAGCGCGGCAAGCGTAAAGCTGGTGGTCAGTATCTCCGCTACAAGGATGTCCTTAAGAGGCACTTACATCAGTACAATATTCCTGTACAGAGCTGAGATGAACAGTGTCCACAAAGGCCTGAATGGCGGCGAACAATAAAGAAAGCCGCTGACTCGTACGAGAAAATGCGTCTCGAAGACCTTGATGCAAAACGCCAAATACGGAAGACTCGACCAAAGCCTAATTATAATTATACGTACAACTCCAATAGCCAGCTTTACTGTACTATCTGTGACCGCATATTTTCAACAAAGTTTGGCTTTGCCAGCCACATCCGGGCATATGCCAGAAAAGATGTTTAGGGTCGCCGTCGACGGACACGTCGAGGAGAACATCATCATCATCATAACTCCTGAGTACAAAAATACTTGTTGCCCTCTTAACCTAATCTCGTTTCGTTAATTGACCAATAAAAATCCTATTCTCAAAGGAACGACGATATCTCATGACAAGCAAAAAAATATGGTAGCAACAATTTATTATAATCAAGCCTTATTGGAAAGACTTAAAATCTTATGTCTGGCAATATTTTTTATTCGAATATATATCGTAGGACCTAAAAACATACGAAATATTGCTTCAACTTTACAATTCAGATACCCATTAAGTATATACACATTTCAAAAACCTATTTCAAAAGTCTTATCACGAGGAATGTTTATTTTACAACATTTGTTACAACGAATTTAAGAGACAGATTCTTTATAAGAAGTTTATGTAAAAAGACTCATTACTTGAAAATATCTAAGCCACGTACTCGTGTCTGCAATTTTACACAGTAGTTAAGGTTTCAATAGCATCTAATGTCATCAGTTTAAACACTGACAAAGATCAATGATTATTGTAATCTCATAAGGTCCGTATGGTTCTAGAGGCACTATTGTATGGTAGCACGCGCTGTTAAGCAAATACACGTCCTGGCATTTATTTCTCTTAGAGGTATAGGTCGGTTCACGAAAGATGACCAATGCGCAGAAATCATTTTTTAGGTCCCCGTGGAGGTGCGGGGTAAGGCGCGGGTGGAATGCCAATGGTGTGGCTCCATTCTTGACGCATTCCCTAAATGCGTCAAGAATGGAGCCACGCCATTGGTGCACGAATGTACATATGCGCGACGGCCGCCATTTGTGGTCAACTTTCGTGAACCGACCTATACTAACAAATATAAAATAAATATTCACCTTCCAGTAAAGGCGCTATCATATAACAAGATATCGGTACAGCAAAAGCTTGTCCATTGCAAACTCTTACATCGAGAGTAGCATCCATGGTCCTCACATCTTTTGGTCTGAAGTGAATCTTTATCAGCACGAAAGCCCCGTAGTGATATTCAAGCCTCGGGAACTAGCGATCTCCACATCGAATTCCTCACGTTCTGGTGGGGTGAGTGATAGGTGAAATTCCGATTTTGTGATGTTTATTAGGTGAATTGATTGCAGAAATATAAAGTCTAGTGTTATTTTACATTAGGTTTTCTTAAAACAACTTTTTTATGTATTCACGTCTTTTACTCGAAAAGGTGAGCAGAGGTGTAATATTACACTCACATTTCGCCTTATGCATTGTAGGTCCCTCGTAATAGGGCGAGCCTATTGCCGGAATCCGTACTGCTACTGAGAATTTGGAAAACTCAGTAACACTTTTGCCCGACCAGGGAATCAAACCCAGGACCCCCCAATCAACAGACGCATGCGCTATCCGCTGGACCACAAAGGCAGTCAGATTAAAACCACTCGGTAGAATAAATTAACACTGCGCTGCATCGTGTTTTAACAAATATACAAACATACACAACATTTTACAAATACAAGAAACTACCATTAATTAATCTCACAAGTTTTTGATTACTGAACATCAAATAAGCTGTACCGAGCAGTGGTGCAGTATACATATATTTATATAAGATAAACCCTTTAAGATGATTTACCAAGCTTGTGAAACAAATAATGTGTACCTAGACTAGGTTTCGTCCTTAATTTGAACTAGCTTATGCATAATCCGATGAAAATTGCCACTAAGACAATATTTGGGTTTGTGTTACGTAGTGTAATTTGAATAATAAACGATAAACACGGGTCGTACTACAGTTTACGTAATAATTTTTAAGTAAACTGCCTCCACATTATTGTGATTTTCATGCTTATATAGCATATATCATATAGGAACGCGTGCTAAATATTTAGTACCCTTTAGAAAGGCACTTAAGTTAAAAATGTAGGAAAATATTTTGCCTATAATGTTAAAACAAGAAAACTGTATCTTTAAAATTATTGTGTTACTGACTGACAGACAAGTCGAAGCGAAAACAATGAACCCGATGGTTCAATAAGCTGAAATTTGACATTGGGTTTTATGCTCCGTGGACATGGCGGTGCACAAAGAAGGAATGTTGCGATATTCCCACGGAATTGGGGAAAACCCTTTTATATCCGTAAAGCTGAAAGAAATATCTGAGCACATAAATCTTTGAGCAGTAGCGTGCATATTTATGCAATCTGTGCAAGCTTAGAAGCTTAGTTATTAGTGTTATTTGAGTGTAAGTCATTTGTAAGAATTTATTATAAGTACTTACTTTTCAGATTTAAAATGGATTAGTTAACGCATGCATAATTTAAAGGATGAAAAGAAACTATAGAGAATTCGTATTTTGCAGCAAAGGAATTTCCAAAGATTTGATTTCTCGATGTCTGTATGTTTATATGTTTTACAATTTTTTTTTTGTGTTGTTTATGTACATCGGAATAATATAAGGTTTTCTATATCGGTAATAAGTCTTGTCAAATTAGAACTCCAAATGACTTGCGAGTCATTTGGGGTTCTAATTTGACAAGACTTATTGCTTCATTCATTTGTATATAGTTTTATTCCCTTAGCACATCCAATCCACTGTCCACCACGACGAGCGAATGAAGCAAAATAATGATAACGATTATGTGAAAGCTGGGAATGATTGGGACTCAAGATTGTCTCGCCTAATTCACTGGTGTTAGTTGGCTACTATTAAGGGACAATGCTGTCACTTTGACTGATGCCATGCCCAAAGGGTACCAAAGTCTAGCATTAACTACTTACCCGAATTCCGCCTGCTTGACAGTGGGTTATAGGTTGTTATGAATCATAATATAAAGAGGCATTTTCAGAATATTTGTTTGAAACGGTAGAAATGCACGATGTCTTGTCTTAGATATTACGAAATAAAGTCCCTTTTCTTTTTGTTTGTCTATATGAACGTTATAGACTCAGAAACTACCTATCGGAGTTTTGGAAGATTTTCGGCAATAGGAGAAGTGATTCCTAAGGAAGGTTTAGGTTTATAATTCGGACGGAGCCGCGTGTGAAGTCTTGATTACGACAAAAACGTCCGATAATACATATTATAGTTATACTTATATTATAAAGCTGATATTTGTTTGCTTAAACGCGCCAATCTTAGGCACCACTGGTCCGATTTGAAAAATTCTTTCAGTGTTAGATAGCCCATTTATTGAAAAAGGCTATATGCTATTATAACATCATGCTATGGGCCACTTATGCGTAACCATGGGGTTACGCATTAGTGGATCTAAATAACGCGGTTGTAAACGCGGGCTCATCTAGTACTATATAAATCAAGTCTTATCATTTTTACTAACGCGGCGTCCTACGTGAGCAGTCTCGATTCGATACGAACGCGATGCGGCGCGGCGCGGGGCGGAAACATTTGATACCTATTGACGTGGCCTACGTGACCAAATGCACGTTACGTGCGATGCAGCGCGTCTCGAGTTGATGCGAACGCGATCAGTTGACATTTTTTTAATTAACGCTATAATTAGTTACATTTATCTGTAGTACATAATTCTTGAGTACTTGATACTCTAGATATTTATTAATTTTCAAATAAATGAGCTGTCATGTCTATGTCAAATTGTTAATTTCAATTGAACGCCACAGGATGGAATAAATCTATTCGCGCGCAGGTAGGACAGAGCCGCCGCGTCAAACCGCACTGCGTCTATACCGAATCCGACCGATCCGCAATCGCGTTCGCGATGAGCCGCTCACGTAGGACGCCGCGTAAGGATACAAAATAGCTCTTAAATCGAGTTATTGCATATTTTCACTCAAATATACCCAAATACTGAACGTAGCTTCTTATAGGCAACTCAATAACGCTAGAAAAGTATTACTAGATATTTTAGTTACTTATATAAAAGAGCTAGGAAATGGTAACAGTGGAGTGTCATTAGATTGTAATTTTTCTACCAATGAAAGGAACATTAATGTGGTAGATAATAGCACGGTTAGTTTAATAATGTGTATAGCGTTAAAATCACTTGAGTATAACTTAATGATAATAAGTTAATGACACAAATATATTCAAGCCTATACATGAAAGTCAGCTCAGTAAGTCAAATCTTATAATAACTAAACAAGACCCATCCAATAGCTTCGATAGGTAGGACGGGGTGACACTATATCTCCCAACTCTTCACCAACGCTAGAGGAGATCTCCAATTCGCTGCAGTAGAATGCAATGGGTATCAATGTCAATAGTCGCCATGTCACGCGTCTCCGCTTTGCTGTTGATTCAGTAGCAGAATTGCTGCAAGATTTGTAAAAATGCTAAGCAAAACTGCTACCCGCCTCTAGTTTATCTTGCCTCTTTGAGGCCCTTGCCTACCAAAAGGTTGCCGACCGCTGGTTTAGACTAGTGTCAGTTTATTCAGAGGTACCTACTAAAGTCCTCTAACGACCGTCAAAGATCTGTATTACAGCCGGGAACACAGCTAAACATGCTCTCCGAGGCATTGGGCAAGCGATAAAAACAATACATATATATTTTTTTAATATTCTACCACATACGCATATCACCATCTAGTCCCAAACTAAGCAGAGCTTGTACTATGCGTACTAGATGATGGATAAACATACATATATACTTTTTTTGTAAATACATACATATTATACATAGAAACTTTGAAAAGTCAGTGGTGCGCGCCGTGGATTCGAACCCGATAAATTCTGCATGGTGGTCTGTTAATGGGCTATCGCTGCCATAGCCAGGTACAGGTATGCCATATAAGTCCATTGTCAGAGCCAGGTATTACACCCCTAAAACAGCGCGTGAGCTTTTTAATATTGTAGTAGCGTATACAGATAATAAAAATACACGGACACTTTTCTAGCTCCTTAAGTACTTATAGTGTCTTAGGACTGTAAAGCTGTACTACAGCTTCGTGGTTCGACTTTGAATTATTAGCACGTGGCCTACTTTACGGATTAACAAGATTGCTAAGAATCCAGAGAACCAGCTTTGAATTTTCTGATTGTATTACGACTTCATTTTGACGGTAAAAAGCGTCAGGAAGGAAATAAGAAAGTTCTTGTTAATAAGTTTTCTAAATTACATTTTTTAAACTTGTAATTGAAATCTGATTGAAAGTTGATTGAAAGTTTTGTTTCAGTACAAAAAAAACTTTTCAATAAGACACTTAATTGCTAAAATCTAAGGTTGTACCTATAAACAAATGTAGTGATTGGTGGAAAACATTTAAGTTTCGAGATTCCAATGAAAGAAGAACAATAAATGTTTTCTTATTGATTAAATTATAATGCCCCGAACGGGGTCTGGCCCTACCCTGGCACAGTGTAACGTGAATTATGCTTAAATATTGTTAAGATATTTATTTTATACTTCACAATATTTAGGTACCCTAACTTTGAGTAAATTTAAAACCAAGAAACATCGTTAAATATTTAGCAGTGCAATTTGTATTTCAGAATTACCAGTTAACGAGAAAATTATGAACATGAATAATTAGATTTTTTTTTGAGAATTAAAGGCATTGTGAGCTTGATTTATTCTACTTTATAACCTACAAAATTTTAGTTTTAAACATCGTTTCGACTTAAAGATCTTATAATCAAACTGATCTGATGTGCCAGTCGTAGATTGTGTAACGCTATCAAGGGAATAGATATTTGGAATTCTATAAAGTATTTGTTGAAAATATCAAATTGGAAAACTTTTTGTAACTAAAATAAACAAAACTTATGTAATACTAGATCTCAACCAGAGGTTTGCTCGCATAGGTGTCTGTTATCGCAACAAAAGGTATCCTATGTGTTATTCTAATATACGAGATGGTTTCGTCCAAATTTATGTAATCCCTTATCTAGTACTCATAGTACAAGCTCTGCTTAGTGTGGGACTAGATGGTGTTGTGTATATATTATGGTAGACTATCATATTATACTATTTCTTTGTTTTTATTTTGTTTAAAAGAGTTTTAAACATTTATACGTATAATAATATGTACGTACGTACCCCATCCATCCTCAGAAACTTGTGCCTTTATAAGGGTAGAAAGTAATAAAATAAGATTAAATCAATATAATTCATCATGAGTATGACGTTAATGCATTTCAGTTTTAAAAGCAGTGATCAATCAAAAATGTATTACCTACTACTGATAAATCATGAATCTGTGACGAGTTTCTATGAATTGCAAGACTACCTTTTAAGATAGCATTTTGAAATCGTTGTACTACAACGTTTTAATGGACATTTCATATTAGTTAAGGTTCTGTAACTGAGGAATTAATATTCAGAATAGGCTTCAGTGACAAAAATCGGGATCTTCAGTGACATCAGAATTTTACACTGCAGAAAATCGGTGCATGTGCTTTCAAAGGCAGGTTTTTAAGGGTTTCTGTTTAATTTGAATGCGTACCTGGCACTGACTGCACTGATTGAAAAAGTATTTGTGTTTGTCAAATCCGATACCGGTAACACGATTTAGTGAGATCCACATGGACTGTTGTCTCTAACATCAGGCTATAAGCGACAAGACCGAAGCAGTAGCCATAATTAACTCGGGTGTAACCGCAGGTTCATCTAGTTATATGATATAGCCCATTAAATAAACATGAGTATGAGTACAAATAGTGAAAGTTTGAAAATATTTAGTAATGTAAAATGTTACGAATTATCGTATACAATTAGCCTATTTAGGTCGCCGATATTGCGAACAAAGAAGTATGACGATGTAAAATAATGCAGTAAAATAATCTCTAAGGCATATTATCGGTCAGCAGCCAACTACTTGACAGACAAACTTCTTTTGTATATTTATATTTTTCTAATATAACTTCGTGAATATATCTTAGCTCAAAGTGCTATTGGAAGTTTAGCAAAAAGATTTGTGATCGAATTACAGATATTTTTTTTAAACTAAAGTCCCTTGCGACACCGGCTTTATTACGATTGCAAGAAGCGTCTTTCGAAAAGATTGCATTGTGATCAAGATATTTTTCATTTCAATTTTAAATTACACACAGCATAAACACTACGCCAATATTGTTATACCAGCCGCAAAGCAAAGTAAAACAACTGTTAAATTCTGCAAACATCACGACAAATATTATCACGTATGCTCAGAGCTTTATATTCTATAACGCGTGGCCGAGTTGGTACTTACCTCTACTGGGTCGTGTTTAAGGTACCAATCATCTTACAACGATCAACACACGAGTAAAAGGAAAATTAAATTTTAAATAAATTAAAAATTAAATAAAGGTTCTGCGGATAAAAGAAAATGTTTTGAAAAAGAACGGTTTAGTCCCTTCAAAGTATTTTCGTCTGTTTGGAGTTGCGAATCGATTTATTAAACACAAAAGTCAGGGTAACACCATTTTGTCCTTTCTTGGAATATTTGATAACTTTATGGATTCAGTTTCAGTGTCACGGCCTAAAAGAGTTTTAGATATATACAACAAGTTAGGAGTCGTTATTTGCATAGATATTCAAGAGATATGCCTTCACTTTGTCATAGTTTTATAATAATAATAATTATAAAGCTATATTTCAGATTCATATCCATAGCTTATCAATAAAATAATCAGTTTTGTGTTTTATGCTTTTCGTTTTCAATAAATACATAAAATATTCAGAAGAAAGAAATAAACCTTGTATTACTGTACAGCTCACACAATATTACTACTATTATAAATGCAGAAAAGTGTGTGAGGATGGACGGAGCGACGTGTGTTACTCTTTTACGTTAAAACTACTATAAGCGGAGTCAAATGTGCAGTAACATAGCTTATATCTCAGACTAGTACATAGGCCACAATACATTTTGTCTCGATGGCCAATTCCCACGTGAGTGAAGCCGCAAGCAAAATGTAGTGTTAAATTAAGTGCAAAATAATCCGTTGCTATGTCCATGAATCCGGATGAAAACTGCTTGAAGTGTATCAGCCAATATTGCCTTATAAACAGGCGCCATTTCATTGCGCACAAATGTATGTTAGTTTATCTATAATAACAAAATCTGTAGCTTTGGAAGTCTATGAAACATAATGTCAACTGATGGAACTGTATCAGCCAATATTGGTTTATATTATAAGCAGCCTTCATCCTATTCCACCCAAATGCATATTGCCGATATCAGCGACAGTTTGTGGTATTTACACCACTATCAGCCATTTGCATGTGCAGTGCAGTGAACTCTAGTCACACTTATGAGAGGATTTTCATACTGCATGAATTCAGTAAGCCGCAGGTATCTGAATGCATTTAATTATTTAGCATGATTGTTTAAAGCTAAAAGCTTAATATATAAAGCTACATTTACAAAATTATGTATTATATAAGGCTTCATGCAGATGACGGTCGAGTTTGCTATGAGCAAATAATTTACATTTTGTATTATGATAAAGGATAAAAAGTAAATACTCGTATCGAATGGATACGTATCTCATAATTAAGCAACCATTTATTATGCTTTGCCCAAATCCATTAATTAAGTTTGCGTACATGAGTGTGTATAATAAATTAATCATACTCAGTGTGGCCGTATCATGACTGTACTTGTCGTTCGTAATGTATAAGCAAAGTTAAGCAACGCATGCCAAGATCACAACTTGGATGGGTGACAACATTGTTGTAGTATTTAAATCAAAGTGCTACCGTGTTTTGGTGACCATGTAAAGCACACGGTCCAACTGTCTCGCTCTGCCGCAAAGTAGGCCTCGACGGAGGCTGCCATAAACGCCGACACCAGAGTTGACCACATCAACATCATGTCTGCCTAGAGACTTCCTTTGCTGGACATGGGGCTCCCCAAAGGTTCTCCACACAGACTGATTTTGAGCCACCCGCATCCAACCGCTTCGCGCGATTTTAACAGTTGACCACATACACACACGAAAAAAGTTCAAAGTGGTAAAACAGTCGCGCAGACGATTTACTGAAATTTCCATTTTTTTACTGAGTTACATATTCTTACTTATTTATCCTCTATGCATTCAACTGTATTATACCAATCTTTTCCTTCTATCGTTTATGTAATAAGGAATCTTATTACTGTGAAACTGAACGCTTTCTCTCTGAGCAATTCATTTTCGAGATTGGGTCTGGGATTTTGGATTTGTCTACGAAAAATGAGATTCAAATTCCTTTTCAAATTAGATACCTAATACTTTTTATATAAATATTTCGATACTAAATTATTATTATAGAACAGCTTACACACGATAATGTGGGTTACAAAGACAATCTAGGTAGCCAAGTCACGAACAGTTAAAGGCTTAAATAAATACATTTTATATTCAGACACAGAACAAAGGCTCGTGCACATCGCTCAAAAAAGTATTCTGGGTGGAAACCACACCTACTAAGGCTCATTAGCCAGGATCACATACCAATATAATGACAAGACAGCATAAAAAACTACCTATATTTTAAATATGTGGTACCTGTACGTTTGAACACTAATGTCTTCGGCAGGCATCAGTTTGACTGGTATCGATTGAGTTAAGACTTCCTTCTCAGTTGCCACATCACCAGAACTCACATTCAAGATATTCCTGATTCACAATTTGCCATCAACTACAACAATTATGAACAAAATAAGAAGAGAAATGTGAAAGCAGATAATCTATAAATATGTATATATTTTTAATAGTGTGATACTAGCTCGACCAAAAAAAGGTAAACGGTAAGTGTCGTTGCAGTAGTTATGATTTGACTAAATTTGATTTGAAAGATGACGTCTGTCGGGTTGGTTATAATTTTGATTGTGTGATAATATTTTGGAGGCTTATGAACAACAAAAAACCACCTAAAGCAATCTTTTGAAATTAATACTAGTACCCAAATGGTGTTGATTAATTTGCCTAGTAATTCCACCAATTATGTTGGTCTTTTTCTTCTTAGCGTGTCGCTGGCAAACACTTAAATTTTTGAGGCCCAGAAAGCAGCCACACTGACTGCATGGTCGGCAGCAGTCATCAGTTCTTCCTGCGTTCAAGTATTTGGGCACGCAGGGCACGATGTTAGGTGGGACATCGTTTGTCTTGCACCGCACACACAAGCCAAATCGGTACCGTCCGAGAGTCCCCATCTGAACATGTTTTCTTTGCACCGGCCAACCTGAGTCCGTAGTCTATTCAATGACTTCCAGACAGACCATGGCAAGCCATGCCCAGGTGGAGGACTCTCGGCTGGTGATACGAAAGGAAATGGTAGAAGGCTCTCTTCTCGCCATAGGTCGCACCTTGCCTTTGATGGCTCCTGGGTCAATGGATGGGTACTTTTCACAAAGCTGCTACGGCTCTTCAATCGTGCCTGCACTGGGATGTGACCATGCAATGGGTGCCGTGGGTCACAGTCCATCTTGGATCTTTCTGCAGAGCTCGCCACGGCCCCACAAACATTCGGTGATGCGATGCCAGCAAGTGGGTACAGCAGCTTTATTGGGGTTGAAATGAAATGAAATGAAAATGAAATGAAATGAAATGAAATTGTTTTTTATTTGCAACTCCAATGTAACAACAGTATAGTGAGAAATGGACTATAGAAAAACAGTTTTTGGATCACAAATAAGGTACCTGCGTCAGTATTAGTTGCAGAATCAGGTGAGACTGCAACACTGATCTTCCCGCAGGACCTACTTACTTACATACATTTAATCTCTTAAAACTAGTTATAATTAATATAAATAGTACATACACTATGAATTAATATATAAAAATTAAATAAATATACATACATAGATTAAATAATCATAATAAAAACAATATAGGATATTAATTAGATAACTTTTTTTTTTGCGTTTACGAACGCTTTACAATCACTTATTGTCACATTTGACATGCACTTGACACTTGACAGATGGTGTGTTCGGTCATGGTTCGGTCGGCTCAAAGTTGTAATTGTTATCTTTGTGCGAATAAAACAAATAATTAATACTAGACTACTACTATTAATACAAATTAATTTATAATATACATTCTGTTTACATAATATTGTACTTACAGATGATGAAAATGTCATATATTACGCGTGTTTAATATCAATGAAATGTAAGTTACCGCTTCACTGTACAATACCTATGATAATGTTTGTCTTTGTAATAAGATTTGCTTAAATTTAGTTTGGAATGTGTGTACTGTTTTCAGGCTACGCAGGGGAGGAGGAAGATCATTCCATGTTGGAATGATCTTCCTCCTCATTTCGTGGAAGCAAATCGGAATCCGCCTCTGAATGAGGAAGTACGGTGCTTCGAGGTGACCATGAGATCTGATGAGGCCCTTGTATTATATGTATTAACCTCTCGCGACCATGTCAACTTCTCATAGAGGTAAGTTGGTTTTTTATATAAAACCAGCTTACCTCGGGTTGGTTTTAAACAACCAGTGATAAGTCGGCAAGTCTCGTTAAGTGCTGTATCCACTGAGCTTGCATGAGCGGATCAACTCCACACAGGGCATCCGTATTCGCCTGCAGAATATACTAGTGCCAGGGCCGAAGTTTGCATTACTTTTGGTGCAGCTCCCCACTTAGCAGTAATGAGGCGCCGGAGCAGGTTATTGCGAGTATGAACCTTACTTTTTAATAGCTCGCAGTTCCTTCTATAGGTAAGAGCACTATCAAGCGTAATGCCTAGGTATTTGGGATGTTGATTGTGAATTATAGGTATTCCCTGCCACTCTATGTTAAGTTTACGACCGGCTTGGCTGTTACGCAGATGGAATACACAGGACTCAGTTTTAGTTGGGTTAGGTTTGAGTGCAATTGCCTCATAGTAAGAACCCAAGATGTTAAGAGCCTTACTGAGATTTACTTCTATTTCTTCAAAGTTCGTAGCTTGGGATGTTAGGGCGAGATCGTCTGCGTAAACAAAGCGGCAGGTGTTTGGGCAGGAGGGTTGGTCATTAGTGTAGATATTGAAGAGTAGCGGGGCCAGAACACTTCCTTGGGGGCAGCCCATTCTTTTGAGATCTCCAACGACTTTTTTCAGATAGAAGATGAACCTGATAGCGACGGTTATGGAGAAGCTCCCGGAGTATCATGACAAATTTATGATCGCCTGTGAGATCTACAAAAACGGCGCCAGTTATTTTACGTGTTTCAAAGCCGTCCTCTATGTACTGCGTGAGTTTCAGTGTCTGGTTGCAACATGACTTCACCGGTCTGAAACCGGCCTGCTCTGGGATCAGAGCCGGCTCGACCAGGTTCGTGAGCCTTGCCAACAGTAATCGCTCGAACAATTTGTAAGTATGGCACAGGAGTGATATAGGCCGGAAGTTTTTTGGATTATCTGCTGGCTTTCCCGGCTTAAGTATAGCCATAACTTTCGATTTTCGCTAGAGACGAGGTATTGAAGCGGATTCCAGACAATAATTGAAAAGAAGCCGCAACCATGACACAGCAGCTGGGCCTAGATGTTTTATTTGCACCACTGATATATTATCCATCCCCGAGGCTTTGCCACCATTAAGGTCATTAATTGAAGAAACTAGATCGGTCAGGCTGAATGGCTTACTAACTAGGTCGCTTGAACTGGAACAGCTAATTAGGTTTGGAACCTTTTTAAGGCGGCACGATGACTTGCCATTTAAAAGAAGTTGATGAGCAATTTGGTTTGCGGTTACTTGGCCAGGACGGGTTGGTGGAGGCGGATCGCTAGTCAGCTTCCGGATAGTATTCCATGCCTTCTTACTATTGTGAGTCAAGTCCATGCTAGAAATAGTGTTTATCCACCTCTTTTGATTAGTGTCACTAATACGCGACAGCAGCTCTTCGCCGACCAAAGTGGTTTCCTCGGAGAATGGGTCATGACTGAATTATGTTGGTGATAAGACTGAGTGTAGGTCGGTTGCATAATAAACCACGTTGGCCTAGAAATTTATTTGAGTTTGGAATCAAAATGTCAAATCAAGCCCAATGATTTCTAAACTGACATGTCGTCATCCTCCATACAGCTTTGGCCAGACCAGTACTGGTCATAGGCCTCTCCTATTTTGCGTCATAGAATTGTGAGTTAATAGGAAAACTTAACCTACTACACCATGCTGGCTAAACGCCTTAGTAAAGGGTTTGATAACAAGTTTTTCATCCCATCTCATATTTTTTGCATTGTGCATTTTCCTTAGTCGTCGTCGTATTCTTATGTCTCTATGGCATCATTCAATAAATACAATTATATAAAACAAATGTGTGATAAGAAACCGACAAAATACAATCTGAAAGTCTTTACCAGCATAAGAAAATAATTAAGTGTAACATCTTATACAGCGTTAGAAAAATATGTTCGTGATAACCCATATTAATTGATAGCCCAGAAAAACTTAGAACGAACAGTAACCAAAGCCCTCATAAATACTTAGTCAAGTAACAATTACAACACGCCTTAAGCACTAATTTTCTAAAAGTACAGTCTTGTAGTAAAGCGTTGCTGCTGAATTACAATTTTATTATAGTGCGGGGAATCGATTACTATATTATAATTTCTCTGAAGATCATTTCCTAGATTGTAACGAGTGCTTGTGAACAGATGAATCGTTTTATTTGTTCTGTTTATGATGTGCTAAAAACAGTTATGACTAAAGTGCAGAAGGTTTATTGCTGCTGGTTAAACTTACACATGGTAACAAAAAATAAGCTTAATTTAGTTCTAATCTAGCTGTGTTATGTTCATAGATATGTAGTCTGAAGCAAATTATTGGAAACAAATATGTAGAATGGAAATAAGCAACAAATTCTCATATAAAATATTTGAAACTTGCATATTTTGGCTTTGTCTATACATTCATTATTTGTATTTTTGAAGTCATACTGCCTTAGACGCGTTTTGAAAAAGTGATGAGTGTGAAATTTTACGATTCGCGCGCATGTGTGACACAAAATTCTCACGGGAGAAGTTTTTAGTTTCTACATTATTTCTACATTATTCTACATAGTAAATATTAGTAAAAAAAAATGTGCTTATATACTTTTTCAAGAGCTCCAATATAATTGAGGTTAACTATCCGTATGTATTATTTATTGAAATAAATTAAAATAATAATCATCATCCTCTTAGCGTTATCCCAATTTCAATGTGGGGTCCGCTTACTAGTCTAACCGGATTTGGCTGAATATTAGCTTTTCCGCGAGCGACCGGCTGTCTGACCTCCACAACCCGAAGGGATAGCGATATTCCATGGTTTAGACTAGTGTCAGTTTATTTAGAAGGTACTGAAGCCCTGTAACGACTGTCAAAGATCTTCATGACAGCCGGGACCGACGGCTTACGTGCTCTCCGAGGCACGGGACGAGCAATAATTAACAATTCAATACGCACATAACTCCGAAAAGGCATTGGTGCGTGCCGTGGATTCGAACCCGATACCCTCTGCATGGCAGTCTGTTGGTATCTCCACTAGGCTATCGCTGCTATAAATTAAAATAATAATATTTAATATAATTAACACTAAATATTATTAAATTATTAATGGTAAATATTTATTATGGGTTATTTAATATCTACAAAATAAAGAAATAAAGTTAATAAAACATTTAAAAGAAAATTTGCGATTCAAATTGAAATCCAACATCAAATAAAAATATAATTTTTTAATATTTATTATTAGAAGTACATTTAATAAACAATAAATATTTATAAAAATAAATGGACAAAGGTAATATTTTTTGATAAAAATAAAAAGTGAATATTTTTAATGATTCCAAAGAAGTTTAACTTCTCAAGCGCGTAGCTGTGATACTTTATGTTTCATAAGTCTCATTACACACAAGTTTTCCAATTTAATATTGTGCTCAAAACCTTTCTGTTTTCGACTATACAAGAGAACTTTATGAACTCAAAGTAAATAAGTCAGTGAAACAAGTTGAAGTGTACTAAATCTCTAAGGCGTAGATTCGACTACTTACTTAAACTTGGGTGTTTAGAATAGGACTTTTCTATGCGGGCTTATAAATACCGATCGTAAAATGTATATGGAGGTGTAGACGAAACAGTAAATGATACTTTTCTAAAGTAACATTCTATTTTCATAAACTCTAGCGTTAAGTCGTATTAGAGTCAGTTAAGCAATATACTTTGAAAACTTAGAGAATATAAAATGTTACTAGAATTTGACCGTTGTTAAAAAGATCACAAAATCTACTAACGGCCAGCATCCTGATCTATCATGGGCTTGAAATCACCTCTGTGTATCAGTCCTTTATCCAGGCCCCACTTGGGCAGTTCTTTACTATCCTTCGGCTGGTGAAGCTTAAAAACGTTTGGTAAAGGCTCTGGAGCAATCCTCCTCGCATGTTGGTGCTTGATCACACCCTCACGATCCCATATCTGTTTGAATTCTGATTTGTATTCATCTGTCTATCAATAAATATTATTATTACAGACACACATTGTAGTGATTTCATTCTAAGTCACTTAACAATGGATGATAACATTTCCTGTCCAATTACATAATTGGACAGTAAATGTTTGATTTGTCCAAGAAAACGTCCGTATATACCATTGGTATGCGGAATGCCTAGCTGGTGCATATTGGCCAGTTTGAACATATTGGCCAGTGACAACTCATATTCTTAGCTATAACACTTTGTACGAATAATAATAATATAATGTTTTGGATACCAATGTTATAAAAGCTTCCGTTCGAGTAGTCGTATTCTCGAGTGGAGAGTGCGTCATGGCAAACGTAGCGCAGAACGCCCTCCGTCTAGTTGGAGTGACGATATACACAATGTGGCTGACAACGGCTGGACACGTAGAGCCAAAAATTGAGCCAAAAATCGTTAAGTGGCGTGCCATTGGCGAGGCCTATTTTCAGCAGTACAGTGTGACAAGCTGATGATGATGATGAAGACCATGATCGTATAAAATGTTAACAAAAAACCTTAGAAAAAGATACAATCTAAGTAGTCAAATATATTTCGAGCGACCACTGTGTCTTTATTAATTGAAAATATGGATTATCAAATTCTATTTAATAAAACATTTACTCAAGCAAACTATTAAGGTAATATTGCGGTCATAAATAAAACTAATGCCTTTATCAATATTCAGCACAATAATTGTTAACAGAAATAGATTCGGTTAACAATGAATTCCATTCATTTAGTTCAATTATACATTCCTTAGATCTGAATAACGAGGAACAGAAGAGAGTACAAGAAAGTACGCATAAGTCACGTCTATTCTAACGTAAGTATTCTTGTATGAAGCAAATGGGTTGTTTTATAGGTTATTTTTTCGTCAACAAGAGTTATAGCTATTATTAGAGCTAAATATATCGTTCCTTATACTAAAGCCGTATTTGTGTTCAATAGTATGGCTTAATGGCAATATGGAAAGATCAATAAAAATAATATACAAGTAGATGTACTCTTTGGCAAAGTCTTTGGTTTGTATAAGATTAGGGTCAGTACACATCTGACGAAAAATGCGTCGAGCGTATCATCGGTCGGGTATTTTCCGTCAAATGGTTCGGTACATATCTGACGGAAAATGCGTTGAGCGTATCTGCGTCGGTCGCGTCTATTCCGTCAAAAAGACCTGCCACGTGCGTGGCGCGTGCGACGTCGACCGACAATCGTTGACGGAAACGGAACAGACGTTATACGCTCGACACACTAACGTATCATCGGTTAGCTGTGACAGGTTGAATGTTTTATTATATATTTGTCTGTTTTAGTGTTACGCGACTGATAATATGCGACGCATTTTCCGTCACATATGTACCGACCCTTATGGGTTAATAAATGTCTAAACGCTGAATTTAATATTCGATCTATCCATTTCTTTTATATTTCAGATATATTTTTGTCAGATATATTTAAGCTCCATACAAAATATGTCAAACATGCATAATATTGAATTTCCAAATCCATGGATGAATCGAATATTGAAACTGACCGTAAATAATATAATATATTGTAATCCTCATGATATACATACTTCATAAAGATTTCCATAATAAAATTGCTTTGTTATTAAATATGCAAAAATCTGTCCATCTGTTACACCCTTGTAGGGTTGGATGGCTAAACCGATTTTGATAAAATTTAGCAAAGATATGGGTGTAAGCTGGCAAACGAACCGATGACGGCTTACCTTATGGTAAGCGACAACCACCGCTCAAGTACATTTTAACCAAAAATACAGCCTGAAATAAGAAATTAAATTTTGTAAGAAGAATTCTATTTCAGTTTTATTTCAGTATAAGTTGTTTTAAGATAGGTATCTTAAAACAACTTATTAAATCGCGAATGATGCCGCGGACTAAAGCTTATACCATATCTGGGGCACGGTAGTACCCCGCCAAGTCGAGTGCGAAGCAACACTGCGGTACATGTTCAGGCCCCTATTTCAGAACCTCTGGATAAGACTAGAACGCTGAAATTTTCGTCATCTAGAAAGCCATAATTACACACTTGAAATCCAAAATTTCAAGTCGGTGTCGCAATCATTAAGTTCCGAAGCTAAGCGAAAGTAAAGTTTCGCATTTTCGACACTGGCACACTGACTCATGGATCATCAAATAGAACTGGTACTTCTCATCAACCTAGAGCACTTAAATTTGGTACAAAGGTAGAGTTTAACGCCCACATAGAGAGAAAATTATCATACCTTGGAAAACTGTAATAGGAAATTTTGGACTGGGAGTAGTATCAGCACACATCACTAGATGGTGCTGACTGTATTTTAACACAAAACCACGGAAGAGAAAATACACTGGAAATGGTATGTAGGCGTGGCACGCGTGTCACAATTAAGCGTTGTAACGCTTAACTGGCCCCAGTCACGTTCTTACATCGCGTCGAGTTGCTCGTTTCTTGACACATTCACATTTCTCTCTTTCTCTCTTTCTATGCCGTTTTCTGCCGTTTTGGAGTGCAAAAAATGATAGTAGGAGAAAAAGCCTTAAAAATGGAGGTGTTTCGTACCATCAGTAAGTACAATTTTCATTGTTTTCAACAAAAGTCTTAATTTGTTTCAATTAACTAATATTTGTCGACTAGGCTATCGTTACCGTGACGATCGAGTGCAAAACTCGTGGTAGACCCTCTGATCCCGAGTTGCTCGTCTCGTGACAAATTCACATTTCCCTAGCTATGCCGTAAGTTTCCGAGTTCCGTTTTCGAGTGTGAAACTGATAGTAGGAGAAAAATCTAAAATGGAGATGTTTCGTACCATCTCCAAGTACGATTTTCTGTGATAAAAGACTTATTTTGTTTCAATTTACTAATATTTAATAGAACGGTTAATCAAAATCAACAAGTTTATTTGGATTGATTCTATTTAATAGAACATTTTCAAAAGTTCTTTGCTACTCAAATAGGTATGTGGTCAAGTCAAATATGACTTTGACCGAGTAGGAGCAGAAATCGACCGATCACGCAAATGTCGATCATATCTCAAACGCAATTAACATTATAATTGCAACCGCATACCGCCATCTATGGTCAAGTAGTCGATCGATTTTAGTGTGACTATAGATCATAAATACGTTCTGCCGCTAAAGGAAAATAAATCTTTTTGTAGGAAGTCAGGGTTTATTTCCAAATCTGTGACGTAGGCTAGATTTGAATAAACTTAAACTACAAATCAAACGCATTGTTTCTTTGTGGTGCAATATAATGATTATCGGTTTATTTGGGTGAGTTTGGCGACAGCGGTTCCTATAGTAATTTTGCAATGAACTTTCACTGTTCCTTCTGATCGGACGCGCTCATAAAAAAGGGAGCTAAATTAATGCTTAGGAGAAACATCGATGTTAGTTTAGGCCTAGTGAATGGGTCGATAGGCGTTGTACAAAGAGTAAAGTGGGATCCGGAAGACCAAACAAAGCCTAAAAATTAGTAGTAAAACTTGGTAATCATTTAATTCATGAATTATTGTCTATTAAGACAAAATTTTAGATCATACCCCGGGCATATGTATACAGAGAGCAATTCCCAATTTTTGTGTGGCATATGGTTTAACAATTCACAAGAGCCAAGCTCTTAGTTTAAAAAGTGCCCTTATGGATATTAGAACCTCCATATTCTCTTGTAGCTAAGCCTATGTGGCGTTTCACGCGTAACCAATCTTTGTGGGGTGCACGTCAGAAATGTTGACTTCAAAAGCATAAAAGCATCAGCTATCACTGAATACAACCGGCTTAGACATAAATACCGCGCCGATCTTTCAGAAATTAAACCGTCCAAACCGTCTAAACGTATAAATAATGAACGTGAATGGACAGCGCGCAAAACTGTTGCTAGTGTACAAGAGTCAAAACAGGAAAAAGAAAAGAAACATTTGATATAATAAAAAAACTACTTCTAAAAAGAAAAAACTGTGTCTAATAAGATAATCTAATAAGTCAATCAGCCGACGTCTTGTCAGGTTTCTGCAAAAAGAAGCGATATCCCACCAAAAACATTCTGTAAACAATTCGATGGAACTGCTTGTTTATCTCTAAAAAGTAATGAAATCTCTAGACAAAGTTGAGCCGAGTCTGAGGTTCCTTACTGCAACTTATTTATTATTATAATATATTTAATGTTACGTGACTTGGCCGTTGACCTGTATCCACTAACGTGTAAAAAATGTTCACCGGTTGAGCATTTTATTACGCTCTAGGTACTGAAAAAAATGGCCCAGTCGTTGCCCATCACCTCTGAGTATGCCTCGTGCAGAGGCGAAACACGTGTCGAAGAATAGTCGGCGCATACAGCGGGATACTGCAAGTCAGGTATCTTCCTGGAACCCATACCATTTCTATATCCCTTATCCTTTTAGAGGAGTTCGGTATTGTCAACCTTTTTCTATTGCAATAGTTGGAGTGGTCAATCCGAGGGTGCGTGGTGGGTTCCTCTTTCCTTCCATAAGGTTACAATGGAGTTCCACCAAGTAACACCTGATTCAATCAAATATAATTTTGATTAAGGCAACGTTTTGTCCGGTCAACACGAAGTGTCAAACGGGTCAAGCGCATAGACCTGTGTAACGATGCAAAAACGATGTTAATGGCAAATATCTTCTTACTAAAGGAACTAGACAATTTGTATATAAAAGAATCTTCATCATTTATGAAACCTTCCTATTAATATAGATATCACATACTTCCGTTAAGACCGAAGGATCTCAAAGTTGAATAATATGTAGCCAAAAGTTTGTGGGATATTTTCGTCATAGGAACTCTAATACTCGTACACGATACTGATGTTCAATAATACTTTTGTAAGTGGTTGAGAATACATTTCATATGATATTATTCAGATACCTTATAAATAATAATAGCAACCAATAATACTTTTTTTACCCAGTCAATGAGAGGCAATATATCTTGATCCTTTTCAGCGACCGGTTCGTCAGTATCAGGTCGTACTCCTTCGATACCTAGAGGCGGCATGTAGTGGAGCTCGCGGAATATTGTACGAAGTAGGGGCCGCTCGTCCGTACATACTCCACTGTAATGGAAGGTTACGTATAAGCTTTTTATTGCTATTTATGGCTGATCCTAGCCACACTTCCCTTCTTAAAGGTTATTTCATATTTTTTAATATTCTACATAGAATAGACGTGGCATAAATGCTAACTGTATAGTAAACAAGAAGAAGGTATGATAACGAAGCTGAGGTCACTGCTGCTCTTAATATCCAATGAGAAGCTAGAATAAAAATTCTGCAACTTATCGTTTTCTTTCTGTAAGAGGATGCTACTGCCCCGGTCTAACCGTACCACCGTGTAACAAGCGTAGGTTAGCCACTCAACATCTTGGATGTTCGATTTTAATCTTACTACAACGTAAAGTATCATCCTGACTGACTTCTTTGTAAAACCACCTTATGATTATTAATACTAAATGAGTAAATATTACACATACAGTATGAATTTGAACTTTACTTATGTATACAAAGAGACGTTACACAACTTTTGAACGATAGGTAACTATTTCAGGGAATTATTAACGAGAGTATTGAGTGTGAAATCAAGGCTCCAACTGGCTATGATGTAAAATAATTCACGGAATAGTAAGTTAGAGATATGAATTCATTCGTTATGTTATTTCGGTAAAATAAATAAATGGCAATCTAACCCTTTCTCAGGAATCAACGGCAGGCTGTCACCTTCAATAGAAATGTAAACAAATAAAAGCCTTTCGCTGTATTTTTTATATTTTATTTACGTAAACTTGACAAAAGGGAATAACTGACATTGACGTTTTATTCCGACGGTAAATAAAAAAGTTCACCTAAGTAAGGAAACCAGAGTAGATTTTGCATATGTTTTAATGTATGCGTTTCTACCGTTAGTACATATAAATCTATGGTTTCTACGGATTTTACTCCCGTGTATTTTGAGCGAATAATTGAGTACGTAGTTGCTGAGTATAGAATAGAAATTACTTTAATAATGGTGATTTGACACTGGGTTAATTCATTTGAGAAACTGCAAACTGTAGTGGACGTTGAAATGTTATGTTTTTATTATATTGTAGGCCATACACGCTACGGTCCACTGGACTGATTACCTGTTGAGGTTTACCAGCGCAGGTCAACCACACATGTAGCATGTATGGGGACGTTCTGGTGTGCTAGAGCGGTCATCAGTTCTTTTTGTGATGGCGTCAATTGAAGACGATGACACACTGGCATTATTAGGCCTTGCGATTCACAACTGCTGCCTTGATTTCATCTGGCTCAATTTCTCTCACTTTTTCTATGAGCAAATTATAAGCAGAATCTTTTTTGTCTCGATCATGTTATTATTTATTTTTAATTTGCCGGAGACATGGATGACTTCTATATATTTTCTATATTGGAATGTTCAAGAGCTTTTTTCGTTGAATCTGAAAAGAATAGATTTTTGATTCTGTGCCGGTCGCCTGCACAGGTACAAAAAACTACACTCCGGTTTAACTACTCAGGTTTATCTGCACAGGTAAACCTCTCCGGTAAACCGTAGTGTGTATGGCGCCCATAACTGCGGCTAGCTGTACTGGTCGTATTATGTACTTGT
>CALYKY020000036.1:0-45815 GCA_944739405.2 Euclidia mi | reverse complement strand
AATTTAACACACTTTAAATGATGGCATTAACTTGAATCGTGACTCATTATTCAAAGATAAAAATTGTGAGCAAGAACTAAGACCGTGTTCGTGGCTTTTACACATAGGACAGATTTTAGAATGTGAATTATTATCTTGCACAGAAACCATAGTTTTATGTTTAGCACTTTGTTTATTCGATGAATCATTGTGAACGTGATTTGAACTCCGCGATAATTCTATGGTCTCGAGCAAGTCAGCACGGTTCCTTAGAAAAGTATTGAAATATTCTAATGTAACGATTTCATTTTTCACTAATCTATCCTTGTGCTCCTCCCACTCACGAAAGGTGCGTGAATCCAGCTTTTTTGTGACGATATATATTAAAAGAGTGTCCCAATGTTTGACAGGTTCACCCAAGGATTCCAATGCAAGCAAATTTTTATTAAAATTATCGATTAGTCGCTTTAAATTAATAGACGATTCCTTGGTAATCTGTTCAAGATTAAATATTGATGAAACGTGATTGTGAACCAGCAACCGTTTACTATCAAATCGATCACATAGCAGTTTCCACGCAGCTTCGTAGTTTTTGGCACAAAACTGTATAGACTGGATGACAACAGCAGCGGAACCTTGTAACGAGGTTCTTAAATAATGAAATTTGTTTATGTCTTCTATCTCACTATTCGAATGGATAAGGCTTGAGAATGTGTCATGGAACTCCAACCAGTTCTCATATGATCCACTAAAATTTGGCAGCTTAATAGTTGGTAATTTGACGAGCTTATGGTTATTATAACCATTACTTACACTTTTATCATAAGCAGCAGAATAATTATTCACAATATCTTGCGCCCTAGCAAGCAGCTTGTAATATGCGGATTCGAATTCATCTCTTTCTGCCGAATGATCAAAACTGTCACTGAGGCATTCAAGCTTCAACTGAACCTCATCGTACAATTCAAAGATAGATTTAATCTTACCGATACGAATTTGCAATTCCGAGATATCAGTAGAACTTAATGAAGAAACATCCAACCCATTGAGAAACGTAGAAAATGCCGTTACACGTCCCTTGTAACTGCCACGTTTTTTAATTAATTCCTTTTCTTCGGACATTCTGGGAAATAGGGGTCAAATTAACCTGAAACGTTATACAGACCAAAAGTTATTTACTATATGTTACCAAAATTATAAGTAGGTAGGTACCTATCAGTTATTTGCAAAGTTAATAATTCTAGTTTGCGTATAACGATGGCTACAATTTATACAATAGATCAATGCAAACTTTAATAAAAGGTCTAATTGTATAGGCACAATATACAAATTGTTATCTTTAAATATTACAACCTAAAGAATTTACCGGCTTGTCGAGTCAATTTACAATAATTAAGTTGATAAAAAGTAACAAAATAACTACTTAATTACATGAATGGCAATAAAATAATCTCACAAACCACAAAATACTATAAGTCTTTTTTGAACTTCAGTTAGGTTGTCGGTCAAAATCAATGACAAATTAGACACCAAATAATGAAAATATGATTAATACTGACCTTTTTACATATCATTACCACTATAAGGCTTAATATTACCTGAGTGCTGGGTGAAATAAATAGGAGTTAGCAAAAATATAATTAAGTGCCCGCTATGAGACCGGGTCGTGTCCTTCATGTGACCCCTTCACCGTCCAGTGCAATTGCCAACGATATTTTTTTTCCTCAGTAATTCCGTTTTCTGGTATTTGTAATTCCGCTAGTTCTTCATCATCCGGTAAGATAGGCCATGTAAACGCCAGATAAGGATCTCAGGTAATATTCTTGAGTAAAAATGAGAAGCCGATGTGGTTAAGAATTCAACGTTTTAATTTGATCTTGTTACAATGACGATACAAGAGTGATTATCGAATGACAGTAATGAACTTAAAGCTACGAGAACGGGAGCGAACGGTACGAATGCGATTTCAATTTTAATCTGTTATATGTAATGTGGACTTTTCTGAACAACGCGGTACGCCTAACCTATACACAAATATATTGATGCTTTTAATGAATTGTAATTTTTTAAGAATTTTCTAAAATGATTTCGAGACCAATAACTTATCTACTAGACCACATGATAAAGTATTTTCCCATTTACTCGGGTAACGTTGAGAAGATGACAGCACAATTCTTCACGCATGCGTCTGGTTGCATTTGTTTGACACACACTGTCATAATGAGTTGCCTCATTTATGGACCTATTTTTCTTAGGCAGCGCGGTGTCTAGTATAGCAAAGCAATACCAATCATTTTTCTAGGAGTGCGATATTCTAGATTGTGTGTTTGAGTTTCTTTGTCTCTTGTGAACATAAAGCCTATTTGTCATCAGTAATAAAAGCTTTGCATTCAATGTAATAAAAGCCCTACTAAGTCAGAGTGCCTCCACTCAGAGAACTTTGCCAAAACCAAAATATACGATTACTTAATACAAGGTATTAGGTCTACGAGCATAAGGTAAATGCCCAAAAGAGTCCTAATATTATCTGACATTTTATTGTTCATCCCAATTGAGACATGACCTTCAGTATATTTATGTTGCATATTAATTACGAAGCCCACAGTATATGAAATGGAATAAGAATGGAATAATACAGCCATAAGACTGAAAACGCAACGAAGATGAACGAAAGTCATCTTTGAGCAAAACTTTCATCAAGTAGCGAGCGACTCCCTCCGAGGTCCAGTGGATAAAGTATGTGTCTGCTAATCAGGAGTGTCCGGGTTAGTTGAGAAACTAACCCGGGCGGGTCGGACAAAAGTGTTACTGGGTTTTTTCAAATTCTCAGTAACAGCACGGAGTCTGGCAATGTGCCCGATAACGGCAATAGGCTCGCCCCCTATTACGAGGGACCTACAAATTTATAACATGGCAAAACGTGGGTGTAATATTACACCTCTGCCTACCCTACGGGGATATAGACGTGAGCCTATAAAAAAAGAAAATGTAGCGAGCGAAGAAATAAAGTGAGGGTTATTCTCAAACACCGCTCAGCTTTCTCTCTCATCTCAGGCGGAGTCGATTATAATGAAACTCGTTTAGCTCGGTATAACGAGGTGCAATAATATGGGATGAACAGGTATAAACAAAATTCCTCTCGTCCACGGGAATCAAGCAGAGGTGTACCGCAATAAAATTGATGGTGCTTGCGACATGCAGTGGGTAAAAATGGATATGGCATAACATTTATGTACAATGATTAATCATATTAATATTAAAGATATAAAGATACCTCTGTAGCAGGCTGAGATAATAATTATCTCGTTAAATCCCTATATAATATTGATTTTCATGGTTTTTAATATTTATAATCAATGTTACTTGATTGGCGAATGATTATATTGATTATGTATCCACGCGATCTTATTTAAGTGAGTCAATCTAGATATACGTGAAAGGCTAAAGATCGATCGGTATTTATTTAACTGATCTGATCTATATAGAAATACCGTGATGACAAATTGCCAATAGCAAATCCAGCCATATTCGGAATTTAGAAATTGCTCTATTCTGTAATATAGCTTCAAAATAATCTTACGCTTAGTTTCTTTGTTGATTAAGGTTGCCATGCTCCCTATGAAATAAAAAAGATGCTTTCTTATATGCAGTGTGCCTCCGTTTTTCCGGATATTAAGGTTTGCTACTACTGTAAAAATTTACACCAGTACTTAAGGTACCACGTGACCGCTATATATTCCGAATTTAAATCACACAGCGTTAAAACTAACACAATTCAGAAAGATCCTCTCGAATTTGTTTTAAAACCTAACTTGAAATCAGTAATTGCCTTAATGTGCAGTCGATTATTTAGATAATCTAACCAAGATAGCGTTAAGAGCTTCTTCAATGGAAGGCGAACAAAGGAATTCTCCCATAACCACCAGAATTAGAAGACTTTATAATTCCTTTGGTCTTGTCATACAAATGTGCCAATTCGTGAATACTGATCATAGCTTTCTCGTTGCTTGAACTTAGTTTTGGTTATGGCGAACACGGTGTATCTTCCTCCTCTAGTAATTTATTTATTGGAAGAAATGGCCACCAAAAATTTGAACAAGACAGGAAGTTCTTTAAAAAGGACTAGGAAGGTAAAGCCTCAAGGAATTCGATAGAACCATAAGCGAAGAAACTTTTTGTAAATTTTTCTTCATGGCGAATGATTAGATTATCGTTTATGACTTATTTTTGTTGTTGCGCTTGGTCACGCAATACTATACCATACGCTATGTAAAAATAACTACCCCGAAAAAAAACACACTGTACCTAGGTTTGTCACTATTGTATGTCGATGCTAAAGTAATTAAGACTTGGTCGACGTCTAGACTTCAATCCACCAATCTCAGATTTGACTTTACAGTTAAACCCAAATAGATTGGAATATAAAAGAAAACTAAAATGCCGTAATACGTCCATCCAAGCTTCACCGAAGTATCGGTCGTCCTAATGAACTTTATAAATTAAAAAAAGGTCGTGGGTAACATATTATCTGTCGTCACGCACCGCTCCATGGAGACTGTAATTTAATACGAAACACCACCAAGTTTTCCATTTCACTGAACTGAGGGATTGAATCTTGATGACGCCATTATGACAGTTTAGGTTTCTTACGGATGAGTTTCGGTTTGTTTTGTATATAGCAGTCATTTTGTTTGCTGTTACGTAAATATCTTTAAAACAATTTAGAAATGGTAGTATTTAACTCTTCCTCAAAGTCAAAGTCGAAGTCAAAATCATTTATTCATTTAGGCCACAAAGTGACGCTCATGAACGTCCAAAATTAAAGTTAATTACTAGATGATTCTACATTTACATTTACTGCCACGTTCGCAATGCAATAGGTAGAACCACGAGAAAGAACAGGCAATAAAACTCGTGGCCAATCTTTTTAACTGCCAGTATAATGGTTTTACATGTTATATTTGTACTGTAACTGTTTCACATTGTGAGTTATCTACTATTGCAAAGTTAATAGTTATTGATATCATACTCAAGCAATAAATTTTGTTCATTTAGTAAGCCTCCCAAAGTGAATATGGTGAAAAAATTTCAATTTATCTCTGATGTCTACCAAAAAATATACGTTTTTTCCACCAAAAATACTAATTGCGCACCAAAATAAAATTATACTCACTAAAATATTTCATAAAGAACACCTTTTTATTGACCATTGCAAATCTCTTATAATAAAAATAATCCTTTTAATTGAAGAAGCATGTCAAATCTTAGTTTTACTCTACAACCAAATAATTTATTAAATAACTTGTCGGAGCCCAAATTGGCAGGCCCCCCTAATTTTGGGTGCAGGCTCACAAGAAAACCTAACACAGCCTAGGTATTAACTTTTCTGAGTGGATACGTTTCGCGAACGGATATTAAATGATATTTTGTAGAAAGATTGGCATATTTGGTGTGCATTAGTAGCTATTTTAGTCAAAAATAAAGTTTCTTAGCGGAACGCACTTCAGCGTGTTACTTAAAATTTTTGATGCAATGCACTTGTTTTGATCGTAAAAACTTTAAAATCTGTTAGATATCTGGGGCAAAAAAATTGCCCGCTGCAAAAATAAACAAGTTATTTCGCTGCTCCGCAAGACGAAAGTATTTTCTCAATTGATGGCTTTTATGGCAAATTAGAAATGCAACCCAGAGTTCAGATCATGCATATTTTAAAATGTTTATATTGTTATGTATACTGTACGAGCAATTTAGTTCTATTTTACTAAGTTACACGTTGTATACGGCAACTATAAAACTTTGACACCGCATAGTTGGTTAGTTGAACTAATATTGCATAAGTTCGTAGTTCAATTTTGGTCTTGTTTTGTAATAATATTATAGCTATGGTTAATATTATAAACAAGTTGTTAAATACTCTATTAATATTGCGTAACGGCGTATGGCGTATTGCGTATGGCGTAATGATACGAAAAACAAGAACTGACATAACTGACTATTAAATTAAAAAAACGCATGTGAAAGAAGTAGAGCATTCAAAAGAAAGTAACTCATGGTCATAATACTAATAACACCTCACATTATTTTGATGTCTCAGGGAAACTGTTTGTTGACTTTGTTCAATTACTGCAGGTGGAGGAAGTGTGTAAGAGTTATCTTTAATAACATTCTGTTGCGAATCCACTCTCTAGCTCGTTGGCTCTTACGTGTATACAAATTTAATGAAAATGACTACTTAATCATGATATTAAATTTGCTATACATGCTTTTCTCCTATCGACATCTTCTAAGATACAATAAGTAAGTGACAAAGCAACCGCTTTGGTGCAATGGTTCACGTAATCATTTACACTGCAAATCAAAGATACACCTCGACTGCACAGAGCTTAACTAAACTCTCTCTAAAACCTATTATTCGGGATGGTTCACTGATTCATATGCGGAACAGTTTGGTCCTAGTTGTAGGACAATGGGCGCGACCTTACACGACAACGGGACGGTAATGGCACGGCGTATAGCAAAGTACAGCGGTTAGCGTTCGTTTCGCCGGTTGAGCGTCAAATCTGCAAGCTAAATATGCAAACTTGTTCAGTGATTCAAAGATGTTGGTTGCTGGAAGAGGTTTGCTTGGTGAACATTATCAAAGCTGTTATTCTGTTAAATCTGGTCAGATAAATAAGCTAAGGATAAGGCTAAGAAGATGATGATAATTATTATTTTGTTCTGCTGAGTTCGTTTATGTAATCTCTTGTTGTGCTTAAAGGGATTCATGTTTTCTAAAGAAAGTAAGAATTATAAAGTCTTCTAATTCTGGTGGTTATGGGAGAATTCCTTTGTTCGCCTTCCATTGAAGAAGCTCTTAACGCTATCTTGGTTAGATTATCTAAATAATCGACTGCACATTAAGGCAATTACTGATTTCAAGTTAGGTTTTAAAACAAATTCGAGAGGATCTTTCTGAATTGTGTTAGTTTTAACGCTGTGTGATTTAAATTCGGAATATATAGCGGTCACGTGGTACCTTAAGTACTGGTGTAAATTTTTACAGTAGTAGCAAACCTTAATATCCGGAAAAACGGAGGCACACTGCATATAAGAAAGCATCTTTTTTATTTCATAGGGAGCATGGCAACCTTAATCAACAAAGAAACTAAGCGTAAGATTATTTTGAAGCTATATTACAGAATAGAGCAATTTCTAAATTCCGAATATGGCTGGATTTGCTATTGGCAATTTGTCATCACGGTATTTCTATATAGATCAGATCAGTTAAATAAATACCGATCGATCTTTAGCCTTTCACGTATATCTAGATTGACTCACTTAAATAAGATCGCGTGGATACATAATCAATATAATCATTCGCCAATCAAGTAACATTGATTATAAATATTAAAAACCATGAAAATCAATATTATATAGGGATTTAACGAGATAATTATTATCTCAGCCTGCTACAGAGGTATCTTTATATCTTTAATATTAATATGATTAATCATTGTACATAAATATTATGCCATATCCATTTTTACCCACTGCATGTCGCAAGCACCATCAATTTTATTGCGGTACACCTCTGCTTGATTCCCGTGGACGAGAGGAATTTTGTTTATACCTGTTCGTCCCATGTTATTGCACCTCGTTATACCGAGCTAAACGAGTTTCATTATAATCGACTCCGCCTGAGATGAGAGAGAAAGCTGAGCGGTGTTTGAGAATAACCCTCACTTTATTTCTTCGCTCGCTACATTTTCTTTTTTTATAGGCTCACGTCTATATCCCCGTAGGGTAGGCAGAGGTGTAATATTACACCCACGTTTTGCCATGTTATAAATTTGTAGGTCCCTCGTAATAGGGGGCGAGCCTATTGCCGTTATCGGGCACATTGCCAGACTCCGTGCTGTTACTGAGAATTTGAAAAAACCCAGTAACACTTTTGTCCGACCCGCCCGGGTTAGTTTCTCAACTAACCCGGACACTCCTGATTAGCAGACACATACTTTATCCACTGGACCTCGGAGGGAGTCGCTCGCTACTTGATGAAAGTTTTGCTCAAAGATGACTTTCGTTCATCTTCGTTGCGTTTTCAGTCTTATGGCTGTATTATTCCATTCTTATTCCATTTCATATACTGTGGGCTTCGTAATTAATATGCAACATAAATATACTGAAGGTCATGTCTCAATTGGGATGAACAATAAAATGTCAGATAATATTAGGACTCTTTTGGGCATTTACCTTATGCTCGTAGACCTAATACCTTGTATTAAGTAATCGTATATTTTGGTTTTGGCAAAGTTCTCTGAGTGGAGGCACTCTGACTTAGTAGGGCTTTTATTACATTGAATGCAAAGCTTTTATTACTGATGACAAATAGGCTTTATGTTCACAAGAGACAAAGAAACTCAAACACACAATCTAGAATATCACACTCCTAGAAAAATGATTGGTATTGCTTTGCTATACTAGACACCGCGCTGCCTAAGAAATATAGGTCCATAAATGAGGCAACTCATTATGACAGTGTGTGTCAAACAAATGCAACCAGACGCATGCGTGAAGAATTGTGCTGTCATCTTCTCAACGTTACCCGAGTAAATGGGAAAATACTTTATCATGTGGTCTAGTAGATAAGTTATTGGTCTCGAAATCATTTTAGAAAATTCTTAAAAAATTACAATTCATTAAAAGCATCAATATATTTGTGTATAGGTTAGGCGTACCGCGTTGTTCAGAAAAGTCCACATTACATATAACAGATTAAAATTGAAATCGCATTCGTACCGTTCGCTCCCGTTCTCGTAGCTTTAAGTTCATTACTGTCATTCGATAATCACTCTTGTATCGTCATTGTAACAAGATCAAATTAAAACGTTGAATTCTTAACCACATCGGCTTCTCATTTTTACTCAAGAATATTACCTGAGATCCTTATCTGGCGTTTACATGGCCTATCTTACCGGATGATGAAGAACTAGCGGAATTACAAATACCAGAAAACGGAATTACTGAGGAAAAAAAATATCGTTGGCAATTGCACTGGACGGTGAAGGGGTCACATGAAGGACACGACCCGGTCTCATAGCGGGCACTTAATTATATTTTTGCTAACTCCTATTTATTTCACCCAGCACTCAGGTAATATTAAGCCTTATAGTGGTAATGATATGTAAAAAGGTCAGTATTAATCATATTTTCATTATTTGGTGTCTAATTTGTCATTGATTTTGACCGACAACCTAACTGAAGTTCAAAAAAGACTTATAGTATTTTGTGGTTTGTGAGATTATTTTATTGCCATTCATGTAATTAAGTAGTTATTTTGTTACTTTTTATCAACTTAATTATTGTAAATTGACTCGACAAGCCGGTAAATTCTTTAGGTTGTAATATTTAAAGATAACAATTTGTATATTGTGCCTATACAATTAGACCTTTTATTAAAGTTTGCATTGATCTATTGTATAAATTGTAGCCATCGTTATACGCAAACTAGAATTATTAACTTTGCAAATAACTGATAGGTACCTACCTACTTATAATTTTGGTAACATATAGTAAATAACTTTTGGTCTGTATAACGTTTCAGGTTAATTTGACCCCTATTTCCCAGAATGTCCGAAGAAAAGGAATTAATTAAAAAACGTGGCAGTTACAAGGGACGTGTAACGGCATTTTCTACGTTTCTCAATGGGTTGGATGTTTCTTCATTAAGTTCTACTGATATCTCGGAATTGCAAATTCGTATCGGTAAGATTAAATCTATCTTTGAATTGTACGATGAGGTTCAGTTGAAGCTTGAATGCCTCAGTAGTATAAAACAGTATGCCTAAAACAAGTTTTACTTAGACCGAAGAAACTGTGCTAAAAGGTCGTTAGAAGTAAAAGTTTGGTACGCTCTTTCGACGTGCGTTTAAAATGATGCGTTAGGTATACACCGTATACAGCCCATAGAATACTAGGTGCGAAGAAAAATATCTTCCATTTCTACCCTTACAGGGAGGCACATCCATAGCTTGTCACTTGTGCTCATTCCGGTTCAACCTCTTTGCATATTTCATACAATTTTATTTTAACGGGTCTTACTCATCTTAACAGTCCACTGCTGGACTAGGTCTCTCCTTTGAAAGGAGGAATTGGCCTACTATTCCACGCTGGCCAAACGGGTTGGTATAGGGTTTGTATCAAGTTTTCCCTCTCTTACATTGTTGTTCTATGCATAATATGCTCCCTCTGTCGGCTGTTATGACACCCATGATATGGGGATGATATGGGGTGGTGACAATCCGTATTCTTAATCCGTTACCACACGGACGGATGACTTACTCGCGACATTTAATTAAACGTATTACCGACGTTAACGTTTATTATCAAATATTATCAAAACCAGTCCTCTTGCTATGAAGCTGAAGAACTGTTATCTCTTTGCCTTTGCTTTGTCCTTGTAATCCTTCAAAGAGAAAATATTTTTTGTGTGCGAAGAAAGGCGATATTTCAACATGCTAGCCCACTTATGAATAGATTAGGCAAAAATATGAAACAGCTGACCAACAAACTCTGTAACAAGTAATTTACGAAAATTAATAAAAAGATCGCCATTCTCAGGGCCACAAACTGAAAAATGAGCACAAATATTTGCTTATATCTTTCCCATTTTGCTGCCAACATAAAAGTGACAGCATTTCAAGGGAGATATTAAAAAACCAGCACGGTTCTCTTGTTCGCCACTTTTTAGTGTAAACCTTTGTGGTGAGGGACAATAAGGTACCAAACAATGCTATGTCGTTAATCATACGATATTTGGCGTGTTGTCAACTTTTAAAAGGATTTTAATGACTTGTAATCGCACTGATTTTTCCGTGGTCTTTGGTGTAAACAGAAAGGGTACCTCTGTTTGTCACTAAAGTGCCGTACACATTTGTGAGAATAATTTTATTTTAAACTTTAGTGGAATTTGCATATGTAGAGTGAGTTTTTATATGTGGGTATTCACAGGTGTATTATTAATATGTAGATGTGTCAGGTATTTTAGTAACTTTTAAGCAGCTAGGGGGTGCTAAGGCATCATTTAGCACAAACAATTGTGATTCCTCTATACCTTACCTTCTCGTAACCCTATCATGTCTCGTGTTGTGACAAGAGAAAAATCAAAACATCAAATTTTGCGCGTAAGTTCCTACTGTTATTGTCTCCGACATCACTATAAATCATTTAACAAAAATTAAAGTATGTTTTTTGGTACCTTTACTTCGCGCTACCTGTGAAATGGCCCAGCATTCAAGTTAGTGGGTCGGCATACCTCTTAACAAGATTGTATACTAATAATCCTCCAAATTTCAGCTTTGCTAAAATGACGTAGGTCTGGCGGCTCTGGGATCTTACTCTACGAGTAATCTAATACAATATTATTCTGCGAACATATTAGATTTATTAAATAATATACCAAAAATAATACTCAGAATTTTATTTAAGGCCAGCACGTATGAGCTAAAGTGGTCTGCAATATTTCTTGAGGCTAAAATGTCACAGACTTATGTCCAAGATGATTGATATAATTTCTTTTGAAGATTATTTTTGTATATTATTTTAACATATCGATATTTTCGTTACTATTTGACATGTACGTGCTTAGAATGATCTTTTTGAGTGTGAGTATGAAGTTAAGTTGAATTATTTTTGGATGCTGATAACTTTGTCTTTTTGAATAATAATAATAATAATAATAATAATATTCTTTATTGTACACCAATCGGAATTACATATAAAAATTGTGATTAACAGTTAATGCACAAAGGGCGGCCTTATCACTAAAAAGTAATTTCTTCCAGGCAACCTTTGGATGGACTGGAAACTGACGGATTTCGAAAAAGGGGTAGTGTTGGTGTGTTCAGATATTGTACATTATTAATAAGATTTTAAACGATAAATAGGTACAAAATACTGTAATTAAATAATGATACATATGTTATATAAATATACTATACTTTGTTAATACTATACTTATATATATATTTATACATATACATACTTATAATATATAACTAAATGATTAGGAGTAAGTAAACTGTACTAATTGAGACAGGAAAAAAGAAATAGAAAATTAACAGTTTATGATAATGTGGAGGAGAGCTGAATGGAAAGGTAGTGGTCTCTTACTAATCTTTTAAAGGCTGACAATGATTGTGCTTGCCTGATGGATATGGGCAGTGCATTCCATAGCCGAGCAGCTTGGACTGTAAACGATTTGTCATAAAAACTGCTGGAATGCATTGGCATTTCCAATCTTAATTTCACCGATGACCTCAGCGATCTCGAATGTGTGTCATTGAGGAACTTAAAGCGTTCTTTTAAGTAAGGGGGAGTAGAAGGGTTAAAGAGAATATTGTAAAGCAAAGAAAGGATGTGAGTATTCCGTCGAAGGCGAATTGGGAGCCACTTGAGCATGTTACGGAAATTTGAAACGTGATCATATTTGCGTAATCCAAATATGAATCTTATACAGCAATTTTGAAGACGCTCAAGCTTATCAAGTTGCTCCTCAGTGAGATCTAGATAACTGACATCAGCATAGTCAAGGATTGGTAAGAGCAGAGAATTAGCAAGCGCAATTTTAGTGGCATTCGGCAAAAAGTTTCGCAATCTTCGCAAGTTCCCCGCCGCTGCAAATAATTTGCGACTAACCTCACCTATTTGTGGGCACCAAGATAGCGTTTTATCAATATATATACCCAGATCCTTTACACAATCACTAATAGGTATAGGAATTCCACCAAAGTTAATCTGGGGTAGAAGATTCCAGTCAATGCGTGCGATCATCCTAGGACTACCAACGACAGTAACCTGCGTTTTTGTTGGATTAATCTGTAAACCAAATCTTAGGCTCCAAGCAGATATCCGTTCTAAATCGATGTTTATAATGCGAAAGGCATCAAATAAACTATGAACCGGTGCTTGAGTGTAAATTTGCAGATCATCTGCATAAAGGTGGTAGGATGACTGAAGTTGATAAGAGATAGAATTTATAAAAATTGAGAAAAGTAATGGAGATAGAACGCCACCCTGCGGTACGCCGGCTGTTGTATTACACCACGAAGAGAAGGAATCTTCAATACGTATACGCTGCCGACGACCAAACAGGTAACTGTGAAACCAATCAATCACTGGTGGAGATATGTTAAGAGAGCGCAATATACCAAGAAGAGTATGGAAATCTGCAGTATTGAAGGCATTACTGAAATCAAGCAGAGAGAGGACCGTCAGATTTCCATTCTCCATACCAAGCCTTATGTCGTCGGTAATTTTGATAAGCGCCGTTGTGGTGCTGTGACCAGGACGGAAGCCGGATTGGAGAGGATTAAGGAGTAGGTTCTTATTAAGGAAGGTGCTAAGTTGGATATGGACTAAGCGCTCGAGCACTTTAGAGAGGAACGGGAGTATAGAAATAGGACGATACTCGGAAAAGGACAAAGGTTTGGATTTTTTAGGTATGGGAACAATTTGGGCGTCTTTCCATGCAGATGGAAATACGCCCAAGGATAAGGATTGATTAAGGATATGACAAAGGATGGGAAGGATTTCCTCTAAGATGGGAAGGATCATTTTGCGACTAAGATAATCATTACCGACTGCATTGGAAGAAATCGATAATACGCTCTTTTTAACATCACACGCGGATAATTGATTAAAAACGAAAGGTGGGTAGTTTGGGGTTGGAAGCGATGAAAGATCTTGTAAAGTCTTAGCTTTAGTTGTCGCATCAAAATTGGACGAAGTAGAGAAATGTTGATTTAATAAATCAATATCAATATTATTGGAACTGGATTCATGTGTGGACTTTCCAACTCCCATAGTTCTTAGAAATTTCCAGACTTTAGCTGGGTCTTCATTCTCGACAGCATTGTGAATGTATTGGCGTTGTGCTTTCCTACACACCTTGCTGCAGTGATTTCTTATTGCAATGTAGTTATCCCAATTGCTAGGAGTCGGGCGACATTTAAATTTCGTCTTAGCCACGGTTTTCTTTGACAATAGATCTTTTATTTCTTTTGTAAGCCACGGCGAGGGTAAATGTTTAACTCGGATAGCACGGACTGGAGCATGTACATCGTATAGATGAATAATCTTGTCTGTGAATATTTCGACTTTTTCGTCTATGGAATCTGAGCTTTCAACAGAACTCCAGTTAATGTTGCTGGCATCACTACGAAGTCTCTCTGCATTTATGCCACCAAAATTACGCTGAAAAAGAATTTTGGCCTTTGCCTTAGGAAGACGAAGTTTATACGACAGGAAAATTAAGTCATGGTAAGAGAAAGCATCACCTGGAAGCTGACCATGCTTAGCGACGAGAGAAGGTGTAGAAACGAGCATAAGATCAAGAAGGGAGGGAGTTGCATTAGGCAAGTTATGCGTCGCATTTAAAGGGAGAATAGACAAGTTACAAGATTGGACAATATTGCTTAAAGAAGAAGAGCGAGAATCCCTTTTTAATAGACAAGTGTTAAAATCGCCCATGACTATGGTGTGACTGTAAGAAGGAGAAAGAGTTTCTAAGATTTTTTCAAAAGAAGAGAAATAATTGATACGGCAGTTTGGAGAATAGTAGACACCAAGTAGAACCTTCGTATGAGCAAGATCCAATTCCAAAAAGAGATGCTCGCCGGCGTTAAGTGGAGGTGGTTGTGATGACATATTGACTACTTTATAAGGAATATGTGAACGGAGATAAATGGCAACACCGCCACCACCACCCCCGGTGCGATCATTTCTTATTAGCCTAAAGTTGGGAAGTGAGTAAGAAAGAGTTGAAAGGCACGGTTTTAACCAAGATTCAGAAATAAGAATAGCGTGGATATTCTTACAGTCAAGCGTGGTCAGCATATCCTGGAAATGGGCTGGAATACTCTGAGCATTTATATGGACTACATTCAAGTTACCGGGTACATCGGCGAATAACGACAGAAGTGTATCAGCAAGCGAGGGATTGCTTTCAAAGCTGTTATTATGACTACTGACAGAAAAGAAACTATCATCATCACTACTGTTATCTTGATCTAACATGACAGAAAAAATACTTATATTAATAAATAAATAAAAATAAAATAAATAATAATAATAAAATAATTAATAACAATTTAACAAAATAATATTATGCAATACGCTATTCAAAGTTCATCCACCTGCCAGTTGCGTGCTAACAGAAAAAAAAATACAACTAAAAAAAAAAAAGACTCATTGCACACAATACTATACACAAACAATATACCTAGATAAGATGTTATAAAAGCCAAATTAAACTATAATAGAACATTAAATAGATCACAACATCCGCGCACTATTCATTAATTAACAGCTTTTTATTTTATTATAAACATGAACGGTAAATTAATATTAAAAAAAAAAGAAACATGAGAAAAATAAAATGTATTGAAAGTCAAAGAAATGTTTCTCGTTTCTGAACGTTATTAAGTGATGTGTATAACGAAACGTAATAATCAAAACGACAGCTGTCATAGATAGACGTCATAGTGTCATGTCATGTTCAATGTTCATTCCGTTCACTCATCACAATACAATAATTGACAATATTTTTGCACGATAATAGAAGGTAACAAACAAGCAACAAAGAATACATACAGTTTTATAGGAACAGGAAACGAAAGTGAGATGTTTCTAGTAACCAAAATATAAGAAACGAAGGAGGTATTACTAAAGTTTTGAACCATGAAAGATAGTTAAGAAATACGTACATAATGTAAACAAATGTGCGGTTGCTGCAATCACTTGACAAACTTGAATACGGATCACTTTTTCGTGGCAGCAGCGCGTTTTGACTTAACCACGCCGGGTTTATCAACAGTGGGCGCCTTTTGTGTGGCTGAATTTATCCTGTTCAGTTCACCGAGCGACGAAATACGATGCTGTTTGCCGTCGGGGTCCATCACGAATATACGCCCCTCTCGTGTCCAACTTTTAGTGACGCCAAATCGTTCTTGTGCAGCCATAAAAACGTCGTGTCGCACCTTGGTTAAGAATTCAGACAAGGTTTTGCCGCTGCCTTTCAGTTTTGTCTTCGAATACCAGACCTTGTCTCGAACAGCAACCCGATGAAACTTGACCAGTATAGGTCTGGGCTTGTGAGTACTTGAAGGTCGCCCCATCCTGTGGCAACGCTTGATGTCATCCTTCACAAAGTCAGTTAGCTGAAGATCTTTCATAATGTTGATGATTCATTGAGCCGGATCTTCACTCTTCTGCTCTGGAACACCATGTACTAGCAGCATTTTGCGACGGCTGCGCATCTCGATGCTGTCCACCTCGCGCGCCATCAATTCCATCTGCTGCTGGAAAGCTGCCATAGTCTCCATCGCGAATGACCGGAATATTGCAAACTCAGCTGCAAGACTTGCCAAGCTAGGTGCGGTGTTTGTGTTCTTAGCGCTTTTTTGCAGTTCAGCTTCGAAGTTTGACATACGTTCTTCGATGCCAGCCATTATATTGGTGAAGGAAGGTTTCATGGCCTCCATATTATCCAAGTTTTTATGTTTTGTGCAAATAAGTATTGCGAGTAGGAAATAACACAGAACTGGTAGGTATTTTATGTTACCATAAGATTATTAACATAAGTTTGTTGAAATAATAAAATAAACTATTTTTAAATAATTATTAAATGGGAGCAAAAAAAATTTTTGTCCTTGTTGTACCAACTACCCTCTTAGTTGAATGTTATTGACATGCAAATAACTTTTTTGCTTTGTTTTCATGACATGGGTTAAGATTGTTTAGGTTAAAAGTACCAGCAGGAAGCACGGGTGTGAACGAAAAAGAAAGCTAGGTACAATTAAGCTACGTTATTATCAAATAAATGCCCCTGCTAGGTAAAGTGACAATATAGGCAAGGTGGCAAGGCGAAAAGCCTAAAATTGGGCTCAGTGGCATGCCATAGGAGAAGCCCATACCCAGGAGTGGACTACGGCATGCTCAAGGCATGATGAACTAGTTAACGCAAGACTGCAAAGCCTTAAGTACATTCCCAGTATTTTTGTATTCTGTAGCATAGATTTTTACGAGCATGTAGAGAATCCATGCGATTTATACAAGGTGAAAAAAAAATCGATTGACAAAAGTTCCAAACGAAATCTACAGAATACTCTAGAGAAAAGACCTAATGAGGATGATAATATTGCAGGTGGATAAAACATTTTGATTATATGTTTAAACTATCTGCAATAATTGTAATAATAAGTAAATAGTGGATATTGGATATCCAAGGAGTGGAGCGTTCAAAACGCCTGACGGTGTAGACCCTCCCTTAAAACCATAGTAATAAGACAATAAGCCAAACCATTATCACCTACACCAAGACCCCCATGCTCGCATGGTGCAAATTCACATCTAAGCACCGTCTTATACGTCACCACTAATGTGTGATGTCATCAATCAACGGGTTAGTGCGAACGTCTTGTGTTATAATTGCTAATATCATTACTGTACTTTGATTATATGGGATAATTGATGGCAGTATTACTGAGCGACGAGCCTATAATGAGTGCGGGTTTTATATTGAAGCTTATGTTCGAGTGATAAGTATGTGTGGGTTGAGTAATTGAATGTAGGATAATGTGAGGTTATTAACTAGGCGTGTGATTCATTTGAACCTTAATAAAAGAATGCTTCGTTTTGAACTTGTGACTTGTACATAAAGTAATATTTATGTATCGTCTATATCGCGTAATTATTTGGTGTAATCCATGCCAAAACGTCGCCGCGTCGACGGAAATATTGATTTTAAATATATTTTCAAATAATTACGCTGTATAGATCCATTACATAAATTCTAGATACTTTTATAAGTATTTAGTTGCAAAACAATTTTCTTGCTTTTTTTTGCTGCAATTTCATTTCTTCGAATTATAGGTGAATTTTTCCCTGCCATTAGGTACATAAAGTAGATATAAATAAATCTCGTGCACAGTGGGCATGCTTTGGTTTACACTTTGGATCAACATCCGATCCTGTTGGTATTCTGTGGGTATAGAACCTAAATGATGATATACGTAGTTCTATGTAGGTATATTTAGGTACGTTAAGTTCTAAAGTCTTAAAAACAGCGCGAGTTACAACATTCTGGGATTCGCCCACGTTATTTATACACCTTAAGCTTTTTCAGGAACCAAACTATCTGTTGATGAATGGGGAATTATAAAACGAGCGAATAAAAAAACTAAGTGACTGATGATGAGATAATGTTTTAATAACTGGAGCGGCATGAATTTCAGTAAGCGAAAAATTACTAAAGTACCGACGAAAATTGATTAATAATAAAATCTAGAACGAGTGTACTAATGGTCAGAAATCTAAATTCTAACCGTGCGACTAAATTACTAGGTGAGCGACTAGAAATGCAGAATCTCGTTCACTCGGGAAAGTTAATAGGTTATGTTCAGAGGCGGCTCGTGAAAGATTATATTGGGTGTTCACTAAAAAAAAATTCGGGCAAGTGCGAGTCTGACTCGCGCACCGAGGGTTCCGTACGCATTTTACCTTATTTGAGGTTGAATTACGCTAGTCCTCTAAATCAGTATGAGCGCCTATACAACTTAGAGGACTATCTTAAATGGAGTCTACTATGTATGTATAGGGACACCCTTAAATTTTCCATTTTTTTAATTTTTTGTAATTTTTGCTTTATTTGTGCTTTTGGCCACATTTCGTGATTCTAGTTCAACGGGAACTACATATAGGTTTTCAACTTCAACCCAAAACCTATAGGGTACTTACGGTTTACCTAGAATTGTCAATTTTGGTGAAAACCAAGGTCTTACAGCACAAGTAAAGAAAAAATTCCGAAAATTAAAAAAAGTTAAAAATTAAGGTTAATTTTGGTACTTACAAGTTTTCGCAAAAATCTAATTTTGACCATATCTTTGTATTGGGTTGACCCAGGACCCTGATTTTCATACACCTAGTAGCAACCATAGACCTCAGTATCTGATATAAATTTCAATTTGCTAGGTCCACCCGTTCCTGAGAAAATCGATGGTGACACACGGACAGACAGACAGACAGACAGACAGACAGACAGACGGACAAGAAAGTGATCTTATAAGGGTTCCTTTTTTTACCTTGAGGTACGGAACCCTAAAAAATGAAACTGCTTACCATTTATTTTGTGAATGCTTTTACAATTAATAGTAAAACGTGCTAAATCATCGATACTTACCTCAACCGTCCACGCAGTCTCAACTCCGGCGCCACTAAACGAAATACACGGAAAACAAACAAAACAACTTCTTACTTCCTTCGCATTTTCGCAACCACATAACCAAAGCGTTTTATCATATTGGTAGTTTTTTTAAGTTTTTTCACAATTTTTTATAAAGTTTATGCTGTTATATTCCATATTAGTTACACAATTTAACTGTCTTTCTTAAACAAATACACACAATCATACATACAATGAACTATATTTTTAACACCAATCCTTTTCTAATTACCAACGCACTCGCAGATAAATGTTTTGCTTTTGTTTACATTCAAATTTCAAATGATACCGGCAAAACGCTATTAAAAAAAAACGGCGCACACGTTTTAATTTTTCTTCGTGGCAAATGGTCATATCATTTATTCGGGTAATATATTCGCGCATGCGCACCTCGTCAAGCTGGCCAGGAGCGGCGCTCCGTATTCGGCTTATTTCTCATACAAATCTTTTGTCTCACGCGCCCAGCGCATAGAACGCTCTCTCTTTCGCACTCATTACATTTCAGTATTAAGCGTTGTACTAAGCTTTCGTCAACGAAGAGCGCTGTTATGAGCGCTCCACTCAACAAAAATACCTATGTAGGTTTCAAGAGTGTTGACAAAATTATGATAAACAGCTTAGTAGTCAAATACTTATTTGTGGATATGCATTGTAGAAAAGAGAATAGGTGTGTATTAAAATATTGGGTATGTTTATAGAAAAAGTTTATATGAGTTGTATACATATATTTTATAATTTTGGGAGTTCACTGCTCCAGCGCTCCTTTGAACGAGCCGCCACTGGTTATGTTAGGTTTTATTGTGACCCTGTACCCAAAAATAGGGGGCTTGAGAAGCAGGGCTTCGTCAACTTGGCTTATAAGACTGAAGCTTTTTATTTTATTTTTTGTTCATTTGATTTAAGTAAATGCATATTGCTTTGATTTTTCAATGTAATTACCTACCTTTAAATAATAAATTTTCTTGTCTAATAGTGTTTCTTCGAATTATAATTTCAATAGAAAATTTTCATAAAAATGTGGCTTTTAGCGTTATGTTGGCGAAACACTTAATTTAAAATAAAATTCCGCTCGGTATAAATAAATCATTTGCCAAATATTGAAAAAATACAGGACGTAACGTTGGCACTCAAACAAATATTAGGTCACTTTTGTATTTATATAATTCAAATTAATGTTTGTAAGTTGCTGTTCTGTTGATTTCTCATCACTCGCAGTCAGTCGCTCACTTAGTTATTCGGTAACCTAATTTTTTTTTGTTTCTCAGAACTTTAATTTACAGTTCCTCGTTTAAATACTACCCTTGATAAAATTGTACAAAAATCCGTCAGGTAGTTTTTGAGTGTATCTCGTTCGCGCAGGCAGACATACAGACAGGACGAAAAGGGGGACTTCATTTTATAATATGTACAATGTCCCTCATGAGGCAATGTGGTAAACACAGAGAGGCCACATAGTGATCTGTTACGTATATTATACAACCGCATTGCATTGTAACATATACAACGAAACAAAACCATATTCTACTCGGCTTATCAAAACATAATGCACACACCTTTCCCTGCTGACCCCAGAGACGCACCGGCCACTATATTAATTAGCAAGCTCGCTGAACAATGTTTTCTTCACTGTTTTTAATTTAAAACTTAATCATAGGTTATATAGGGACTGGGCCGCAATTTTGCGGGCCGCTGTCATTTATTTATAATCTAGCGAAACGATTACTCGAGGACTGATACGGTACCTGTTACAGATACAAAAACAATCGGATTACTAGTAGTACAACAGATTGAACTGCGTAGTAACTTAAGGAGCAGTGATGTGGGTTAGATCCCAGTAACAAGTCATTGCAGGCACAATAATTCCAAACAATAGTCACAACTAATTCTAGCGTTTAGTAGCAAGAAATAAAGCGAAAACTTTTACGATTAATGAAAACTGTATACTATTGGTCCGCCTGAATTATACACCTCAGGAATCACACTATCTGATAGCCACATTCATGCGAAAGATTGTAGGCTACTTTTGATCCCAATATACCCGCGTGATCACTAAATGAGACTTATTAATATATATACAGGTAAGAAAACCAAAATGCTAATTCATTAAAATATTTTTTATTCAATTTGAAGCAATCATAAGATCATTTAAAAAGGCAGCGGGTGCATCTGTTGCTTCCTGGTGTATGGCCCAAGACAGATTATAAACAATGCTAGCAATATGGGCGCAGCTATTCAATGTGCAAAAAAAGACCTGTTTAATGTGCGAAAGAGACAGCGTATAACATATCTCTAAACATTAGCTCATCCGTGCACCCCGCTGTACGGTTTCGATATTATTTTAATGCCTATATAGGATGAAATAAAATCCTTTGATACCGTTTGTTTTCTTTTTTAAAGGATCCTGTACATTTTTCTCTGGCGATTTTTAATCAAACAATTATATCCAATGAAAGGTCATATTATTCCCATTTGCTTAAAACTATTTTGATTAATGTCCGCCACTGTTCGCAAAGTGGGTCAGATATGCCCAATGACATTTAAATCAAATTATCCAGAATTACATTTTCTCTGTTACGAGATGTTTCGGCTATTTCACAGGATTGTATTTACGGGATGACTTGGTGAAACATGAAATGTCATTAGTTCGGCGATACACCGAAACCGTAGGTTCTAGGTGACTTGGGAAGGATTAATGGAATGGACTGTATTCAAAGGATAGCGGGTTTTAGTCGCCTAGGATTGGAATGGGAGAGATGATTGTGAGTGGGTATAGGATATTCCAAGGATGATGGGGACTTACCTTGTTCGGCAATCTTCTTCGTCTCAGAAGGGCAGTCTCCTGGTGGTTTCGGGATGAAGCTGCTGGATCCACTTCACTACACAAATCACCTTCACTTGCGATCGGTTTATATAAGCGGTAATAACTATAGCGGGAGCGGCGCGGTGATACGCTATGGCGGACGCGTATTTAGCGAATCGAATGTTCTCGAAAGTTCTGGACTCGCCTCGACGATCGCCGCGACCAATCCGCGAAGGCGTGCCCCCTTCTTGGGAATGGGATAGAGAGGGATAGAAACAAAAGTCATCGCTCGCATTGGCCAGGCAGCGACCAACCATTGATGTTGATGGGATTAGTTTCGATGGAAAGGTAGATGGCGTTACCATATCCCCCCGGCCCTAAAGGGTTGCCTTTAAAAGAAAATAGAATTGAACTTAGCTATGTTGGGTGTACTACCGCATAACCCATCAATAGGCTAAGACAGCGATATGACAATAAAATTGAAATGGAGTATTACCCAGGCCCTTCGTTTACTTATTCTATCGCCAAACGGGCCATAGCTTTTTTTATATAGGTATACATGCATAACCTTGGTTACAAATTGCCACCACTATCTGTCCTTTAGCAGGTGTGGTCAATAGATACTACGAAAATGAATAATATCATCTGCTAAATAAGAACATTGGTATTATTCCTTGAGCATACAGATGTATGAATAATAGCCGTAACATCGATGAGCCGGTACTTAATAGTAAATCGAATTAACCCCACAGGTAATAGTATTTTTTCTTGATGTGTAGTAATCGTATCCGCAATGATTATTTAGACTTATAAGAGGTAGGTCCAACTGCAGGCTAGATCTCACTGAGTTGGAAGTGGACAGAGACGTACAACAGGGCGCACGTAACTCCCTTTAGCGGTTTTCACGGTAACAACGCGGGTTGATCAGTGCCTCGACTTGTGCAAGGACAGTTAAAAGCTCTTCGTAAGAGAGGATCTGTTGACCTATAACCTTGAAGAGATGCGTTTTAATTACTTTGACCATGCTTTCCCAACAATCCACCGAAATGTGGTGATGCTGGTGGAATAAACTTCCAGTCAATATGATCTATGGAACGTTCTTCCTGAAGACGAGTACGATAACCGGCGACGTGATTGAAACAAGTAGCGGGAACAAGTTCAATCAATTTACTAACGCATTTGGCGACAAAAGTCTGCCAGCGGTGAGGAGAAGAATGAATCCAAGCGAGCACTACTTTGGAGTCGGAAAATGCGTATATTTTATTAATAGGGTAGTGGGGCAAAACTGTGTCTTGAACCTTGCGGATCAACTGAGACAGCAGAATGGCCGCGCACAACTCCAGTCTCGCAACCGAAATGGTTTTAACAGGCGAGACCTTAGACTTGGCACAAACTAACTGCACCGAGTAGTTAGAACCAATGCGGACTTGCAGATATACAACTCCGCCGTAAGCACGCTCGCTGGCGTCAGCGAAACCTATTAAGTTGATGGTACATCCATCTACCAACCCAAGATGACGCGGAATAGTAATTTGATTGAGCGCGGTAAGCTCAATACAAAACTGGCCCCAAGCGGCGACAATATGGTCAGGGGGTGTTTCATCCCACTCACACTTTGATAGCCAAAGTTCCTTTGTCAAGAGCTTGGCGTACAAAATTGTGGGAGCCACAAAACCCATTATGTCCCATAGTCGAGCCACTGTGGACAGCATAGTGCGTTTGGTGCACTTATCATCTGGCGGTGAGACGACAAACCGAAAACTATCACAGGATTTGTCCCAGCGTAAACCGAGAACTTTATGCGGTACAGACTTCTCAAACTCAATGCCTGGAGAAGCTTTATGAGAATCTGGTATGCGTGCGAGAACCTCCTTAGAGTTGCTTGTCCATTTGACAAGATCAAACTGGCCTCGCTTGAAAAGTTGAATGAGCTCTTCACAAAGCGAAATTGCTAGCGGAGCGGGTATGACACTACAGGCAAGGTCATCCATATACAAAGCGGAAGTGTAGTATAGTATAGTGTAGCGTAGCGTAGCATAGCGTAGCATAGCATAGCGTAGCACAGCATGGCGTAGCATAGTATAGCACAGCATAGCATAGCGTAGCATAGCATAGCGTGGCCTAGCATAGCATGGCTAATTAGTGCTTTATCTTACACACAGTTTTAGCACCCACCTTGATCTCTTGAAGAGCAGAACAACAACAAGACGTAATACAATGAGAAGTATGTAACGTAGGTACGGTACCCATAATCACATACCCAAGTACCGTCTCAATAGCGGGCGGTAAATCATATCGCTCACTACGTACTATTTTAGTTGGTAGCAAGTGCGGAAATATTGAAGCTCCGATCAAAAGATCAATGCTTGCCGGATTCGCAAACTCCGCGTCTGCTAGCGGCAATGACTCGAGGTGAGTGAGTGATGCTACGTCTACATTAGCGTTCGGCAATGCGTCCGTGATACGCTCCACGATAAGCGAAGAAATGTTAAAATTAATATTCCTATCAAAACGCGAATGTATTTTAATATCTATGGAACCCCTGCAATGCTTTTCTGATCCGCCTATCCCTTTGACGGTTGAGTTAGTATTTTTAAAGTTATTCTATAATCCGAGGCGTTTGAAGCATTCCGATGTTATAAGATTGGTCTGAGATGCGCTATCTAGCAGACAACGTACCATGTGCGGCGACCCATTTACATCATATACGATAACTTGCGCTGTCGCTAACAGAACAGTCTTAGACGTCATACACTGCGTTTTGGCCCTGCGCGGATCATTATAGATGCGCGAGTGCCGTCCTCGCGTGCGCGTCGCCCGCGTAATGGACGTCGTACACAACGATATCTCATTCTGAGGCGTGGAGGGGGAAGTCACCGTAGCCTGCACCTGTGACGTAAGTGTGTCAAGGTTAGCGGCTTGGCTTGACAACGTGTTACCTTTATCGAAGTGAAGCAATTAATGATGTTTTTACTGCATAAGCGACACTTTGTCTTACTAAAACAATTACTTGTTTTATGTTTTATGCTTAAGAAATTAATGCAAGCTTTGTTATCTTTTACGCATTTAAAACGAGCGGTTGCATTCAAATTATCGAAGGCGGGACACTTGTATAGATGGTCGTGCACTATATTACTGCACAGACACTTCTGTGAAATATTACTATTAGATTCTGAGCATGTTACGTAAGATTGTGGATTAGGGACCGAGTTATTATTACCTTTTCGCGATTTATTCAACCTTTGTTTGTTGCTGTTAGTGTTAGATGGGCCAGGTGAACCAGACTGCGTATTATGAAATATTCGACACTGATCTTTGATGAACGAAATAAAACGATCTAGTGTAGGTATTTTATTATTGCGTTCCGTCATCTCGAATGCGCGAATTGTATCAGTGTCAACATAAAGTCGGAAAGATCTTCTAATTTTAAGTTCCTAAGAGAATTAACCGCGGTGACGAAGCTATCAATAAACAGCTGGAAATTCGAGACAGACGCGTTGCCGGACAGTTTGAGATTTAAAGCTTGGTCAAAGTAAGTAGACGCTAGGACGCGCGTGTCTTGATATCTGTCAAGTAGTGACTGAAATATGACCTGATAATTCTCAGCACTGGGTGTGACACCTGCAAGTACGGACTGGGCCTTCGGTGACAGTTTACCTATTAAATAGTACAACCTGTCAGCATCTGTCAGAGAACCATTATCGTGCACTGTAGACTTAAAACTCGCATAGAATAACGGCCAATTTCGTATATCTCCGTCAAACGATTTAATCTCGATTGGCGGTAATCTCGGTTTGCGGGCAACGGGCTCTGCTGAATATTTACCCTCCAATTGCGATTGTATACGCTGAATGATACAATAAAGATCTTCGAATGAGGTGTACGCCTGATAGTTCGGTTTTTCATCAGGATTGATAGAAAGTAATCTTGCGTTATAATCGTCTAACAGCTTATGAAAATCGGTTCGAATACTATCTACTGTCATACAATAACTGAGAAATGCTTCGCTATTACTGTCAGAAATAGAAGCGGTTTTTGAACGCTCGTATATGTTTTGAATGCGCTCAAATAAAATATTGCGTTTTGCTTCTAAGATTGTCATCTCTTTGTCTTCACACTCACGCGTGACTTCTTTTGTTGTGACATGCTTACGTAAGTATAAGCTAATGAGACCGAAACAAAATAAGAATATCTAAAGTACCTATTATTTTACCTAAGTACCTAGGCAACACTTTAAAGCGGAGGAATTACAAGTTGCTTGAAATATGAGATTTACAAGACAACTATGATAGTTCCAGAAATGATAATTGAGTAAGTAGGTAGCTACATAAAAGTTTACCTACTGATGCGGGCGGAAACAACTGTGTGACGGTTATGTGAATATATTAGGAGTATAGCTAGGTGCTATAACTGCCTAGGTATAGCGGTATAACGTATAAAAACGTAAATGAATTCGACTCGTATGGATCAAAAAAATGGTTCGGCGATACACCGAAACCGTAGTTTCTAGGCGACTTGGAGAAGGAAATTGACTGTATACAAAGGATAGCGGGTTTTTAGTCGCCTAGGATTGGATACGGGAAGAGGATGTGGAAAAGGATTATGAGTGGGTATAGGATATTCTAATGATGAGGGGCACTTACCTTGTACGGCAATCTTCTTCTTCTCAGAAGGGCAGTCTCCTGGTGGTTTCGTGATGCAGCTGCTTGATTCACTACACTACATAAACACTTCCACTTGCGAGCGGTTTTATAAGCGGTAATAATTATAGCGGGAGCGGCGCGGTGATACGGTATGGCGGACGCGTATTTAGCGAATCGAATGTTCTCAAAAGTTTTGGACTGTGACTCGCCTCGACGATCGCCGCGACTAATCCGCGAAGGCGTGCCCCCTTCTAGGGAATGGGATAGAGAGGGATAGAAACAAAAGGCATCGCTCGCATTGGCCAGGCAGCGACCAACCATTGATGTTGATGGGATTAGTTTCGATGGAAAGGTAGATGGCGTTACCAGTCATGAAACCCTATAGTAACCCCTCAAGCCAGCGCGGTATCATCATCAACATCAGTCTGTCTGCCATAGTATAGGTCGGTTCACGAAAGTTGACCACAAATGGCGGCCGTCGCGCATATGTACATTCGTGCACCAATGGCGTGGCTCCATTCTTGACGCATTTAGGGAATGCGTCAAGAACGGAGCCACACCATTGGCATTCTACCCGCGCCTCACAACGCACCTCCACGGGGACCTAAAAAATGATTTCTGCGCATGGTCATCTTTCGTGAACCGACCTATACCCTGCTGAATTCATGCCTCCCCAATGTCAGTGCGGTATAAGTAGGCCAAATCCTCCTACTGGCTGACAATGCTACTGTGAAGCATATAAGAGTCCAGTAGTGGATTGCGAAAGACTGTAAACGAAACTCATATCATATCGATAGTGTCCCCTCCCTATATCATTACAAACGCCGTAGTACGGGAGCGCGAGCGTGCGGGCGCGGCATATTTCTCTTGAATGTGTAAACTTGTGGCGCGCGACCGACAGACTCAAATAGATACGCACTTGAGACAATGAAGGTGATTCCGCTCTCGGATTTATTAATTCCACGCCACCCCATGGATAAATACATCACGTTCAGACCGCCATCTATTCATCAAAGGTCTTATTGGCAAATGCTATATATTTTTAGGTGAAATTTGTTTGCGACTTTGCTAAGTTCCAAAACCCAAAATTTAATTTGAATTTTGATTGGGCGTTAGGTAACTTCCAAAACCAAATTTTTACTTGAAATTTTACTGGTTCTTTGGTTATACCCAAATCAAAACAGGATGTGAAGGGAGGTAGAATAAGTAAATGTAGTATGTGTGTAGTAGTTAATATAGATGAAGAACCTGTTGAAGGAAGAAAAGAGAAGAATCTTTATGCCTAGGCGTTCACTGTAATCGCCTCGCGGTTGCTAATGAGTTACGTGAGTTCGAATTGACGACTTAAGTTTATTGTGATCTACAAATTGGTGCAGGTATGAGTGTTATTTAAATATGCTGGTATCTGATTTTGATACCATATGGGTTGGATTATGTAACGCCTTTCATCAAATTCAATTTCGAATAAAACGAATGGTATCTAATTAAATGGCGAAACACCAAAAAACATCACAGCTTCCTTTAAAAATAATCGGAGCAACGTACCCTTAATCAAAATAGAGCCGAATATTCTAGACTACGAGTAGCGTCCCGAGATGCGTTCCTTTGTATAGGCTTAACTAAATTTTCAATAGTACAGCCCCATCAGCTTAGCGAAGGCGGAACGGCCTGTGAATTTCGCAGTTTCACCTTCTATTTTATTTATCTTCACGCTTAAAACAAGCCGGGGTATGCAGAGTACCTGCTGTGCTCAATCCCGTCAAATTAGGCCAAATTTTATGTTACAATCTTAACGTGGTTTGGGCTTGTGGTTGGGAGTAATGACGGTCCAAATTTTGTTTGAGTTTTGAAGCTTTCTCTACGTAATACACTATTTCATTTAGAAGATCTTCAGGTAGCTTATTTTGAATAAACAGTAATGTAATATTTTCTAAAATTATTATTAAGGTGCCATGCTTAGGGGTCTGGGCGTTATTTATCTTTGACTATTTACAAAGTCCTACACAATACAGGACCTGCTTCTAGTGCGACCGTTGTCTTTTTGTTAAATAATCGAAAAATAATACAAGCATCATAAAATCGCGTAAGCTGAGTTCTGACTTATTTGCCATAACAAAAACTACAACTACTGAAACTAGAACAAAGTGGACAGTGGGATCCATTTAGCTCTTAGGCAGCCAGTAAGGAAGAATGTTTAAATGTTCACAACTAAACGAGTATAAAAGGCGCTTATTGAAACCCTAGGGCGAGCGAACCCTTTTGTAACAGCTATATAAGTATAGAAATATTTTCCAAGTACTTGGAGTTTAGTTTATCCAGTAAAACACTAACTTGCAGAGTATCGCTTCCACTCTCCTGAAGCTTTGCCATTTAACTTTATAGCGTTCACTCTCTGATATGCATAGTAACTATTCAATACTGCACCGTAACACTACAGTAGCGCTAAAGCGTAGCACGATAGAACAGGCACTTTAAAGAAATGGAATAAATACGTAAAGTTATAAGTTATTGATTTTGTAACAGCTTATAGGTAGTTGCAGGCAAACATCCATTTGCAGTAGGTACCTATGGAAAAGTTAGAAGTTTTTTTAGCAATAGACTATTTGCTTTATGACAATACAATATGTATTTTTATTGACTTATTGTACAGCAATCATTTAATCTAAAAAGATGGAGGCCGGATCCCATAGTCCTTCTCCCTCATCCCACTTCTCTTACTAGGTATTCCTTTTCCCAAACCTAGGGGCGGCAATGCTCTTGTGACTTCTCTGGTGTTTCTTGTGTCGATAGACGGTGGTTATCGCTAACCATCAGGTGAGGTATCTATCACTTCCAGCCTAAAAATTAAATCTGAGGGCATAGTAGGAATACTGATTGAAAAACCCTTCAAACTCTAGCGCGGGGCTACGACGTCTTCCTAACCTTGTTTTCTCTTTTTGCTTTGTTTAAGTCTTATTAAATACTACTGGTACCCACCGTATTAGTAATCTTTTACAAATAGTTGCGTGGAATAACGACACTCAACCTTAAGCACAGCTCAATCAAAACTACCTACCTTCATGCTTCAACACATTTTATACTGCATTCGTCTTTGCACTCCGCGTAAAAATCATGGTGCTACAATATTTTCCTTTAATACTTTACTATGCAAATATGTAGGTGCATTACAGCAATAATGTGGGTGCACGTCCCAGTATGTTTGAACTATGAAATTGAGCCGTGTATCCACTGTTTGGAGGTGACGGGCTGTATAGTGTGTACATTGCTTTGTCATAGTGCGACAGATTTAAAACACTAGATACGGCTCGACGGCAAATATTTGGAGTAAAGGTGAGCCTTTCGATTGAAAGTTTTGTACAGAATTTTATTCGCTAGTGCGTCGCGTAAAAGCAGTGTGATACTACACGTTTTTTTGCTGAGATCCTATCAAGTTTCCATCATAAAGACTTTCGTAGTACTCTGCTGGACATAGGCGACAATAGCATTGTGAGGCAATTGGAAAATTTGGCTTACAATTACCAATTTGGAAGGACAGGTTGGCATAGGGTTTCATGTCAAGTTTGCCGTCTCACCCGTAAGTTTTCCCTTCTTTGTCTCTTACAACGCCCATGTTATGAAATGGAGTATTACCCAGGCCCTTCGTTTACTTATTCTATCGCCAAACGGGCCATAGCTTTTTTTATATAGGTATACATGCATAACCTTGGTTACAAATTGCCACCACTATCTGTCCTTTAGCAGGTGTGGTCAATAGATACTACGAAAATGAATAATATCATCTGCTAAATAAGAACATTGGTATTATTCCTTGAGCATACAGATGTATGAATAATAGCCGTAACATCGATGAGCCGGTACTTAATAGTAAATCGAATTAACCCCACAGGTAATAGTATTTTTTCTTGATGTGTAGTAATCGTATCCGCAATGATTATTTAGACTTATAAGAGGTAGGTCCAACTGCAGGCTAGATCTCACTGAGTTGGAAGCGGACAGAGACGTACAACAGGGCGCACGTAACTCCCTTTAGCGGTTTTCACGGTAACAACGCGGGTTGATCAGTGCCTCGACTTGTGCAAGGACAGTTAAAAGCTCTTCGTAAGAGAGGATCTGTTGACCTATAACCTTGAAGAGATGCATTTTAATTACTTTGACCATGCTTTCCCAACAATCCACCGAAATGTGGTGATACTGGTGGAATAAACTTCCAGTCAATATGATCTATGGAACGTTCTTCCTGAAGACGAGTACGATAACCGGCGACGTGATTGAAACAAGTAGCGGGAACAAGTTCAATCAATTTACTAACGCATTTGGCGACAAAAGTCTGCCAGCGGTGAGGAGAAGAATGAATCCAAGCGAGCACTACTTTGGAGTCGGAAAATGCGTATATTTTATTAATAGGGTAGTGGGGCAAAACTGTGTCTTGAACCTTGCGGATCAACTGAGACAGCAGAATGGCCGCGCACAACTCCAGTCTCGCAACCGAAATGGTTTTAACAGGCGAGACCTTAGACTTGGCACAAACTAACTGCACCGAGTAGTTAGAACCAATGCGGACTTGCAGATATACAACTCCGCCGTAAGCACGCTCGCTGGCGTCAGCGAAACCTATTAAGTTGATGGTACATCCATCTACCAACCCAAGATGACGCGGAATAGTAATTTGATTGAGCGCGGTAAGCTCAATACAAAACTGGCCCCAAGCGGCGACAATATGGTCAGGGGGTGTTTCATCCCACTCACACTTTGATAGCCAAAGTTCCTTTGTCAAGAGCTTGGCGTACAAAATTGTGGGAGCCACAAAACCCATTACGTCCCATAGTCGAGCCACTGTGGACAGCATAGTGCGTTTGGTGCACTTATCATCTGGCGGTGAGACGACAAACCGAAAACTATCACAGGATTTGTCCCAGCGTAAACCGAGAACTTTATGCGGTACAGACTTCTCAAACTCAATGCCTGGGGAAGCTTTATGAGAATCTGGTATGCGTGCGAGAACCTCCTTAGAGTTGCTTGTCCATTTGACAAGATCAAACTGGCCTCGCTTGAAAAGTTGAATGAGCTCTTCACAAAGCGAAATTGCTAGCGGAGCGGGTATGACACTACAGGCAAGGTCATCCATATACAAAGCGGAAGTGTAGTATAGTATAGTGTAGCGTAGCGTAGCATAGCGTAGCATAGCATAGCGTAGCACAGCATGGCGTAGCATAGTATAGCACAGCATAGCATAGCGTAGCATAGCATAGCGTGGCCTAGCATAGCATGGCTAATTAGTGCTTTATCTTACACACAGTTTTAGCACCCACCTTGATCTCTTGAAGAGCAGAACAACAACAAGACGTAATACAATGAGAAGTATGTAACGTAGGTACGGTACCCATAATCACATACCCAAGTACCGTCTCAATAGCGGGCGGTAAATCATATCGCTCACTACGTACTATTTTAGTTGGTAGCAAGTGCGGAAATATTGAAGCTCCGATCAAAAGATCAATGCTTGCCGGATTCGCAAACTCCGCGTCTGCTAGCGGCAATGACTCGAGGTGAGTGAGTGATGCTACGTCTACATTAGCGCTCGGCAATGCGTCCGTGATACGCTCCACGATAAGCGAAGAAATGTTAAAATTAATATTCCTATCAAAACGCGAATGTATTTTAATATCTATGGAACCCCTGCAATGCTTTTCTGATCCGCCTATCCCTTTGACGGTTGAGTTAGTATTTTTAAAGTTATTCTATAATCCGAGGCGTTTGAAGCATTCCGATGTTATAAGATTGGTCTGAGATGCGCTATCTAGCAGACAACGTACCATGTGCGGCGACCCATTTACATCATATACGATAACTTGCGCTGTCGCTAACAGAACAGTCTTAGACGTCATACACTGCGTTTTGGCCCTGCGCGGATCATTATAGATGCGCGAGTGCCGTCCTCGCGTGCGCGTCGCCCGCGTAATGGACGTCGTACACAACGATATCTCATTCTGAGGCGTGGAGGGGGAAGTCACCGTGGCCTGCACCTGTGACGTAAGTGTGTCAAGGTTAGCGGCTTGGCTTGACAACGTGTTACCTTTATCGAAGTGAAGCAATGAATGATGTTTTTACTGCATAAGCGACACTTTGTCTTACTAAAACAATTACTTGTTTTATGTTTTATGCTTAAGAAATTAATGCAAGCTTTGTTATCTTTTACGCATTTAAAACGAGCGGTTGCATTCAAATTATCGAAGGCGGGACACTTGTATAGATGGTCGTGCACTATATTACTGCACAGACACTTCTGTGAAATATTACTATTAGATTCTGAGCATGTTACGTAAGATTGTGGATTAGGGACCGAGTTATTATTACCTTTACGCGATTTATTCAACCTTTGTTTGTTGCTGTTAGTGTTAGATGGGCCAGGTGAACCAGACTGCGTATTATGAAATATTCGACACTGATCTTTGATGAACGAAATAAAACGATCTAGTGTAGGTATTTTATTATTGCGTTCCGTCATCTCGAATGCGCGAATTGTATCAGTGTCAACATAAAGTCGGAAAGATCTTCTAATTTTAAGTTCCTAAGAGAATTAACCGCGGTTACGAAGCTATCAATAAACAGCTGGAAATTCGAGACAGACGCGTTGCCGGACAGTTTGAGATTTAAAGCTTGGTCAAAGTAAGTAGACGCTAGGACGCGCGTGTCTTGATATCTGTCAAGTAGTGACTGAAATATGACCTGATAATTCTCAGCACTGGGTGTGACACCTGCAAATACGGACTGGGCCTTCGGTGACAGTTTACCTATTAAATAGTACAACCTGTCAGCATCTGTCAGAGAACCATTATCGTGCACTGTAGACTTAAAACTCGCATAGAATAACGGCCAATTTCGTATATCTCCGTCAAACGACTTAATCTCGATTGGCGGTAATCTCGGTTTGCGGGCAACGGGCTCTGCTGAATATTTACCCTCCAATTGCGATTGTATACGCTGAATGATACAATAAAGATCTTCGAATGAGGTGTACGCCTGATAGTTCGGTTTTTCATCAGGATTGATAGAAAGTAATCTTGCGTTATAATCGTCTAACAGCTTATGAAAATCAGTTCGAATACTATCTACTGTCATACAATAACTGAGAAATGCTTCGCTATTACTGTCAGAAATAGAAGCGGTTTTTGAACGCTCGTATATGTTTTGAATGCGCTCAAATAAAATATTGCGTTTTGCTTCTAAGATTGTCATCTCTTTGTCTTCACACTCACGCGTGACTTCTTTTGTTGTGACATGCTTACGTAAGTATAAGCTTATGAGACCGAAACAAAATAAGAATATCTAAAGTACCTATTATTTTACCTAAGTACCTAGGCAACACTTTAAAGCGGAGGAATTACAAGTTGCTTGAAATATGAGATTTACAAGACAACTATGATAGTTCCAGAAATGATAATTGAGTAAGTAGGTAGCTACATAAAAGTTTACCTACTGATGCGGGCGGAAACAACTGTGTGACGGTTATGTGAATATATTAGGAGTATAGCTAGGTGCTATAACTGCCTAGGTATAGCGGTATAACGTATAAAAACGTAAATGAATCCGACTCGTATGGATCAAAAAAATGGTTCGGCGATACACCGAAACCGTAGGTTCTAGGCGACTTGGAGAAGGAAATTGACTGTATACAAAGGATAGCGGGTTTTTAGTCGCCTAGGATTGGATACGGGAAGAGGATGTGGAAAAGGATTATGAGTGGGTATAGGATATTCTAATGATGAGGGGCACTTACCTTGTACGGCAATCTTCTTCTTCTCAGAAGGGCAGTCTCCTGGTGGTTTCGTGATGCAGCTGCTTGATTCACTACACTACATAAACACTTCCACTTGCGAGCGGTTTTATAAGCGGTAATAATTATAGCGGGAGCGGCGCGGTGATACGGTATGGCGGACGCGTATTTAGCGAATCGAATGTTCTCAAAAGTTTTGGACTGTGACTCGCCTCGACGATCGCCGCGACCAATCCGCGAAGGCGTGCCCCCTTCTAGGGAATGGGATAGAGAGGGATAGAAACAAAAGGCATCGCTCGCATTGGCCAGGCAGCGACCAACCATTGATGTTGATGGGATTAGTTTCGATGGAAAGGTAGATGGCGTTACCAGTCATGAAACCCTATAGTAACCCCTCAAGCCAGCGTGGTATCATCATCAACATCAGTCTGTCTGCCATAGTATAGGTCGGTTCACGAAAGTTGACCACAAATGGCGGCCGTCGCGCATATGTACATTCGTGCACCAATGGCGTGGCTCCATTCTTGACGCATTTAGGGAATGCGTCAAGAACGGAGCCACACCATTGGCATTCTACCCGCGCCTCACCCCGCACCTCCACGGGGACCTAAAAATTATTTCTGCGCATGGTCATCTTTCGTGAACCGACCTATACCCTGCTGAATTCATGCCTCCCCAATGTCAGTGCGGTATAAGTAGGCCAAATCCTCCTACTGGCTGACATTGCTACTGTGAAGCATATAAGAGTCCAGTAGTGGATTGCGAAAGACTGTAAACGAAACTCATATCATATCGATAGTGTCTCCTCCCTATATCATTACAAACGCCGTAGTACGGGAGCGCGAGCGTGCGGGCGCGGCATATTTCTCTTGAATGTGTAAACTGTTCCGTGTGCACGGTAGCATATACAGCACGTACTTCTTGCGGTTTCGATTGGTATCATATATCGTCAACCTTCTTTACATTCATTAATATTACAATAATGCATAAGTGTGCAATGTGTAACTCGAATTTCACGGATGGAGCCCAATGCTCTGCGTGTGATAACCAGCTTGATTTCGGTTGTGCTGGAATATCCGAGTCGGGTTGGAGGAAACTCGGCAACGATCGCAGGGCAGCGTGGAAATGTTCGTCGTGCAGATCAACTTCACCAGCGCCACCTTCTATCAAGGAGCATGTATCCTTGGAAAGCCTCATGAAAGAAGTCAGGGATATCAAAAATAGGTTATCTCAGCTGCCTTCACTGATAGACGACGTCAGGACCATTAAAGATGAAATTCGAGATCTCAAAGCGTCCTGTGAATATTCCAGCGCTAAGTTGGAAGAATGCACTAATAAGGTACTAACAATGGAAAGCCTTGTTTCGGAAATCGAGCAGAAACAGGTCGCATTTGAATCCACCCTGAGTGAAATCCAGACACATGTAGAAACCAGTGAGCAACGTTCCCGCCATAACAACGTGGAGATAAAGGGTGTACCACAGCGCAAAGATGAAAACTTGTTTCAGTTAATCGAGAAGATTGGTACTAAGATTGGCTATATCATCCCTAAAACCCAAATCAATTACATATCTAGGGTACCTACTTATAACTCCAAAGAAAAGGCTATTATATTAAGTTTCATCAATAGATACATCAAGGAGGACTTTATAGCATCTGCAAGGGCCATGAAAATAATAACACCCGAGGACCTAGGCTTCCAAGACAACCAAGGAAGAATCTTTATTAATGATCACTTGACAACTGACACCAAATTGCTACTTAATAAAACCAGGCAGTTCGCTAAGGACAATAATTATAAATATGTTTGGGTTAAGTTTTGTAAGATACACGTCCGAAAAAATGAAACCGCTCGCTCGTTCACTATTACCAAAGTGTCAGATTTAAACAAGATTGTATAGTCAACGTTATATCCGATTTTTTCTTATATAATTACAAGTCATGGTTCTCAAAGTCATTCGATATATTATATTATTGTAAAAAGTTTAGCACCTCTGTCATATTGGGCAGGTCAATGCTCCTCTTTTGTTCTCAAACATATGTTGCATATCTAGCTCACCGCGTAGTTTACCTATTTGCTATAAATGCCGATCATATATATCGCTCACCTAGCAGAATAATGGCACAATTTACAAAAAAGCGAAATTGAGTTTTTATGGCCTAAGTGTTAAAAAGTGTATAATTTATAAAGTGGTAAAACGGCACGGTGTTAGTTTTCCTATTTGTTGAGAAAGGGCGTTAAGTGTCAATGTAGTACTCAGTACGTTCCCCCCGCTTCCGCGAATAACAACGGCTTATTTGTCAGTTGTGCCGGGCGAGGTGCAATCGCTTTTAAATCTGTCTTGGCGTAAGTGGCAAATGTGACATTTTATTAATGTAGTAAGTTAGTAGACATTAAAATAATTTCAAAACACATTTGGCAAAATGGCACATTAGACAAAGGAATGTGACATCGCTATTTATTCCATGCGCAAATCTAACTCACAGCTAACTACAGAGAGACAAAGCTTGCAATGCTTATAGTTTTGTTTACTGCTTAGTTAATTAATAAAGATACTTAAAGGTAAAGTAAACTTCCTTAAAATTTCGGAGCAGTAAGGTAAACCTTGATTTGGATCTGGATTTCACTATCGTACCTTTATCTAAACTTAAACTGCCAAACTTTTAAGTGCTTTTGTTTTTAGAACGGAGAGTAACTATCTCACCATAATATGATGATAAAAAAAATATGATTATTACCTACGTTTACAATAAAATTAAGAGAAGATTGGTGATTATTCTTTATTTTATTTATTATAGTTTGATGATGACTATTTCTTAACGTTTCACGAGCCAAATATAGGTTATTATAATACTTTAGTTAAACTTTTTATGTAAGTAAGTATATTAATTTATTTGAATAAAATTACAAATACGAATATTAAAAAAGTCTGAAAATTTCGGGAATCAAGGAAGTGACACAACATTACTATTTAAAAATGTATTTATTGCTTTTCGAAGTATTCTCCGCGAAATTTGACACATTTTTCCATACGATGGAACCAATTATTGAAGCAACCATTCCATTCGGAAGTTGGCGTCTCCAAAATGGCTGTTTTGTAGGCGTCCACAGCTTCTTCAGGTGATGAAAATCTCTGTCCACGCAATTTATTCTTTATTTTAGGGAAAGTATAGAAATCACTAGAGCTTAGGTCGGGGCTGTACGGCGGATGGTCTAATAATTCTGTTTTCTTGCTCTAAAAACTGTTTTGTTCTGTGCGCGGTGTGAGAACTCGCATTGTCGTGATGGAGGATGATGCGGTGGTTGCAGTTCTCTTTACGGAGTTCAGAAACGACCTGTGGCAAACAAATGCTAGCATACCATTCTGCATTAACCGTTCTTTGTCCCTCAAGAGGAATAGTCATAACATGGCCGGTTTTGGAGACAAACGTGGCCACCATTTTTTTGCAACACTCCGTGAACGAAAAATTGTTGTTGGCTTTAACTCATTTTCGAACACCCAAACTCGTGACTGGTTTTTTGTTTCGGGTTCGTACGCGTATATCCAGGATTCGTCACCTGATACAATGTTGTATACAGCATTTGAGGATCCTGTGTGGAATCTTTCGAGAGCTCCGACGCACCAAGTAACGCGAGCCGCTTTTTGCTCTTCACAGAGCGAATGCGGTATCCATCGGGAAAACAACTTTTTTACACCTAATTGTTCATACATACATAGAGTCACGCCTGTTTCCCCGAAGGGGTAGGCAGAGGCATATTAAACGCCCACTTTTCGCCAGTGTTTTGATCCCACGTAATAGGTGGCGAGCCTATTGCCGCTTATCGGGATATTTTGTTTGCCAGAGCCTCGTCCGTTGATCGGCAGGTGCACCACTTGCAGGTGAGGTTGGCTTGGGACCCTAAGTTTTTGGTGGAAACCCTATGCCCCTAATTGTTCATGCAAGATTATTTTTATTTGACTCAAGCCAATGTCTAGAGGTGGATACAGACATTGCGAGGCATGCGCTGCGCACGGCGCACAGCGCATGCCTCGCAAAGTCTGTATACGGCTTAAAGTTGCCTGAATTTCGCGGTATGTCACATGTCGATCTTCCTCCATCAGCTTACGCGCAGCATCAACGTTTTCTTGGGTGACTGCAGTTTTTGGACGACCTTGACGGAGATCATCACTGAGCTTGACACGTCCACGTTGAATTCAGCAAACCAACGATAAATTGTGGTTTTGGATGGGGCTTCATCACCAAATGCAGAAATCATCCGATCAACACACTGTTTTTGTGTTAAACCACTTCGAAAGTCATAATAAATCATCGCTCTTGAATTTTCTCGAATCAATTCCATTTTCTCAACGACTAAACAAGTTTGACAAAACCTTGTGACAAGACCGAGAATCTTTTTTTAAATAAATAAATGGTATTCGATTTTTAAAACCAAGGAGTTTTCAATTAAAAATATTTTAATATGACAGGAACAGTGGAAATATTCCATTCTCGATACTTTTAGTGCAGCCTATGTAGGCATGTTGATTTCAAATAAAAACTGTTGTTTTCTATTAAGCAAATGTCTTTATTTCTTGGTTTTCAAATCCTGTTTAATAATGGCTTTGGGGGCATATATGACATTTTTGGAAGTTTTTAAAAGTATAACGGCACAATTGCATGGCTCTTTTTCTTTTTTGCCCGTTATGAAGCAACTCCTGGAAACCTGAAGTGTATTTTTTTATCCCTAAGTATCTATTAAGATCTATACTAGTTGCTAAAACCATAAAATTCATTATATAACGTAAAATGAAGTCATAACTTCATTTCAAACATTTGTAAAATCTTTGACCCTCATTTCTGTAAAATAAGAAAAAAGTAGATGTGTCATTATACCGCTAGGTGTGCGATATGTCTTGCTTGCTCTGCCGCATTTTGCTATGTCTGTCTCACTTATAAACGTATGTAAGTGCCATATCAATAAGTTGCATATTTGCTTGACTAGAGTGCCAGTCATTTATTCGGTTTACCCACATTTTGGAATTATAACATTACTTGCCATAAATATTTTAACGACTTATTTTTGTATCAAATATTTAAATTGTATTCATATTTTATTATTGACTATCATAATTATTTAACCGATGGCTTTGAATGATTTAAAAGTGTACTACCAGAATGTGCGGGGATTGCGATCAAAAACTGAGACATTTTATCGTAACTTGAGATTGAGTGTTTACGATATTGTAATTTTAACGGAGACTTGGCTATTGCCTGGCGTAAGTGACTCGGAGCTTTTTGATGAACGTTATGTTGTGTGGCGTCGTGATAGGGACTACTCCCGGACAGGTCAAACACGAGGAGGTGGCGTTCTCATCGCGTTACATAGGGATATTTGTGCGATTTCTCAACCAAGTTTCATAAGTACTGCCGAGGATTTGTGGCTAACGGTATCTATTAATAAAGGTAAGACGAGCTCCTTTCATTTTAACCTGAATATATGTACTGTTTATCTATGTAATCAAAATCTAGGGCTATCATTCTCAAGCCAGTTGAATAATTTCTTATCTAAATTAGACGAAGTAATATTACATAGACCTAATGAAAAATTTTTAATCACGGGTGATTTTAATATGAGCGGAATATTGTGGTCGCAGAATCCTGGTGAGACATCCTTATGCCCGGGCAATGTGAGTACTGTAGATGAGCACTCTTTTATCGATCTGTTATGTACTCACGACCTACATCAATTCAACGGTGTAACTAATTGCTATGGTAGAATACTAGATCTAGTGCTATCGAACGACACAGTCACGGTTCGGGAGTCAGAAGATCCATTAGTTACTATAGATCCTCACCACAAGGCGCTCATTATATATTTGAATTTTTGTCAATTACCATCCTTAAAATCGTCCGCGCGCCCTATATTCTTATACTCTAGAGCTAATTACGATAAAATCAATAGCGAAATCGCGGAGGTTAACTGGGACATAGAGTTTAGCAACAAATCAGTCACTACCGCCACTGACTATTTTTATGCATTTTTAAATAAAACGATTATAAATCACGTTCCATCTAAACCTAGTAGCAAAACCCGATATCCCGATTGGTACACTCCGGCGTTAAAGAAAATGATTAAAGAAAAGTATAAATACTATAATAAATTTAAAAAGTACAAAAATTTATCAGACAAAGTAAGTTATCATTTGTTAAGAGATAGGGTTAAATGTCTTGAAAGTGAGTGTTACCAAACGTACATTACCTATGTGGAAAACAATATTAAAAATAACCCCAAACAATTCTGGAGGTATATAAAAAGGAAATGTAATTCAAATAGCATCCCAGCTACCATGATTTATAGTAATAGCACAGCAAATGACGGTGAATCTATTTGTAACCTTTTTTCTAACTATTTTTATTCTTCATTCTTGCAATCTTCCACTCCTATGATGGATTTCGATTCAAATAGCCATCACGAGTCTATATCAGATATCAGTAGTATAAATATTGAGCTACATGAGATAATTAAGTTATTAAAAACGCTGGATCCAAACAAATCAGCTGGACCCGACAAGATACCTGCTCTTCTATTAATTAATTGTGCTGAAACTATTTCACTGCCCATAAGCTTGTTATTTATCAAATCTTTATCTGAGGGGGTCATGCCGCCATTGTGGAAATCTGCTCACATTACCCCTATATTTAAGAAGGGGTCAAAATGTGACGTAGCAAACTATAGGCCCATCTCAAAACTATGCTTGATTGCCAAAATTTTTGAAAAAGTAGTACATTCGCAGTTGTATGCCGCATTATGTAGTTCCTTTAACGAATTTCAACATGGTTTTGTAAAGGGGAGATCAACTGTCTCGAATCTGACACTCTTCCATGATTACTTAACGGACAGCATGAGCCAGGGTAAGCAGGTCGATGTCGTTTACACTGATTACAGCAAATGTTTTGATAAAATCGACCATTCAACGTTAATTTATAAGTTAGGAGCAGCGGGTATAAGAGGCGATCTACTGAGATGGTTTAAATCTTATATATCTAACAGATCTCAGGCTGTAGCAATAAATAATTACGTGTCTAGTTGGGTAAATGTGCCCAGTGGCGTCCCTCAGGGTTCTTTGTTGGGCCCTTTGTTGTTTGTAATCTTTGTAAACGACATCGGCAATTGCTTTCATAACTCTAAGTTACTCTGTTTTGCAGATGATATGAAAATATTCACGACTATTGCATCTCAAACAGACGCTCATGCTCTCCAGTTGGATTTATTGCAACTCGGTGATTACTGTGTCAGGAACAAATTAGACCTTAACCCATCTAAGTGCGCTGTTGTCACCTTTACCAGAAAAAATCAAATCATATCATATGACTATAACTTAAAAGGCCAAATCTTGGTAAAGTGCCATACTATTCGTGATCTAGGTATAACTTATGACTCTAAATTATTGTTTGATACACACATTGACAATATTATAAAGAAAGCTTCTCAAGCATTGGGCTTCATAGTACGAGCTTCGTCATGTTTTCGGGAAGCAAAAACATATAAAATCCTTTACTGCACATATGTTAGAAGTATTCTTGAATATGGCTCTCAAATTTGGAACCCTCGGTATGACAAGTACATAAATAGATTGGAAAATATACAAAGAAAATTTTTGAAATACCTTTGCTATAGAATTAAGTACAAATACAATTCAGATAATTATCTCAAATTATGTGCAAAATTCCATCTTCTTCCTCTGTCCAAGCGGCGAGACATAGCTGATATAACGTATTTAATTAAAATCCTAAATAATTCTATAAATAGCTCTGAACTTTTGTCTAAATTTAGTTTAAATGTACCAACAAAATCACGGCATTATGCTCCAATAAACTTACCTCTAGCACCCACCAACTACCGACAGGATAGCTTTATGTGGCGAGCTGGCAAGGCACTCAACGCATCAATGAAATTGCACGATTTTGACATCTTTGATGTGAGTCCGGCGACGGTGAGACGGGTACTTAGTAGCGACTTTTTTGACAGCTATGCTGATTAGGTGCTTTATTGTGTCATGATTAGTTATATGATTATTTAATATTAAGTGTGCACATAAATAATTTGTTTTGTTGTTAGTAGTGAGGACCTGTAATTGGCTGTATGTCACATATCATGTAAATCACTATCACACATTGTAAAAGCATTTGGTCTTCCAATAAATAAATAAATAAATAAATAAATAAATAAAAACTTGTGGCGCGCGACCGACAGACTCAAATAGATACGCACTTGAGACAATGAAGGTGATTCCGCTCTCGGATTTATTAATTCCACGCCACCCCATGGATAAATACATCACGTTCAGACCGCCATCTATTCATCAAAGGTCTTATTGGCAAATGCTATATATTTTTAGGTGAAATTTGTTTGCGACTTTGCTAAGTTCCAAAACCCAAAATTTAATTTGAATTTTGATTGGGCGTTAGGTAACTTCCAAAACCAAATTTTTACTTGAAATTTTACTGGTTCTTTGGTTATACCCAAATCAAAACAGGATGTGAAGGGAGGTAGAATAAGTAAATGTAGTATGTGTGTAGTAGTTAATATAGATGAAGAACCTGTTGAAGGAAGAAAAGAGAAGAATCTTTATGCCTAGGCGTTCACTGTAATCGCCTCGCGGTTGCTAATGAGTTACGTGAGTTCGAATTGACGACTTAAGTTTATTGTGATCTACAAATTGGTGCAGGTATGAGTGTTATTTAAATATGCTGGTATCTGATTTTGATACCATATGGGTTGGATTATGTAACGCCTTTCATCAAATTCAATTTCGAATAAAACGAATGGTATCTAATTAAATGGCGAAACACCAAAAAACATCACAGCTTCCTTTAAAAATAATCGGAGCAACGTACCCTTAATCAAAATAGAGCCGAATATTCTAGACTACGAGTAGCGTCCCGAGATGCGTTCCTTTGTATAGGCTTAACTAAATTTTCAATAGTACAGCCCCATCAGCTTAGCGAAGGCGGAACGGCCTGTGAATTTCGCAGTTTCACCTTCTATTTTATTTATCTTCACGCTTAAAACAAGCCGGGGTATGCAGAGTACCTGCTGTGCTCAATCCCGTCAAATTAGGCCAAATTTTATGTTACAATCTTAACGTGGTTTGGGCTTGTGGTTGGGAGTAATGACGGTCCAAATTTTGTTTGAGTTTTGAAGCTTTCTCTACGTAATACACTATTTCATTTAGAAGATCTTCAGGTAGCTTATTTTGAATAAACAGTAATGTAATATTTTCTAAAATTATTATTAAGGTGCCATGCTTAGGGGTCTGGGCGTTATTTATCTTTGACTATTTACAAAGTCCTACACAATACAGGACCTGCTTCTAGTGCGACCGTTGTCTTTTTGTTAAATAATCGAAAAATAATACAAGCATCATAAAATCGCGTAAGCTGAGTTCTGACTTATTTGCCATAACAAAAACTACAACTACTGAAACTAGAACAAAGTGGACAGTGGGATCCATTTAGCTCTTAGGCAGCCAGTAAGGAAGAATGTTTAAATGTTCACAACTAAACGAGTATAAAAGGCGCTTATTGAAACCCTAGGGCGAGCGAACCCTTTTGTAACAGCTATATAAGTATAGAAATATTTTCCAAGTACTTGGAGTTTAGTTTATCCAGTAAAACACTAACTTGCAGAGTATCGCTTCCACTCTCCTGAAGCTTTGCCATTTAACTTTATAGCGTTCACTCTCTGATATGCATAGTAACTATTCAATACTGCACCGTAACACTACAGTAGCGCTAAAGCGTAGCACGATAGAACAGGCACTTTAAAGAAATGGAATAAATACGTAAAGTTATAAGTTATTGATTTTGTAACAGCTTATAGGTAGTTGCAGGCAAACATCCATTTGCAGTAGGTACCTATGGAAAAGTTAGAAGTTTTTTTAGCAATAGACTATTTGCTTTATGACAATACAATATGTATTTTTATTGACTTATTGTACAGCAATCATTTAATCTAAAAAGATGGAGGCCGGATCCCATAGTCCTTCTCCCTCATCCCACTTCTCTTACTAGGTATTCCTTTTCCCAAACCTAGGGGCGGCAATGCTCTTGTGACTTCTCTGGTGTTTCTTGTGTCGATAGACGGTGGTTATCGCTAACCATCAGGTGAGGTATCTATCACTTCCAGCCTAAAAATTAAATCTGAGGGCATAGTAGGAATACTGATTGAAAAACCCTTCAAACTCTAGCGCGGGGCTACGACGTCTTCCTAACCTTGTTTTCTCTTTTTGCTTTGTTTTAGTCTTATTAAATACTACTGGTACCCACCGTATTAGTAATCTTTTACAAATAGTTGCGTGGAATAACGACACTCAACCTTAAGCACAGCTCAATCAAAACTACCTACCTTCATGCTTCAACACATTTTATACTGCATTCGTCTTTGCACTCCGCGTAAAAATCATGGTGCTACAATATTTTCCTTTAATACTTTACTATGCAAATATGTAGGTGCATTACAGCAATAATGTGGGTGCACGTCCCAGTATGTTTGAACTATGAAATTGAGCCGTGTATCCACTGTTTGGAGGTGACGGGCTGTATAGTGTGTACATTGCTTTGTCATAGTGCGACAGATTTAAAACACTAGATACGGCTCGACGGCAAATATTTGGAGTAAAGGTGAGCCTTTCGATTGAAAGTTTTGTACAGAATTTTATTCGCTAGTGCGTCGCGTAAAAGCAGTGTGATACTACACGTTTTTTTGCTGAGATCCTATCAAGTTTCCATCATAAAGACTTTCGTAGTACTCTGCTGGACATAGGCGACAATAGCATTGTGAGGCAATTGGAAAATTTGGCTTACAATTACCAATTTGGAAGGACAGGTTGGCATAGGGTTTCATGTCAAGTTTGCCGTCTCACCCGTAAGTTTTCCCTTCTTTGTCTCTTACAACGCCCATGTTATGAAATGGAGTATTACCCAGGCCCTTCGTTTACTTATTCTATCGCCAAACGGGCCATAGCTTTTTTTATATAGGTATACATGCATAACCTTGGTTACAAATTGCCACCACTATCTGTCCTTTAGCAGGTGTGGTCAATAGATACTACGAAAATGAATAATATCATCTGCTAAATAAGAACATTGGTATTATTCCTTGAGTATACAGATGTATGAATAATAGCCGTAACATCGATGAGCCGGTACTTAATAGTAAATCGAATTAACCCCACAGGTAATAGTATTTTTTCTTGATGTGTAGTAATCGTATCCGCAATGATTATTTAGACTTATAAGAGGTAGGTCCAATTGCAGGCTAGATCTCACTGAGTTGGAAGCGGACAGAGACGTACAACAGGGCGCACGTAACTCC
>CALYKY020000035.1:22956-62997 GCA_944739405.2 Euclidia mi | reverse complement strand
ATGGTTAGTTTTGATATACAGTCATTATTCACATGCATACCAGTACATGACAGTGTAGAAATTACTAGAAGGAAGCTGACAGAAAACAACATGCCTGAGGAATATGCAGAAATACTCAAACACTGCCTGACAACGGGCTATCTGTTATGGGACAAGAAATACTACATACAAGTAGACGGTTGTAGCAATGGGCTCTCCAGTATCGCCTGTTGTCGCTGACATCTTCATGGAGGACTTCGAGGCGCGAGCCCTGCAGACTGCCACCATCACACCGAGGTTCTACAAGCGGTATGTAGATGACACTTTCACAATTTTACCAACAGATAGTGTTAATGCTTTCCTAAACCATCTTAATTCTATTAATAACCAAATACAATTCACAATGGAATTAGAGGCAAACAAGTCTTTAGCTTTCTTAGATGTACTTGTCATCAGGAATAAAAACAACTCCTTAAGCCATACTGTGTATAGGAAAAAGACCCATACAAATAGGTACTTAAACGGTGAATCTCACCACCATCCTGAACAGTTAGCTACTGTAGGAATGTCTCTGTTTCAGAGAGCCCGCGGGATCTGTGACAAGAAACACCTGGACGCTGAGCTTCAACATGTCAGGCAAGTTCTGCAAGACAACAAGCTCCGACCGCCGCGCCACTGTCACAGATCCCAGAAGAAAGAAAAACCAGCCACAGTAGAAAGACAACCTGCTGTCCCTCCCATACATCAAGGGCGTGACCGACAAAATTGGCTACATCTTGAAGCGAGCTTCTATCAAAACTTACTACAAGCCGCCAACGAAGATCAGTCAATTATTACCATCTGTCAAGTGTCAGTTACCCTTGCAAGAGGCCGGTGTCTACAAAATTGACTGTGAATGTGGGCTCTCATACATTGGACAAACCAAGAGAAGCATAGGCATTCGACTCAAAGAACATATAGCTGACATAAAACATAAACGCTCAACAAAGTCTGCTGTGTGTGAACATGTGGAACAAGGACCCAACCACTACCTGCGATTTGATGAACCACAGATACTCGCAAAAGAACATCGTTTTCTTCCAAGGATGATACGAGAGGCTATTGAAATTAAAAATCACCCTAATTTCAATAGGGAAGATGGTTGGAATGTTCCTCCAGCTTTTGGGACCCTGTTATAAGGCTAATGAAACCCAAGAAGGACAAAGTCACCAGAAGACCTAAGGACACTGTGAGCTCATTCTGCGTAAATAGTAACACCAGTAGATGAAAAATGTTCGGGTACTTTGAGATAACTTATACATTCAAGAAAAAGACAAATATCACCTCAGTCTGCCGTGAACATGAATTCTGTAAAGAATTCGAAACGTCGGCTAGTAATAAATTAAAAATATAGTTTCTAGATCTTTAGGTTCAAATGTAATAACTTAGTGAAACCAATACAACGCGATAAAATCCGTAAACTGTAGTTTAATTTCAATATGTAACATTCGCGTAAACCCAAGAAGATACTAAGATATTTTTTTTTTTGTTTTATATGTTATTGTTTACATGTTTAATTTATTATTGGATTTTAATAAAAATAAGTCTAATTAATAGTATAAAATTAGTATTTAACCAATACATTTTTATTTAGAATTACAACAATGATACATTTGAAAAATAAACATCAGGGACGCGGTATTTAAACGCGATTTAAAAAAGTAGCGGGAATAAAAATTTCGCTGATCCTGATACAGTAGGTGCCTATAGCGTAACGTGTTAAATTATATTAATATATATAATAATCTAAAAAGATGAGTGAAACTAGCGATGATGACTGTGCTTTAACACCAGAAGAGTTAAATCAACAAGTGATTATGCAGAATTCAATCTATTCCTGTTAATTTTTATGTCTCCTAAGTAATATGTGTTCTCACTGCTGTGGTGAAAAGCTATGTGTGCTACACGAGAGCAAAGTTTTTTGTATCTCGTGCTGTTGAGTCCCTCACCACGCTCAGGATTTTTACTCGCTACGCTCGTGAATCAATCATAGAATCCTTCGCTTGCTCGGGACTCAAAATAAGCACTCGAAACAAAAAACAACTTTGCTCTCTTGTTGCACAAATAACTACTTCAGATTTAGTAAATAAATATATATATGCAGAGAGATATACTAATTACAAACACGAACTTTTAATAAAAAGAAAAATAATTTCTATCTCTGTTATACGCCCAATTGTTTAATATGAACTGGTTTTTATCTAGTAGTTCCGCTGTTAGGTGACGGATAGGGTCAAGTGAATAGCTCAATAAGTGCAATCTATCATTCATCTATCTGGTTGAACTTCGATGTGATTCATGTACCTAAAAGATTATGTGAACTGATTTGTAGAATAAATTAGAGGCTAGCACCTGATTAAATCAATACCTGTTTGCATAAAGTTTTTGCGTTGCTGACTGATTAATAGACAACGCACAGCACTGCCAAAGCTACTGGCGCATGAAGCAGACATTTGGCATGTATGTACCTTCGAGAACGTACGGAAGCACTAAGAAGGGATTTTCTAAAATTGCCACGCGATCGGGAACAAATTTTTGAATAAAAAATATGTATAAATGTGCTACGGCCGTACCTGGGCGTCCTACTAAGTATACGATACCTAATATACTAGAGGACGCCCCTTCAGCCCCCATACTAGAGCACCTATCGCCTTAGGATATAAATAGTCGAAGACCTGGCTGCGTTCCGCAAAATACATACACTTGAAAGGTTTGTTAAAGCCGTTAATAGTTTTATATGCAGGCTGCTAAACAGAGGGAGAACGGCAGAGAATACTTAACTTCAAAATTTATCAAAAGGCTTATGAATGTGTATTGTGTGGTAAACAAAAGAAAAGTGATTGAATTTGGTGTTAAATTACTGATAGCTACTTTCATTTATCTAAAACAAGCATCCCATAATTACTATACAACGAAAAATATGACGGAAACGACAGTCGTTTTAGAAGCAAGAGTCGTACATTACGCCTGCTTCTGCACTCTTCGTGCGGAGTATTTTACTTCTGTGAAAAAATTGTAGTAAGAATCATACGCATTTTAATTAAACAAGACTATTAAAACAGTTCCGTGCATCCTAGCCTATTTGATCTCTGTACCGCCAAAGTTCTGTTTAAGTAATAACTACGTAGCAAGTCTGATAGTTTATTTAACGTTTACTAAGCCAGTAGGGTTGAATAAACTATCCGTCGTGGTCATGTAGGCTGCGTCCCTACAACTTACATACGAGTACATACATATTTAAAACATCGCTCTATTTATTTCTCTCAGATCTGGGGCGGTGTTGGATTTGATAGTACCACAGATGTACTCCCTAGTGCCATATTGCGTCGAAAAAAAGACCCGCCATTTTAAGAATTTATATTTTATACTAGCTGACCCAGCGAACTCCGTATCGCCTTTTTAAGGGTTTTTATTTAATTCCCTTTTTTCCAAGCCCCTTTTCCAAAGTTACCATTGACTTAGCGCTTAATCTCTTATCATTTCAGAGTCTATAAATGATGAACAAACAAACATAGATTTTTATATAATATTGAATTCCCCATTCCTTAAAATATCGAAGACGATACCCATATCGACTTTAAAAAAAATCCCGTCCGCCATCTTTGATTTCCTATCCGCCATCTTTGATCACGAAATAGATGTTGTATTTGGATTCACCATCCCTTAATTCTTCGGAGACGATACCCATATTGATTTTTAAAATGTTTCCCATCGGCCATCTTTGATTTCCCATCCGCCATCTTGAATCACGAAACAGATTTTGTATTTGGATTCCCCACCCCTTTAAACATCGTAGACGATACCCATATTGATTTAAAAAAAAACCCCATCCGCCATCTTTGATCACGAAATAGATGGTGTTTTTGAATTCCCCATTCCTTAAAATATCGGAGACTATATGTACCCATATATCGACTTTAAATAAAATCCCGTCCGCCATCTTTGATTTCCTATCTGCCACCTTAGATCACGAAATAGATGTTGTATTTAGATTCTCCATCCCTTTAAACATCGGAGAGGATACCCATATTGATTTTTTAAAGATTTCCCATCCGCCATCTTTGATCACGAAATAGATGGTGTTTTTGAATGCCCCATTCCTTAAAATATTGGAGACGATACCCATATCGACTTTAAAAGAAATCCCGTCCGCCATCTTTGATTTCCTATCCATCATCTTTGATCACGAAATAGATGTTGTATTTGGATTCTCCATCTCTTAAATCATCAGAGACGATACCTATATTGATTTTTTAAATTGTTCCCATCTGCCACCTTTGATTTCCCATCCACCACCTTGAATCACGAAACAGATGATGTATTTGGATTCTCCATCCCTTTTAACATCGCAGACGATGCCAATATTGATTTTTAAAATTTTCCCATCCGCCATCGTTGATTTCCCATCCACCATCTTGAATCACGAAACAGATGTTGTATTTGGATTCCCCACCCCTTCAAACATCGGAGACGATACCCATATTGACTTTTAAAAAAATTCCCATCCGCCATCTTTGATCACAAAATAGATGGTGTTTTTGAATTCCCCATTCCTTAAAATATCGGAGACGATACCTATATTGATTTTTAATTTTTTTTCCATCCGCCATATTCGATTTCCCATCTACCATCTTGAATCACGAAATAGATGTTGTATTTGGATTCCCCATCCCTTTAAACATCGGAGAGGATACCCATATTGGTTTTTAAAGTTTTCTCATCCGCCATCTTTGATCACGAAATGGATGGTGTTTTTGAATGCCCCATTCCTTAAAATATTGGAGACGATACCCATATCGACTTAAAAAAAATCCGTCCGCCATCTTTGATTTCCTATCCACCATCTTTGATCACGAAATAGATGTTGTATTTGGCTTCTCCATCCCTTAAATCATCAGAGACGATACCCATATTGATTTTTTTAATTTTCCCATCCGCCATCTTTGATTTCCCATCCACCATCTTGAATCACTAAACAGATGTTGTATTTGGATTCCCCATCCCTTTTAACATCGCAGATGATACCAATATTGATTTTATAAAATTTTCCCATCCGCCATCTTTGATTTCCCATCCGCCATCTTTGATTTCCCATCCGCCATCTTTGATCACGAAATAGATGTTGTTTTTCGATTCCCCACCCCTTAAAATATCGAAGGCGATACCCATATTGATTTTTTAAATTTTCTCATCCACCATCTTTGATTTCCCGTCCGCCATCTGGGATCACTAAATAAATTTCATATTATTAATCAGCGTCCCGAAAATCTTGAAAACGATACCCATATAGATTGTATCCTATTCGTTTAGCCTTTTTTTGCCTTTGGCCCAGCCCTCCCCCTTCTCGTTTGACCATTTTATTATTTTTGTCTGGCCCCTAAAAGTTGTGGCATAATTTTATATAGCCTATAGCCTTTCGGTATAATTAGGCATAATAGGCAATAACAATTTTTAAAATCCGACTGCTAGTTCCTGAGATTAGCCGACATTATCTTTTAGCCTTTTTAGCCTTTTGCCCGGCCCCAAAGGGTCGAAGCGTTATGTTATATAGCCTATAGCCTTCCGGAATAACCGGGCTATCGTACACAAAAATAATTTTTCAGATCCGACCGGTAGTTCCTGAGATTAGCGCGTTCAAACAAACAAACAAACAAACAAACAAACTCTTCCGCTTTATTATATTAGTATAGATGAGAATTCGTTCAGTGATAAATAAATGTTGTACCTACTCGCTCCGAACTCACAATTTACGTTCATTTCCAAAATGTTTATTCCAATACCTTTTGTAAATTGATGCTTCATTTTCCTCGAAATATTTGCTTTTGATAACTGAAACACTACCCGTTTTTTTTAGGATCCCGTTGTAAAATACAAAGAACCCTTGTAATTTCGTCATGACCGTTCTGTTCATAATTTTACTCGGTAACAATAGACACTAAGATTCGGCATGGTTTAAATTTTCAAGTATGCTTACAAAATTGTAAAAATGTTTTCATATTGTAAAAAAGACTGAAAAAACACTAAGAGATCCTCTGAAACAGTAGGATAATAATATGTATTTGTCATTGAGTCCTTGTAAGCACGACTAGGGCAGCCAATATTATGCTTAGTCTGTCATTCCCTCGAGCCATTTTCTATTTATGCTTTCTTAACCTGAAATCGAAGAATGCTGTAAAACTTAATATTTTGCAGTTAAAGGTAAACGATTTTTAAAGCATCGAATCCTCTAAACGTTTCGAAATTACGACTTACCGCTGAATTCAATATTCGAACTATCCATTACTTAACATTTTAGATTCTTTTTTGACATAAGCTGCATGCAAAATAAATGTCAAACACGAATCTCGAATCTCAAAATCCATGTATAGATCGAATATTGGAACCGGCCGTTGGTGTTCCCGCCAAAACTGAGCGGCGTAATAAGACAAGCGTGGGTGACGTCACTTCTGTCGTCACGGCCTCATATTGACCTGCTGCCAGGAGCTGTGCGCCTCGCTCGGCCCCGCGGATCCGCCCCTTATGTACGACGTACGAGCCACTCCGGAATACATTAAATTTGGAAGCCTTAGATGGTGTCATTGCCTGTTATGTTCTGTTGAAAATAATTTCGTGTTCCTTTTTAAAGTAAAAAGAGTAACGAATAAAGTGTTACCTTATTATTTAGTCAGGGTTTGTTACCGCTGAGCGCTGAGCCTTGAGTGAGTGTCACAGACAGTTTTAAGTATTGTTGTGATAGGGCGGGAGGGGTTCTACATGTCGGCTATTCTGACAGATCCGATGAACAGATCATTATATACGTAAGTGTTTGTATTCAACTAAACTGTATGATGCGATGAATAGCGCTCTAGTGATTATGAAGCCACCAGTTAACACAATATTCATGACTATATTACAGAGAGCAGCTCATCATTTGAAGTATTTACATGTCGGTTCGTTGTAGAGAATTGTACATGAGGCCATGGACCTTATATCACGTTCAAGGCAACAGGTACACTAGCTACATGTATGTATGTAGTGACATAAACTTTGTGCTCTCATGTGTAGCCGAACGAATCCTGAACGAATCCTTTCAATGAACGGATCCTCTACAAATAAAACCCATATGTATCTACATAATCTATACACATAAATAAAATGTAAGTGTCTATTTGTATTAAAATAATTCTTTGAGGTCGAATTCCAAAATCGAATTTTGAATTCGAAGGGGTTTGTTTTTTCACTCACTTTTTATATGAATGTGAAAGAGACAGAGCACAGTAAAATTCGAATGTTTCAAATTTGTGGCTGAACAATGTCAATTCGTGACACTGAAGATTGAAAAATTAAATAGATACTTTGCCTCACGCTCGAATCAAAATCGCGTTTTGTTCACTGTTGTCTCGCAGCAAAAGCGGCATGTTTGAGCTGCTGTGGTGAAAATGACATTTTTTACCATTTTTGTCGGTCTGTCTGTCGGTCTTTCTGTTTGTTCTCGCTAATCTCTGGAACGGCTGGACCGGTTTTGACGAGACTTTTACTGGCGGATAGCTGATGTACCAAGGAGTAACTTAGGCTATAAATTAGCCGTGTACGCGAAGTAGTTTCCTCAGGACGCGGGTGAAACCGCGGGAAACAGCTAGTTATATTAATATCATAAAGCTGAAGAGTTTGTTTAGTTGAACGTGCTTATCTCAGGAACAATTTGTATAATTATTTGAGTGTTGAATAGCCCATTTATCGAGGAAGGCTATATATTTTTGCTAAATTACTAGCATTTAATTTACAAAATGACACAGGTACATGTAGGGTATCCAAAAATTTAGCTTCTGTAAATAGTTCCTATCTTTATAATTCTTCTATTGAATATACTGACACAAGTTCTTTAAACTTAAGACTAGGACAAAGGATAGACAAATTCAACTGAATGTAGCACATCAAAACATACAAGGTCTATCTGGCAAGGATTTAGAATTAAGTTTATATTTAGAAAATCACAGTATACAAGTTATGTGTATTACAGAACACTGGCTAAAAGAGTACCAAATTAAATTCTTAAATAACTCGCAATACACGGTACACAGTGCCTTCTCTAGGAAACACGCTATTCATGGTGGATCCTTGATTATTGTTTCAAATAGCTTAACATGTAAAGAACGGAAAGACATAGCAAGTTTGTCTATAGAACGCACCGTGGAACTGTCATGTGTAGAACTTGAGCAGCATATTATCATATGTGTATATCGTCCACCGTTAAGTAACTTAAGCTTGTTTGAATCAGTTATTGAAGATGCAATTACTAAAATTAGGAGTAATAAGAAAGGTATTATAGTTTGTGGTGATTTTAATGTAAATATTCTTGATCATTCAGTAATGACTAGTAGATTTTTAAATCTATTTAAATCATTTAATTTAAAAAATTTGTTCCTTGAACCAACTAGGATTACAGCAACATCATCCACCTGTCTTGACAATATATTTAGTAATTGTACAGTTTTGAATAAATTAATTATTTCTGAATTAATATCTGATCACTGTGGTCAATTAGCAAGGTTTCCGTATTATAGTGATAGCATTATACAGAAAGTGTTAGTTAGGCCATTACCTAGGCATAAGTTTAATGAATTCCGAAATAAAATTTTGATTGGAATGAATGCTATGAGTCCTGATTTAATGGAGATTGATTCGCCAAATGAAAATTTCAATAATTTATTTAATGTAGTTAACAAGGAATTTCAGAATACTTTTAGGACTAAGGAGAAAGTAGTTAAGGAATCTCGAGCTTTTAGTGAGTGGGCTACTGCAGGTATTTACAAAAGCAGAGCAAAGATGTACGAGTTGTATGGTATGAAGAGATACAATTCTGATTCGAACTTCACTGAGTATGTTAGGAATTATTCAAAGATATTTAAAAGAGTGTGCAATACAGCTAAGGCATTATTCGTTAGGAACAAAATTGAACAATCCTCGAATAAAATTAAGGCAACCTGGCGAGCTATTAATGAAGCAACAGGTAAGACAACACTTAGAGGTAATAGTTTTAGTTTATTTGATAGTGACAAATTTATTCATAACTAGAGGACGCCAGCAGCTACGCCTGCATTTTTTTTTAAATTTAGCCGTTTTGGCCGATCCCGTGGGAATTTCGGGAAATCCCTTCTTAGTGCACCCCTACGGTCCCCAAGGAACATACGTGCCAAATTTCAGCTTCCTGCGCCCAATAGTTTCGGCTGTAGCGTGTCTGTCAGTCAGTCAGTAACGCAAGGATTTTATATATTAAGATGACAAAGAAGTCGCACACACATTTAATAAATTCTTTGCTAGCATACCGATTACTACTACTAGAGAATTAAAATCATCAGCTATAGTCGCAGAAAACCTATTAGAATCTAGTGTAGGAAAATGTGATGTTTTATTTAAGTTCGATTGTATTAATTCTACCGACATTATAAGTACTTTTCAATCTCTAGAGTCTAAGAATACAGGTGATCTCTGGGGCATTTCTGTTAAGGTTTTAAAAAGTATAATTGATGTAGTAGCTCCTTATTTAAGCAACTTATTTAATAAGTGTATTGAATCAGGTGTTTTTACCGATCTTATGAAACACAGTAGGATAATACCTCTTTTCAAATCCGGCAGTAAGACTGATCCTAGTAATTATAGGCCAATATCGATACTACCTGCCTTTAGTAAGATTTTTGAAAAGATCATACTCAAGCAATTACTTAGACATTTTAATCTAAACAGCCTCCTTCATAGTGAGCAATATGAATTTACCAAGGGTCACTCGACAACAGATGCAGGAGTAGCGTTACTTAAACACATATTCAGTGCATGGGAGAGTGCCCAAAATGCTATTGGTGTGTTTTGCGACCTTTCGAAAGCATTCGATTGTGTCTGCCATGAAACGCTCTTATGCAAACTTAGACATTACGGCGTACAGACTAAAGCATTGGAAGTCATTAAGTCATACTTAAGTGACAGAATCCAATGTATTGAAATAAACGGCTCAAAATCCAGTGGCTTACCTATTGATTTGGGAGTGCCGCAAGGCAGCATCCTAGGGCCTTTCCTGTTTCTTGTTTACATAAACGATTTACCTTTTTACTTGAAAAACATTTGTGACGTTGTACTGTTTGCTGACGATACTTCTTTGATATTCAAAGTAGATAGAAATAAGGAACATTTTGACGAAATAAACAGTGCGCTCATTCAAGTAACTAAATGGTTTAATGTAAACAATCTGGTACTGAACGCCAAAAAAACCAAATGTATTAAGTTTGCTCTGCCTAATGTCAGAAACCTTGGTCTATAGCTCTAAATGACGATGTTCTCGAAACATCTGAATCTACATTATTTCTAGGAATAACACTTGATTCGAAATTACAGTGGGGTGCGCACGTTATATATCTCTCAGGGAAACTTAGCTCAGCTGCTTATGCCATTAAGAAGGTTCGTAGGTTGACTGATGTCGATACGGCTAGATTGGTTTATTTTAGCTATTTTCATAGTGTTATGTCATATGGCATATTATTATGGGGTAGGGCCGCTGACATCGAAAATATTTTTATATTACAAAAACGAGCAGTTAGGGCCATTTACCAGTTAAAGACAAGAGTCTCACTTAAAGAAAAATTTAAAAATATTGGTATTCTTACTGTAGCATCACAATATATTTATGCCAGTGTTAAGCATGTACGACTACATATAAATTCTTACAAAATGAATAGTGACATACACAATATTAATACTAGGAACAGGCACAAATTATGTGTACCATATTTCCGTTTACACAAAACGCATAGCTCTTTTATTGGGCTTAGTATAAGAATCTATAATAAAATACCAAGTAATATTTTAGACTTGCCTTTAAGGTCGTTTCAGACAATTGTTAAAAATAATCTTTTACTAAAGGCATATTATAGTTTAAATGAGTATTTTGACGTCAAGTACGCTTGGAAATAAATATTATTTTATTAGGTCAATTTATTTTTATTATTAGGTCAATAGGCAGTTTTATAGTGTAGTTAATTACCGTATTCTCTTTTTATGCTACATTTGCATACTTGTTCTACTCTTTTTATTATAATTTATTGGATTTGTAAGGTGAGGGTTACTCGTGGTCATGAACTGCTAACTAATAGATTGTAAATTGCTGCATTACTTTTCGGAACATACTGTTCCACCATAGATCAGAACAGTCATGTTCGCGAGTTGCTTACATCAAAAGACGTAAGTGGATGCTCCTGTTTCACCATATTCACTTTGGGAGGCTTAATAAATGAACATAATTTATTGCTTGAGTATGATATCAATAACTATTAACTTTTACAATAGTAGATAACTCACAATGTGAAACAGTTGCAGCTCCTTACAAATATAACATGTAAAATCATTATACTGGCAGTTAAAAAGAGTGGCCACGAGTTTTATTGCCCGTTCTTTCTCGTGATTCTACCTATTGCATTGCGAACGTGGCAGTAAATGTAAATGTAGAATCATCTAGTAATTAACTTTAACTTTTGACGTTCATAAGCGTCACTTTGTGACCTAAATGAATAAATGATTATGAGTTTGAGTTTTATTTAGGTATAAGATCACGCTATAAGCGACAGGTGAGTATGTTAGGAATTATTCCAAGATATTTAAAAGAGTGTGCAATACAGCTAAGGCATTATTCGTTAGGAACAAAATTGAACAATCCTCGAATAAAATTAAGGCAACCTGGCGAGCTATTAATGAAGCAACAGGTAAGACAACACTTAGAGGTAATAGTTTTAGTTTATTTGATAGTGACAAATTTATTCATAATGACAAAGAAGTCGCACACACATTTAATAAATTCTTTGCTAGCATACCGATTACTACTACTAGAGAATTAAAATCATCAGCTATAGTCGCAGAAAACCTATTAGAATCTAGTGTAGGAAAATGTGATGTATTATTTAAGTTCGATTGTATTAATTCTACCGACATTATAAGTACTTTTCAATCTCTAGAGTCTAAGAATACAGGTGATCTCTGGGGCATTTCTGTTAAGGTTTTTAAAAGTATAATTGATGTAGTAGCTCCTTATTTAAGCAACTTATTTAATAAGTGTATTGAATCAGGTGTTTTTCCCGATCTTATGAAACACAGTAGGATAATACCTCTTTTCAAATCCGGCAGTAAGACTGATCCTAGTAATTATAGGCCAATATCGATACTACCTGCCTTTAGTAAGATTTTTGAAAAGATCATACTCAAGCAATTACTTAGACATTTTAATCTAAACAGCCTCCTTCATAGTGAGCAATATGGATTTACCAAGGGTCACTCGACAACAGATGCAGGAGTAGCGTTACTTAAACACATATTCAGTGCATGGGAGAATGCCCAAAATGCTATTGGTGTGTTTTGCGACCTTTCGAAAGCATTCGATTGTGTCTGCCATGAAACGCTCTTATGCAAACTTAGACATTACGGCGTACAGACTAAAGCATTGGAAGACATTAAGTCATACTTAAGTGACAGAATCCAATGTGTTGAAATAAACGGCTCAAAATCCAGTGGCTTACCTGTTGATTTGGGAGTGCCGCAAGGCAGCATCCTAGGGCCTTTCCTGTTTCTTGTTTACATAAACAATTTACCTTTTTACTTGAAAAACATTTGTGACGTTGTACTGTTTGCTGACGATACTTCTTTGATATTCAAAGTAGATAGAAATAAGGAACATTTTAACGAAATAAACAGTGCGCTCATTCAAGTAACTAAATGGTTTAATGTAAACAATCTGGTACTGAACGCCAAAAAAACAAAATGTATTAAGTTTGCTCTGCCTAATGTCAGAAACCTTGGTCCTAGTATAGCTCTAAATGACGATGTTCTCGAAAAATCTGAATCTACATTATTTCTAGGAATAACACTTGATTCGAAATTACAGTGGGGTGCGCACGTTACATATCTCTCAGGGAAACTTAGCTCAGCTGCTTATGCCATTAAGAAGGTTCGTAGGTTGACTGATGTCGATACGTCTAGATTGGTTTATTTTAGCTATTTTCATAGTGTTATGTCGTATGGAATATTATTATGGGGTAGGGCCGCTGACATCGAAAATATTTTTATATTACAAAAACGAGCAGTTAGGGCCATTTACCAGTTAAAGACAAGAGTCTCACTTAAAGAAAAAATTAAAACTATTGGTATTCTTACTGAAGCATCACAATATATTTATGCCAGTGTTATGCATGTACGACTACATATAAATTCTTACAAAATGAATAGTGACATACACAATATTAATACTAGGAACAGGCACAAATTATGTGTACCATATTTCCGTTTACACAAAACGCATAGCTCTTTTATTGGGCTTAGTATAAGAATCTATAATAAAATACCAAGTAATATTTTAGACTTGCCTTTAAGGTCGTTTCAGACAATTGTTAAAAATAATCTTTTACTAAAGGCATATTATAGTTTAAATGAGTATTTTGACGACAAGTACGCTTGGAAATAAATATTATTTTATTAGGTCAATTTATTTTTAGTAGTAGTTAATTACCGTATTCTCTTTTTATGCTACATTTGCATTCTTGTTCTACTCTTTTTATTATAATTTATTGGATTTGTAAGGTGAGGGTAACTCGTGGTCATGAACTGCTAACTAATAGATTGTAAATTGCTGCATTACTTTTCGGAACATACTGTTCCACCATAGATCAGAACAGTCATGTTCGCGAGTTGCTTACATCAAAAGACGTAAGTGGATGCTCCTGTTTCACCATATTCACTTTGGGAGGCTTAATAAATGAACATAATTTATTGCTTGAGTATGATATCAATAACTATTAACTTTTGCAATAGTAGATAACTCACAATGTGAAACAGTTGCAGCTCCTTACAAATATAACATGTAAAACCATTATACTGGCAGTTAAAAAGAGTGGCCACGAGTTTTATTGCCCGTTCTTTCTCGTGGTTCTACCTATTGCATTGCGAACGTGGCAGTAAATGTAAATGTAGAATCATCTAGTAATTAACTTTAACTTTTGACGTTCATAAGCGTCACTTTGTGACCTAAATGAATAAATGATTTTGAGTTTGAGTTTGAGGTGCGGAACAGAAACACTAAATAGCGTTGTTGTAACCGCGGGCTTAGCTTGTAATAATAAATAATTGCGATGTTTGCGTTTTAATATCGAATCTGATACAGATGTTATGTGAGTAGTCAGCGTCTAAACCGCGTGAAGTGGCACGTCTAGACCGTTATTGGCACGTCAACGGTCTGGCAACGCCTGGAGATGCCAGTATTGTTGGCAGACGTTTCACATTCTATAAGGATTCAGATTCTTGTGACAACGGATTGAAAGTCCTTTCATAATAAAATTGTTATAAAAATATTTTAGTAGCGCTCAGCGTAACAGACCGGCAAAGTTAAGCAACGCTTGCACAGGCCGCCACTTGGATGGGTGACCATGTGTGGCATTTACATCTGAGCGCTACCGTGCTTCGGAGAGCACGTTAAGCAGTCGGTCCCGGTCCTTGTCTCAGGATAAGAATCGTAAGGCCATGTCGGAGGCCTTCGGGCGGTCTGAAAACTTTGACACCAGAGTTGGGCACACACTCACACGAAAAACAAAAAACAAAATAAAAATACTGATGTTGCTGATTTTCTATATATAGCTGTAATCATAAGAGAGTGTGTGGTCATCATTGGTGTCGGAGTATTCACATTGCCCGAAGGTCTCCGACATGAAAGACATATTTATTTCTGCATTTTGGTTGTTTACAACACTTATACAAGTCAAAACCCTATTCTAGATGATGCCGGCTTTTCCTAGCTAAATGACTTCTTGAGAAGAAAGGCCGAAACAAACTCAGAGTCATTGCTTTTTTTGTCATTTCACTCTTCGTTTATATTCTTTTGAAGTCCAGACATAATAGGATTAGATGCGAGTACAATGCAGAATATCATCTAACGCTTATAACTGACTCAGCCCGCTGATGGCCCGAATTCAACAGCCATCGTACGGCTCAACCTTGATTGAGGGAGCCAGCACGACCTGAATCATTATGCCTCCACGCCATCAGTAAGTGTATGCATAAGCATGCCAGCCTAAGCCACCAGACAGGTTGCCACTACTATTAGTTGAAAAGTTTACTAATTTCCAAATTGTACTTGCTCCTTACATTTTATCATATTAACATAAGGTTGAGTACATATTGTAAACAAAAATATTAAAATAGTAAAAAATTAAACAATAAAATGTCATCTATTTAACATCTCACTAAATAAATAATAATAATTGAATGTCAATTTGAAAATGTCAAAAAAAGAAAATAATTAGATACAAATGTAAATAAAATAATTTCAAACGCAAATATGTTTATATTCATAAAAACGTCAAAACATTTTTGGACACGTCAGAAAGTCATAGATAATAATATAAGAAAAAAAGTAAGTATAAATGCATATATTGACATAATTGAACATTGAAAAAATATGCCTGTTCAGAAAGTAGAGCCTCTGAGAAGAATCAGGCAAGAAACACGCTTTTTCACGGTTGCAGCCTTGCTGATTTCCGGGGAAGTACTACCACAGAAAATCGACGTAAAGTAACAGTAGTACCTAAACTGCGGCGTTTCGTTCTGTGAGTGAGAGTGCCGGAGGCCCTATACCCTATTCCTTCTCCCTCATCCTACTCCTTATACTATCCCTTTTCCCAACCCCAAGGGGCGGCAACGCACTTGTGACTCCTGTGGTGTTGCTTGTTTCCATGGGCCCGGTAATTGCTTACCATCAGGCGACCCACCTGCTCGTTTGCCGCCTAATACCATAAAAAAATCATCTAAGTACCTAACTAACCTTGTCAAGAGACAAAGACCAGGGCCGATGAATTAACACGACCGCCGCCGCATGGTATAGTGCTCTGATGTAAACGCCACGCAGACGGTCACCCATCCAAGCAGTAACCTCCTTGAACGTTGCTTAGCTTTGTCGATCTATTACGGACGACACATCAAGTCACGCTACATTTCTTTGACTAGGAACATAGCAAATATATGTAATTATTTGTATGCGTGTGAGATAAGAGAGTGTTGTGGTAAAAGAAGATGTAGTGATAAGCATCGAGAAAGGTATGCTAAGATGGTTTGGATACATAGAGAGGATGGATGACGAAAGATTGACCAAGCAGATATACAAGGCAAGTGTGAATGGGACAGGACGAAGGGGAAGACCTAGGCGGACGTTCTCTGACCAGATTGGAGACATCCTAAAAACATGGCAGGTTAGTAAGTACCCTGAACAGAAGAGCATGCATGAGGAATCTGATGGGAGTGAATGAAGCAAGAGAGATATGTCAGGATCGTTGCAAATGGCGTTCTGTGGTCTCTGCTTACCCCTTCGGGCAACAAGCGTGAGTCTATGTATGTATATATGTATGTATTTGTATGCGTAGTTAGCCATAACACAGCTATTTATACCTATATGAATATTTTGTCATTCTATTCCACCTACATTCGTTTCTTGTCATCCCAGTTTCCTCGTATTTTTCGCACGAATTAATACTACATCCACACTGGCTCTAATATTCGTCCGTATCATTGTACGTTATTGTCCATCGTTGAGGAAAATCGTCGTATTGCGTAAGTAATTAAGTTTATTTATAGTTTATGTAATAATATGGAAATTATGCGTATATTGCTTTTTCAGCATCCAACATCGGTCATGTAAAGACAGTGATTTTTATTTACTTGATATCCTATGGAACGAGTTTTACGCCGGCGACAATTATTGCTGACATTATTAAAGATACTCTTTAGCCATAAACATGTTAGTTAGATTTTCAATATACCTATTCTATATTAATGTACCGTGCAGTTTTGTTCGCGTAATTTCTGGATCTCTTCAACGACGTCACCTAGCAGTCAAAAAGTTAAACTAAACCATCTGACGATCCATTAAAAGTCAAAATCATTTATTCATTTAGGCCACAAAGTGACGCTTATGAACGTGAAAAATTAAAGTAAATTCGCAATGCAATAGGTAGAACCACGACAAAGAACGGGCAATAAAACTCGTGGCCACTCTTTTTAACTGCCAGTATAATATTTTACATGTTATCTCTGTAAGGAGCTGCAACTGTTTCACATTGTGAGTAACTGCTAATGCAAAAGTTAATAGTTATTGATATCATACTCAAGCAATAAATTATGTTCATTTAGTAAGCCTCCCAAAGTGAATATGGTGAAACAGAAGCTTCCACTTACGTCTTTTGATGTAAGCAACTTGCGAACATGACTATTCAGATCTATGGTGGAACAGTATGTTCCGAAAAGTAATGGTATATGAACCTGCAGCAATTTAGTATCTATTAGTTAGCAGTTCATGACTACGAGTTACCCTCACCTTACAAATACGATAAATTATAATAAAAAGAGTAGAACATGAATGCAAATGTAGTATAAGATACATTGCAATACACAAAATTTGTTCTCTCATGATGTACTTTATGTAAGTAGTTAAGTACTAAACATTCCTTTTCACGAAATGCGCCGCTTTTAGGTACTTAATTAGATATGTACGTACACGGTAGAATTGGGGAAAATAATTATTTTATGTCTCCAAATCTTGACATTATTCATGGGTCATGGAATTTCTAATATATTTACTACATATGAATAAACCTGTACGTAGCTACAAAGACAACCCAGATTCTATTGACACAATGTAGAACAAAGTACTCTTTATATCTTATAAAGTAATTTTACGAAGTTTCCGTTAATTAGTCTGTGCTATATTTTACTTTGTTGAGCATCCCTTTCGAGACTGTATTAAGGGTTTCTTATCGGAAACATGGCTTGTATGTTTTCTACAAAAAATGAGTTTCAGTGTACCCCGAGGCGCACAGCGTCGAATCTTCGTTAATATTTTCTGTTATAGATGAGGTTCAGATCGTGCTACGGTTACTAGTAATATTTACATATTGTGTAATGCAGTATGGAGAAAACTCGAAAGGATTGTTGTAATTCATTGTACGGATTGTATTATTTGGTATAGTTAAAGTTTTTGTAGAAAAGGAATGATCTAGCCTTAACCTCCTGGCTTTATTGAATTGTTATTAGACTTTCTGCAGAGCGACTGCCTGTCTAACCTCCGCACCCAAAGGGATAGCGATATTCCATGTTTTAGACTAGTTTCATAGCCGGGACCAACAGCTTGACATAATTTCTAAGGCACGGGGCAAGCGATAATAAAAAATTTAACACGTACATAATTCCATAAAGTCAGTGGTGCGCGCCGTGGATTCGAACCCAATACCGTCCGCTTGGCAGTCTTTTCTGAACATGGACAAAAGTAGAGAAAAAATTCATTATATAGACAATTTCCACAAAAGCTCGCAGATGTCTTTACAGAGATAAAGTGGTACATCTCGGTTTCTAAGGGACCACTAATTATCGTAATTATTTCAGTGTTAATTATTTAGTGATAAGCCCCGGGACCGGGGATAGTCGGCGTTTTAAGGAAAATACATAGAGCAAATAATAACTTGCAGAAGAGACGCAAATTAGAAGAGACATATGTCCATGTGTAGACTATAAAATTGGGTAAGTGCGAGTCTAAGGGTTCCGTACCATCATCTATAAAAGAAAATCACGTTTGTTGTATGTACACTTAAATATTTTTTAAGTTTCTACCTGTTTATTAAGATCGAGTAACAAATTGCTTAAAAAATACGTTTGTTGTATGGAAGCCCCCTTTATTATTAACTTTTTTTTTAAGATTTATTTTGAAAGGTAAGATACAACTACATATTCTGTGAAAATTTTAAGCATCTACCTGTTACCGTTGGTAATTTTGAGCACAAAATACGAAAAAAAAACACGTTTATTGTATGGGACACCCCTTAATATTATTTTATTTTTTTTAATATTTAGTATTTGTTGTTATAGCGGCAACCGAAATACATAATTTGTGAAAATTGCTTTCTAGCTATCACGGTTGATGAGATACAGCCTGGTGACAGACGGACAGATAGACAGCAGAGGCTTAGTAATAGGGTTCCGTTTTTTACCTTTTAGGTACGAAACCCTAAAAAGGATTGATGATGTTGTATCTTATTAAAAGATATCGCAATATATGTAGTAATGAATGTGTTTTGCAAAATAGTATAAAGGCACCTATACCGTACATAAGATTCTATATAAATAAGCGGCGCGAGTGGCTCCTTGGATCATAAACGTAGATTTACGAGGCCGCTGGGAGGTTCGACGCCGCGTTTTATTCGTCCCGGATTCAATTAGAGGCTTTGATGTGCGATCAACGCTGAACCTGCCGACATAATTGGACATTTATTACTAAAGGGTTATTTAAAGATCCGTTTCTCGTTCAGGTGTTATATTTGGTATAGTGAATGACTACAAAGGTAAACAACAAAAAAAATATTTTATAAATATAATATGAACCGATATGTGATATTGGAATATGTAAGCCATTCGTCTTCTCTAAATAACTATGCTACTGCCGTAACTAATTTGGGCAAGAAAATAGTAATTACATATTTTTCCACACCGATTTACAGTGGCTATTCATATTTGTTTCTTTCTTGAGAGTTATTATGACTAAGTGTGTGCCAAATGTGAACAACTCTGACGGATTTGTGAAAAGTTTATAATTTTATCTTTTTATTCCGTTAAAGGACTATGGGCAAAAACGTATTGGCTCCGTCCCCATATACCAACACACATGGAACTGATGCTAATGTGTACCTTAAGTATCCACTACTTGATTAAAATCCTTTTTTTTCTTAAATTCCTGGCATATATCCATAAAAAACAATTTATTATTATTAATTAACCTATAATTTCATTTTACACTTGTAAGTTATTTTAACATTATGGTTACATTACAGTACAAAACATGATAACTATACGAAATAAAAAATAATGTATTTTTAAACATAAACATTTAAATGATTATGAATGAATAGTTAGAAAATAAAAAAATATAAATAAAAAGAAACGAAAGTTGAAGATGTGGGAAAAATGGCTGCTAGCTTTACATGGAACTGGCCGGGCCATGTCAGCCGTATACATGAGGGTCGTTGGGCGAAAATCTCGACACTGTGGGTGCCAGAAAATGATTGTGTTGCCAAGGTCGGCCCCGAAAACGGTGGCGAGATGACCTAGACGCCTACCACAAGAGTTGGCTTGAGATTGCAGGCGACAAGAGAGCGAGGAAAGATTTGGGTGAGCCCTTTGCCCAGCAGTGGGACAGTACAGGCTAAAGGAAAAGAAAGAGAAAATAACGAATATAAATGAATGAATCATTTAAATTCATTGTCTTCTAATTATTCGTTCCTACCATGCTCATAGTAGGCAAATAGTAATAGTGAGTGTTACTATTACTGGTCTATTATAAAACTGTTTAACAGCTGCGATGGCCGATTAAAATCTGTATGACGACCTATTCCTATGTACCATACAATCGATATAATATGTTCACAACTTCCTATAATAGATAAATGAGTAGGTGTTTTACAATTAATCGTCAATAATACGTAAACGAAATGTTTGTTTAAACGTTAATTACTATGACAACCCCATGCATTTGGGCAACGTCCCCATAGTAAAAAACGTGTCAATTGAGCTACATTTCATTTCTGTTGATGTGTGGGGACAATTCCGCCCATCGTCCTTTACTTAATTGGAAGCTCTTGAGATGAGGATGTCAAGAGTGACCCCACAGTGACCCAATCAAACAAAAAATAAATATTCTAAATCGGAACACAAACAAAAATAATTGTTTGTGAACTTCGATAAGTAGGTAAAGATTTAGTCGAATTAAAGTCCGCTTCCGTTTTCATGACCGCTAGGAAACAATATGACTTTAATAAGGGCTACACGCAAGTAACAATTCAGTAAACGATAAAAACAGAAAAATAAGGTTTTACAGCACGATGTGTCACGCGAAATGAAAGCAACGAACAATTGTATACAAAGTGGCTCACTGTACGAGTTTTTGGTATCACATTATTATTAAAACGTATATTAATAAACGTATATTATATATATATTATTATTAAAACGTATTTGCATTAGTCACCTGCGCAGATAAAACTACATAGTACTGATCAGTCCCTAGACAGGCTCCTGTTTCAAACTCTGCCAGCGACCATATGGAGTACATTACTAGTACACGTTTCATAAAATAACATAACTTCACGCCTTCTATCCCCGAAGGGGTAGGCAGATGTGTATTACACACCTACGTTTCGCCAGTTATGTTTAGGTCGCAATGTAATAGGGTGCGAGCCTATTGCCATCTACCGGGTACATTATTAAGCGAGCGATAATTCACATTTTTAATACACACATAACTTCGAAAAGTCAGAGGTGTGTGCCCGGGGTAACTGGGGGTCGAACCCAAGACCATTGTCTCGGCAGTCCGTTACGTATACCACTGGGCTATCGCCGCTATTTCGTTTAATTATATTATCGTTGAAATGTCGCTAGCTCGTCTGTTCGAGCCGCGATATTATTATGTTTAGCTGAGTGAACAGATATTAAATGTTTAAAAGGTTTAACATGCCTGGAATGAAGTGATATGGCTTTGGTGATCCCGAAATTCTTATTCTAAATCAAAGTATCTCGGTACAGAGGTGACAACAACAGCCAAAAATAATATGCTTACAAAAACTGGCATGTATTTGGCTGCCTTTTGTTAGATATATATCAATAAAAGCTTCATGTGTCTCGTAAGACCGTCAGTGAATATCTGATATTGATTCAAGTGTCCTCTCCGATATTTACGACTGCTATCAATTTTCTTCACATGATCTATTCGCTACGCATACCGCAATTTCGGATCAATTAAAAGCTCTTCGTAATATATTGAACAATAAGCGAAAATAATACTCTAGAACCTTTAATGAAATTCGATCGCACGACCGTCTGCGAACCCAAATTCGAAGAATCGTCCTCAAGTAAATAAATAAGTACATATTTATATAAGTTTAGTATTTATATAGATAGGTACTTATTTATTTACTCTTATTTCTGCAGTACTATGTACTACGCCTCAAACATTTTTGGTAAATAGCCGAAAGTTGGGAACAAGTGAAGTTAAACAAGTCAAGTGAAGTTGTGAAGGTAGTGACGGCTGTCTGTATGCTCGCAGGCGATGCCGGGTGGCGTGCCTTAGTCGACAGTTCAACGGAGGCTCCGACCGAACCGGCTCGGAACTTCGGGTGCAACTTCAATGTTATTAATTGCTTTACTTGCGAGTAAGTCCCAAAGTTCGACTGCACAGTTGTGCATAACCCGCAATCACTGTTACACAGTTTTTCGTATAATTACATCGAAGTTGGAATTTGTGTAGCTTGATTGCTACGAATTTGTGTAGCTTGATTGCTACGAATTTGTGTAGCTTGATTGCTACGAATTTGTGTAGCTTGATTGCTACGAATTTGTGTAGCTTGATTGCTACGAATTTGTGTAGCTTGATTGCTACGAATTTGGAGTTATAGTTATTTAAGAAATTATTGCAATTATTTTTCATTTCAGAGTCAGTCAGTACCAAGACGTATTGAGTGTACCTAATAGTACCTATACGTATTTGTCGTGCACGTATTTGGCAGTTTTAACTATTCTGAAATGTCCATCGTCAAATCAATGCTATCGGTACTTTTGTGTAACTAACAGAGCCAGTGAATTACCTGTAACAATTTAGTGTCGCTACATAGAGTATACAGCCCCGTAATAATTCCATCAGATGTAGATTACGTAATAGTCGATATAAACATAAACATTTAGTGGAGGGAGTCCTAAACAAACGTCCATGTGTGTCGAGATAGTGGGATCGATTCAGTGATGGCATAATTATTGCGTCCGGAGATCGACGGCTAAGTTTTCTTAATGATTCGTGTTACATATACGATTTGTAAATATCAATCTTGTAAAGCGGGATACAACATCTAATAGAGCTTTTTGACAGCAAGACCCACGATGGTGCTAGTGATCACTTACTTGCGTATAAATCTTATAAAAACGATAGGGCGAGGGGATACTTTATTGACAGAGTTTGCCCGCTTGTGCTTAAACTGGATCAACTTTGATCAATCGAGCTTTAAATCAGGCGAACGATTGTGCTGACAGTTGTTGCCCAAAATCTCGGTTACAGTTTAGCCCAAAAGTGTCAACTAAAAATCTCATAGTTGTCAGTATATTACCGACATAAGTCCCATCTCTTGAAGTCTGTCATGCAGCTTATTATTATGGTCTTCCATTTTCTGAATAACATTATTTGCATCCAATATTTTAGAAACAGTACGATGCTGCCCACATAGATATTACTTACGATATCAGTTGCGCTCTTACACAAGTACCTAGATATACAGACGGTAGCTCCGCTTGTGCCCTAGGGAGAGGTGGCCTACTTCCCTGAAGTTCTGAAGGTAACATAGTCACCGCAACGACGTTAGCGCAGTAGTTGTGTTCATAGGTACACAGCCGAGCGTCGAACGTGCGACACTCTCCTGCAACTTTGAGTGTCTGTTTAACACTATTACGAATAGTTTAATGTGTTCCAAACGCTCTGTTCTAGGTAGTTTATAACTCGAGTTGGTTGCCCACTTCGCTCTGTTAAAGGTCCTTCCTGCCCTTTGTTTATAATGTAAGTAATATGAGCTTGAATAAACTTTACTATTTGCGAAAGATAAATATTCTGTAAGCTTTATACGTCAACATAACTTATTTATGTACTCTATGTTAAATAAGTTCCATGTAGAGCAAGATCTGAGACCGTTGTTGGAAATTTAGTAGTAGATAAGACAGAATGTGTATTGATTGAAAAATTGCATGAAATGATGAAAAAATTACGAAAATCATCACGTCTGACAGTTCTCCGTAAAGCTCTCAAAGGCGTGTGAAGTCAGTCTGCTCATGGCTAGAGTGTTGGACTATGGTCTAATACTTTTCTTGTACGGATAGATAGATAGACTGATATGATTTCTTTCACTGCTCCTAAAAACTGAGCACAAGGCACATTACTTAGTTTCAATTTAAATTCATTGTTAAATAACTTTAACTGTATTTCATATCCGCATTTGGCCATACGGAACCCACTGCGAGAGCCACTTATAATTAATAGTGTATTTAGTGGCTGCCTTAATCTTACGGCACAATTTATACCTCCAATTCAATAAATATTAGTGCGACACCAATACCCGGATCACTATAAATATTGTCGGCTTTCGTAAGTAGGTACATGGCGAGTAACTGATAGCTGTGGCGCTCTGTGGTTATTTTAGGTCGTTACTGTATCTCATTATAAATCATTTTGATACGCATATATAAACAAAGCAATGACACAGTAGGTATAATATTTGCGTACCCAAGTGTGTTCAAGGACTTTGTCGGGACTAGAACAACGGGATTGTGAGGCTCGCAATAAAGATATATATCCATCTCTATGTTAGTCACGATGATATTATTATACGGTTTAAAAGTCACTAAATCATTGTCTCGCTTAAATAAAACCAACTTATTCTATGCATCGTTATTATATTTAAAGACACATTATTCAAAATTAAGCTACACCAATAAAATTTATAAAAATGCCGCAACTCTGTAAACACTAATATTTCTTTCACAAACAACAGTTCCAGTTTTTAAGACAGTCGGTTGCAAAGAAACTTGACAACAAAACGTTATAGAGGGTTGTCACGCCACAGCAGGCCTTGCCGTAACGTTTTAAAAATAAATTATTATAAAAACAAGGATATATTTAGACTAGTGTTGCCCAAATGCAAGAACAAGACGAGACTTAGCCAGTCTTGGTCTTGGTCTTGGTCTTGGTCTTGCAGCAAGAGTCTTGCAAGTCTTGCAATTACCTATCAGTCTATTACTATTTAAATTAGTAATGGTATTTTTAATCACTCTCACTCCCTCGGTTTAGGTACCCTAAGGTAAGCAATGCACCTTGACATTATTTGGTGATATGATAGGTAAATAAATTTAGTATTGTATTTTAATTCAGATAATTAAATTTTTAGATTAGAATTAAGATAAGCGAATTACTTGTAATGTGTCAGGTTCTATCTAGGCACCTGTTACATTTCGATTTAAAATAATCGCAATTTATTTTCCTATTCATCAATAATTGTACCTAATCATAGGCAGGTAGGTTATCCAGTTAGGTTTAGTTAGATACTAATTAGACCACAGATAAGGTTAGGATGATGATAATAATTAAACTAGTTAAAATGTGTACCTATGCAAGTTATTACATCATGCGATTAATTGCATAACTTACAGAAAGTTTTTTTAAGTAGGTGCACGTGCGCTGAACGTGGCGCGGGTGGCGTGGAGGAGCGGGGATGACGGGTGATAGTATACGTGTGTGCGTGCCACAACCACGACTATAGAGTTGTTAGGGTTGTCGAAAAAAACACAAAAAAATATTTTTTTTAGTTTTGTATGGAAAAAAAGGTTTCGCTTTCATTATTAACATTTACGCATACGATTCCAAACTTGATATAGATAAACACCTTTAAATATTGTTGGGCCTAACTCGGACACCCTGTATACTTACTAGAATAAATTATTATGACATCTACTACCTATCCTTACCATTTTATCCTAATCATAATACTGCTTGCGTGGTCAGTATAATGTATTCATTTTCATTCTAAGCACTCTGAAACTTATTTATTCTTTGGAACACCTGTAGGTACTCTTAAAATTCGAAATTATTTTGCATGAGTCTACCTACGCCCTGTGGCGGCAATCAAATAGTGTCAAATGTTGTGATTTCGGCGCGGCGGCAACGATTGTTGTATATGATTTCAAAAGAAGCCGCCGGCGCGTGTATCATAACCATGTACTTCCGAAAAGCGGCAAATTTCTTTGAGAAGTAAGTACAAAACCTTTGATGCCGCATTATCAAAGTGCCGATGGTTAAAACATAACTATGCATGCACTCAGTTTGATTTTAATGGATATTTTTTTATTCGCTATGTAGGTATGTTTATGGTACCTATTAGTCGTAATGCGCATAGGTCCAGTTTTTCATATTCTTTGATACAGTTTTTTGCGTCTCATAGAATTCCTAAGCGTACCTATACACCGAACTGTTACACCTAACTACTCCGTGAAATAGCGCTAAGTCCTAGCTGCAAGACGCAAGAGTCTTGCAGGCTTAGTCTTGTTCTTGCTCAAGTCTTGCACGATCAGTCTTGGTCTTGGTCTTGCTAAAAATACGCGGTCTTGTTCTTGGTCTTGGTCTTGCAAAAACGCAAGAACAAGACCAAGACTGCAAGACCAAGACTGAATTTGGGCAACACTAATTTAGACGGATCGTATTTTATTATTAGCGACACGTGATGAATGAAGACATGATACTGCGAGACAAGGATAGATGCATGAATCAAGTTTAATCAGCTTACAGGAAGCAGAGTTTATTTGTACAAAACAAAATAATTGTGCGTTGGGATTGACTTTGTTGGATGTAGAAGACAGGCAAAAATTGAGAAAGATCAGCCGGAAAGCGGAGGCTGGTATAGACCGGGATTAATAATCGCCACGCAAAAGAAGAAGATGGTCTCGGTAATTAGAAAATCCTAAATATATAATAAACTTAGTCTTTGGTTTGTGGAAACTGAAGAGATAGATAGAACATAGCCTGATTTTATACCACTACTAGAGGATGCCCGCTTTATTTAAGGCTACTGCTCTGCTCCCGACGCTCATAGCGTGATGTTATATAGCCTATAGCCTTCCTCGATGATTGAGTTATCTAACACTGAAAGATTTTTTCTAATCGGACCAGTAGTTAATGAGATTAGCGCGTTCAACCAACGAAACAAACAATCAAACTCTTCAGCTTTATATATTAGTATAAGATAATATGACATTATGCGTACATAATGGCTAATGATCAATACGCGCTGGCCTAGGCGATAAGACATCTGTGCTCGATAGGGACATGCATATCTGTCTATGCATCCTTTTACAAATCTAGTTGATTTCATTGTAATGGATAGATTGACAAAAAACTTAAATACATACATACACACATAGTCTCACGCCTATAACCACGAAGATGTAGGCAGAGGTATATTGCTACACCCACTACATTTCAATATTGTACCTTTAGCGATATATTACGTGAATTAATGAATTTTAACAAAAGCAATTGAAGAAGATAGATGCATAAAGAAGATAAGTACCTAAAGAAGTAAAGACTGAAAAGCAAGGGAAACTATTAAAAGAAAATGTCGACCCTCAACATGAAAGTAAGGTTATTTAGCCTTTTGTGTTTTGTCTACAAAAGACAAAACACAAATTGTTCGAAATAATATCTTTGCTTCAATACGAGTATATTAAGCGCGGTATAAAGACTGAGTATGTATGTTAAATATGTGGCTGCTCGGAAACTGCGGCACAAGGTGCTTAGCTCTTTTTGTTGAGATGTCGCGACTTTGTTCAAGTACTCGTATTGGGAACTGGATATACTACCTACTATATATAGTGTATAATATTTTTTGAGTATAGTGCCAGACCCTGTTAAAGGCTTTCGCCATGTCCAAACTGACACTACTTCCACCCCCTTGTTCTCAATTGCCTCAGCCCATCTATGGGTCAGGTACACTAAAAGATCACCAGTTGACCTGCCGCGGCGAAAGACGTACTGGCGGTCGTTGATCAACTGGTGCTCCTCTAGGTATCGCAGGATAATACATATATTACTAGATTTTGGCGGCGTGGCTGTCGTTTATCATGAAAAGAAGTAGACAATATAACTCGCCAGCCTCCTAGCCATCTGCACACCCAAAAATCATACTATAATAAACACTGGTCCAAAGTGAAAGTAAGAAAAACAAACAGGATTTAATTAACAAGTCTTCAAGTTCGAACGGAATTAAATTTATTATCCGTGATCTTGTTACACAAATAAACGACGACAAAGATATAAGATTAGAAATGCCCTAAAGAAGTACCTATATACAAAACTTAAACACTCATTATTGATATTCCACTGTGTAAGTACATACATTGACGTGATTGTAAGGAAATAGTATTTGTCAGATACATATGTAGAGTACTATATAATAGCCTGATGCCTGTCTTACCAGAGAAAATGGCTATCATCCCTGGCCGACCCCGAACAATTCGGGAAAAAGCTAAGCAGGTGATAATGACTTTTATTAAGTATTTCGAACACATGCGTGACAGAAGTGAGTAAGTACCTAGTGTAGTACTTTACGGGTATCTATTCAGAATCGTCCTTCTTGCAAGATTATGAAACGAAATTTTCGCTCGAATGAGCGTTTTCACACACACTGCCGACACGATATCTGTACTGGGTGAAAATGTTTGTTTTGTCATTATTCATACATTATTTTATTATTAAAAAAAAACATTAAATTAAGTGATAATTTAACTTATTTTTACTACGACGTAAAAGGGGCCTCGCCATCGATATAAAGGGGCCTCGCGAACTTGATTTTGCCGACGTCCACATGTGGTCTAGCGCCGCCACTGTCTGGAAGTGACACGGCAGTCGCTCTGCTATATGGTTAGTCCAAAGACAAAGTGCACGCCGCCGTTTGGAATATTGTCCTTGTTAAACTAAATGCTTTATAAATTTAATTAACCGAGGCAATTTTGCTACTTTTGCCTATCTTAATATATAAAATCCTTGCGTTACTGACTGACTGACAGACACGCTACAGCCGAAACTATTGGGCGCAGGAAGCTGAAATTTGGCATGTATGTTCCTTGGGGACCGTAGGGGTGCACTAAGCGTTTCTCGAAATTCCCACGGGATCGGCCAAAACGGGTAAATTTAACAAAAAATACAGGCGTAGCTGCTGGCGTCCTCTAGTTCATTAATAAAGTTGTAAATTAAGTAAATAAGTAGAACTTGGCTCCCAGATGGTTTATCAATATTAGGTTTCGGACGTTCAGTGTAATAGGGTGCCTATGCCCTTCAACCTACATGCGAGTACGTACGTAGGTACACGACACCAGTGGTGTGGTTACTTCCAAAAATAGATCCGACCCTTTACAATGGACTCAACTTAGTACCCAATTTTGTGTGGTGTTTAATAGATAACTAGACTATACAGGGTGTAAAAAGACCCTTAACGAAAACTGAAACCCCATATTATACCAATCATTACGAACATTTTTTACTTCGGCACCATACCTGGGAAATTACTGGTTCAGGAGATATTGAGGCTCAAAGTTACTATGGAACGTTTGTAATTAGGTACAAAATCGATGCAATTACCATGCCAACCTGTTCTATGGATGTCCTATGCACCCATGGAGAAGCAGAACAATTTTAATTGCGGCTTAAAAAATGTGATTATTTGAAAAAAAAGATCATTTCCCAAGTTTTATTTTTACTTAGTATGACTTGGCATGATGTCCAGAACGACTAGACTTGGGCTTGGTGATGGGTCTTGTGACACCCTGTATATAGGCTATACCTATTATTATCTGACATTTTTATAATCTGCCTCACTGCTGGGTCTACGAGTCTTTACTTGGTGCAAAACTAATTAAACCACTACGTAGTCCAAAGCGAGCATGGATTTCTGAAATATATTATCATAATGTATCATGACGAAGCAGCGATAGCCGAGTGGAGAGACCGACAGACTGCTACGCAGAGGGTCTCGGGTTCGAATCCACGGCACGCACCAATGACTTTTCGAAGTTAAGTGCGTATTAAATTGTCAATTATCGCTTGCTTATCGGTGAAGCAAAACATCGTGAGGAAACCTGCATGTCTGAGAGTTCTCCATAATGTTCTCGAAAGACATGTGAAGTCTGCCAACCCGCACTTGGCCAGCGTGGTGGACTATGATCTTACCCTTCTCATAGTGAGAAGAGGCCCGTGCCCGGAACTATAAAGGGCTGATGATGATGATCATAATGTTCGCCAAATATTTCTATTTGATTTTTTCGGCATGCTATCTTTTTATGACTCTTTGAATTATTGATGCTTTCTAACTTACCATAACAGATGTTACATGTTTATTCACGACATTTCGGTTTGAGGGATTTAAAGGAAACAGATAAATTGACATACTACGATTAATTTTGAGTACGAATAAGAGCTAGTTTCAATAAAGTTTAAATAGGTTAAATAATGTCTACCCACTTGAGACAGTGACAGTACGAATTCAGGGGGAATAACCGAAGAACCTAGTAAGTGATTTTGATACAAGTAGGGCACTAGATACAGCGATCTAACTCTCCACAATGTGACTGTTGACTGTGAACAATATAATAACATATTGGGGAGCAGCGAGCAAATACACTCAAGTGATAACTTTTCGCGATATCCACGCATTTGTATACACTTGTATTTGTTCGTGAAGATACCTATTATGTACACGTGTACGGATATTGATACTTGAACAACTTTGATTTTCAGGACTACGTAATAGGGTACATATGTAATATTAATAGTTACCCTGCCCTTTTGTAGTAGGTAGTAGATAGTTTGATCAAGTTGGTCCTTCTGAGTCAAGTATAACTAGCTAGCGGCCGACCTGGCTTCGCACGGTTGGACTTTAAATGTAGCCTTTATATATATTTCTCAGAGTTTCTAGCTTTTTACTCAACTGACTCCAGTGTCTTCAGCTACTATTTACCAGGATGATCCCACAGGTGAATGCGTTACTTGAGGATCGGTTTTATGCTCTGTACATGTTTGTGCCAGCATATAGTATACACCTCACTTTATAGAAAACTACACTTTTCCCGCGGCTCCGCCCTTGTGATTGTTGGTTATTGTGACAAAAGGTAGCCCATGTATTATACTGATGAAGATATAAGCTTTGCTAAAAATTGTTAATGCTACGCTTCAACAAAATCTATTCCGTAGGTTTCTTGAAAGAAAGACAACAAGAAAACACACTTTCGAATAAATTATAATATTAACAATTGACTAACTATTTATCATAAATTATCAAGCATAATCTTCAAAGCATTTTCTACCCCACCAGCCAAACAAAAATATAAGAACTTCATAATATATATACAAATTATAACAACCCAGTTGTTCATTATTATCGAAAATAGCGAAGAAATAAAGGCCACGATCACTTGTAAGCCTAAAGACACTGAGCACTGTATTATGAAAGAGTTACATGTTCTGAGATAATGACACGGAAACGTGAACACGTTTCATGCATTAATAGCGGGTTTACGACCTGAAAGTGTGAGTACATAAGGTATATGTCGCGAGCGCTCGACGTAGTCTCGAGACAATTCCTACAAATACGTCGTTGTTACGTACTTCGTGACTTATTTTGTGGGTGAGCGTTGTGCTTACGTTAAATTATTAGTATTGTCATAATCTTGACTATAGACGGACGCGTTTGCTGATCGACCATAGCATTTCATTGCAGTAGGTACTCATCAATGGTGTATTGGCCGTTACACTTTACCTACATATACTCACAAAAGTCACAAATTAGCATAACTTTGCTTTGGGCTAAGATACAGTGTGGAAATATAGCTAATACTTTAGTACATATATATCGATGGCTAATATTATACTTTATTAAGACATCAATACACAGTGAGAGCATTCTGCGTTGATAATAACACCAATAGTTGAAAAATGTTCGGGTACTTTAAGATAACTTTCAAATATAAGACAAAGAAAAATATCACCACAGCCTGCCGTGACCACCGTTCCTGTAAGGAAACTGAAACGTCGGCTACTTAGTACTAATGAAAAAATGTTGTTCTAGATCATTCGGTTTAAATGTAATTTAACTAAAACCAATAAATAGCAGCGTTAGCCTAGTGGAGAGACTGACGGGCTGCAACGCAGAGGGTAGTCATAGTGTTATTTTTTTTTTTTTTTTTTTTTATTGGTTCACAAATCGGGCAATACAATTATCACACGCTTATGAACTAGATATTATTATACATATTAAATTGCATGCCTTAAAATAGTGAACACAGCATGTTATGTGAGATGAGGCCCGTGCCCAGCACTGGGACAGTTTACATACAGGGCCGATGATGTATGATGATGAATATATCGCGATAGAATCCGTAAAACGTAGTTTGATTTCAATAATACTTTATGTTTTAGTATTCATATAAATTATTTAGGAATTTCATAGAGTTTTTTGAGAGCCTATGAGAGAGCCTAGAAATAAGTACCTATTTATATAAGTTTAGTATTTATATAAATAGGTACTTATTTATTTACTCTTATTTCTGCAGTACTATGTACTTTTCCCAGCGCCTCAAACATTTTAGGTAAATAGCCGAAAGCTATTTACCTAAAATGTTTGAGGGCGGGAACAAGTAAAGTGAAGTTGTGCAGGTAGTGACGGCTGTCTGTATGCTCGCAGGCGATGCCGGGTGGCGTGCCTTAGTCGACAGTTCAACGGAGGCTCCGACCGAATGGCTCGGAACTTCGGCTGCAAACTCCAATGTTATTAATTGCTTTACTTGAGACTTAGTCCTGAAGTTCGAGAACATGTAATGGAGCTTTTTGATAGCCAGACCCACGATGGTGCTAGTGATCACTTACTTGCGTATAAATCTTATAAAAGCGATAGGGCGAGGGGATACTTTATTGACAGAGTTTGCCCGCTTATGCGTAAACTGGATCAACTTTGATCAATCGAACTTTAAATTAGGCGAAAGATTGTCCTGATAGTTGTTGCCCAAAAAACTCGGTTACAGTTTAGCCCAAAAGTGTCAACTAAAAATCTCATAGTTGTCAATATATTACCGACATAAGTCCCATCTCTTGTAGTCTGTCATGCAGCTTATTATTATGGTGTTCCATTTTTTAAATAAAATTAAATTCCATCTAATATTTTAGAAACAGTACGATGCTGCCCACATAGATATTACTTACGATATCAGTTCCGCTCGTACACAAGTAGGTACCTAGATATACAGACGGTAGCTCCGCTTGTGCCCTAGGGAGAGGTGGCCTACTTCCCTGAAGTTCTGAAGGTAACGTAGTCACCGCAACGACGTTAGCGCAGTAGTTATGTTCATAGGTACACAGCCGAGCGTCGAACGTGTGACACTCTCCTGCAACTTTGAGTGTCTGTTTAACACTATTACGAATAGTTTAATGTGTTCCAAACGCTCTGTTCTAGGTAGTTTATAACTCGAGTTGGTTGCCCACTCCGCTCTGTTAAAGGTCCTTCCTGCCCTTTGTTTATAATGTAATATGTGCTTGAATAAACTTTACTATTTGCGAAAGATAAATATTCTGTGAGCTTTATACCTACGTCAACATAACCTATTTATGTACTCTATGTTAAATAAGTTTCATGTAGAGCAAGATTTGAGACCGTTGTTGGACATTTAGTAGTAGATAAGACAGAATGTGTATTGATTGAAAAATTGCATGAAATGATGAAAAAATTAAGAAAATCATCACGTCTGACAGTTCTCCGTAAAGCTCTCAAAGGCGTGTGAAGTCAGTCTGCTCATGGCTAGAGTGTTGGACTATGGTCTAATACTTTTCTTGCACGGGTAGATAGATAGACTGATATGATTTCTTTCACTTTACTGCCCCTAAAAACGGAGCACAAGGCACATTACTGTTTCCATTTAAATTCATCCTTGTTTCATATCCGCATTTGGCAATACGGAACCCACTGCGAGAGCCACATATAATTAATAGGTATTTAGTGGCTGCCTTAATCTTGCGGTACAATTTATACCTCCAATTCAATAAATATTAGTGCGGCACCAATACTCGGATCACTATAAATATTGTCGGCTCTCGTAAGTAGGTACACGGCGAGTAACTGATAGCTGTGGCGCTCTGTGTTATTTTAGGTCGTTACTGTATCTCATTATAAATCATTTTGATACGTATATAAACAAAGCAATGACCGCAGTAGGTATAATATTTGCGTACCCAAGTGTGTTCAAGGACTTTGTCGGGACTAGAACAACGGGATTGTGAGGCTCGCAATAAAGATATATATCCATCTCTATGTTAGTCACGACGATATTATTATACGTTTTAAAAGTTACTAAATCATTGTCTCGCTTAAATAAAATCATCTTATTCTATGCATTGTAATTATATTTAAAGACACATTATTCAAAATTAAGCTACACCAATAAAATTGATAAAAATGCCGCAACTCTGTAAACACTAATATTTCTTTCACAAACAACAATTCCAGTTCTTAAGACAGTCGGTTGCAAAGAAACTTGACAACAAAACGTTATAGAGGGTTGTGACGCCACAGCAGGCCTTGCCGTAACGTTTTAAAAATAAATTATTATACAAACAAGGATATATTTAGACGGATCGTATTTTATTATTAGCGACACGTGATGAATGAAGACACGATACTGCGAGACAAGAATAGATGCATGAATCAAGTTTAATCAGCTTACAGGAAGCAGAGTTTATTTTTACAAAACAAAATAATTGTGCGTTGGGATTGACTTTGTTGGATGTAGAAGACAGGCAAAAATTGAGAAAGATCAGCCGGAAAGCGGAGGCTGGTATAGACCGGGATTAATAATCGCCACGCAGAAGAAAAAGATGGGCTCGGTAATTAGAATATCATAAATATATATGTATATAATAAACTTAGTCTTTGGTTTGTGGAAACTGAAGAGATAGATAGAACATAGCCTAATTTTATACCATTATAATATTAGGCGTAATGGCTAATGATCAATACGCGCTGGCCTAGGCGATAATACAGCTATGCTCGATAGGGGCATGCATATCTGTCTATGCATCCTTTTACAAATGTATTTGATTTCATTGTAATTGATAGATTCACAAAAAACTTAAATACATTCCAATATTGTACCTTTAGCGATATATTACGTGAATTTTAGAAATTTTAACAAAAGCAATTGAAGGAGATAGATGCATAAAGAAGATAAGTACCTACAGAAGTAAAGACTGAAAAGCAAGGGAAACTATTAAAAGAAAATGTCGACCCTCAACATGAAAGATGAAAGTAGGGTTATTTAGCCTTTTGTGTTTTGTCTACAAAAAAACAAAACACAAATTGTTCGAAATAATATCTTTGCTTCAATACGAGTATATTAAGCGCGGTATAAAGACTGAGTATGTATGTTAAATATGTGGCTGCTCGGAAACTGCGGCACAAGGTGCTTAGCTCTTTTTGTTGAGATGTCGCGACTTTGTTCAAGTACTCGTATTGGGAACTGGATATACTGCCTACTATATAGATATTGTATATAATACATATATTACTAGATTTTGCCACTGTGGGTGTCGTTTATCATGAAAAGAAGTAGCCAATATAACTAGCCAGCCTCCTCGCCATCTGCACACCCAAAAATCATAGGTACTATAATAAACACTGGTCCAAAGTGAAAGTAAGAAAAACAAACATATTTATCTATCTATATTAGTATGAAATTGGATTTAATTAACAACTCTTCAAGTTCGAACGGAATTAAATTTATTAATCCGTGATCTTGTTATACAAATAAACGACGACAAAGATATAAGATTAGAAATGCCCTAAATAAGTACCTATATACAAAACTTAAACACTCATTATTGATATTCCACTGTGTAAGTACATACATTGACGTGATTGTAAGGAACCGCACGACGACTAGCTCGCTAGTATTTGTCAGATACATATGTAGAGTACTATCTAATAGCCTGATGCCTGTCTTACCAGAGAAAATTGCTATCATCCCTGGTCGACCCCGAACAATTCGGGAAAAAGCTAAGCAGGTGATAATGACTTTTATTAAGTATTTCGAACACATGCGTGACAGAAGTGAGTAAGTACTTAGTGTAGTAGTAGTACTTTACGCGTATCTATTCAGAATCGTCTGTCTTGCAACATTATGAAACGAAATTTTCGTTCGAATGAGCGTATCTGTACTGGGTGAAAATGTTTGTTTTGTCATTATTCATACATTATTTCATTACTAAAAAAACATTAAATTAAGTGATATTTTAACTTATTTTTACTACGACGTAAAAGGGGCCTTGCCATCGATATAAAGGGGCCTCGCGAACTTTATTTCGCCGACGTCCACATGTGGTCTAGCGCCGCCACTGGAAGTGACACGGCAGTCGTTCTGCTATATGGTTAGTCCAAAGACAAAGTGCACGCCGCCGCCGGTTGGAATATTGTCCTTGTTAAACTAAATGCTTTATAAATTTAATTAATCTTTTTTACTTTTGCCTATTCATTAATAAAGTTGTAAATTAAGTAAATAAGTAGAACTAGGCTCCCAGACGGTTCATCAATATTAGGTTTCGGACGTTCAGTGTAATAGGGGGCCTATGCCCTTCAACCTATATGCGAGTACGTACTACGTACGTAGGTACACGACACCTGTGGTGTGGTTACGTCCAAAAATAGATCCGACCCTTTACAATGGACTCAACTTAGTACCCAATTTTGTGTGGTGTTTAATAGCTAACTAGACTATATATAAGCTATACCTATTGTTATCTGACATTTTTATAATCTGCCTCACTGCTGGGTCTACGGGTTTTTACTTGGTGCAAAACAAATTAACCCACTACGTAGTCCAAAGCGAGCATGGATTTCTGAAATATTATCATAATGTATCATGACGAAGCAGCGATAGCCGAGTGGAGAGACCGACAGACTGCTACGCAGAGGGTCTCGGGTTCCAATCCACGGCACGCACCAATGACTTTTCGAAGTTAAGTGCGTATTTAATTGTTAATTATCGCTTGCTTATCGGTGAAGCAAAACATCGTGAAGAAACCTGCATGTCTGAGAGTTCTCTATAATGTTCTCGAAAGACATGTGAAGTCTACCAACCCGCACTTGGCGAGCGTGATAAGAAGCCCGTGCCCGGCAGTAGGGCACTATAAAGGGCTGATGATGATGATAACCATAATGTTCGCCAAATATTTATATTTGATTTTTTCGCCATGCTTTCTTTTTATGACTCTATTATTGATGCTTTCTAATTTACCATAACAGATGTTACATTTTAATTCAAAACATTTAGTTTTGAAGGATTTACTACAAACAGATAAACTGATATACCATGATTAATTTTGAGTAAGAATAAGAGTTAGTTTCAATAACGTTTAAATAGATTAAATAATGTCTACCCACTTGAGACACGAATTCAGGGTGAATAACCGAAGAACCTAGTAAGTGACTCTGATACAAGTAGGGCACTAGATACCGCGATCCTGCTCTCTACAATGTGACTGTTGACTGTGAAGAATATAGTAACATATTGAGGAGCAGCGAGCAAATACACTCAAGTGATAACTTTCCGCGATATCCACGCATTGGTATACACTTGTATTTGTTCGTGAAGGTACCTATTATGTACACATGTACGGATATTGGTACTTGAACAACTTTGATTTTCAGGACTACGTAATAGTATACATACGTAACAGTAATAGTTACCCTGCCCTTTTTTAGTAGGTAGTAGATAGTTTGATCAAGTTGGTACTTCTGAGTCAAGAATAACTAACTAGCGGCCGACCTGGCCTCGCACGGTTGGACTTTAAATATAGCCTGTTTGAAATAGATATATTTCTATGATTAGAACGAGAATATCAGTTTGTAATGGTATCTTTGGTAATTTTTTGACACTGGTCACATTGTAAGATTGACAGTTCATTTTTTTTCGGAAAAAAGTTGATTGACCACGCGTGGTGTGTACATTGAAGTAAATTTTGTAAAACCCTTGTAAATTGCAGTTATTTGATTTGTCCGGCACGTCTCAGACAGTCCGTGACGATAACTTTGTGATATTACATTGAACATGGACATTTTGTAAAACTGAAAATTGTGTGTTGAAGACGTCGCGTTTGGATTCCGCCAGCTAAGTAGATGTATCACTCTTTATTTTGGCCAATTTAGTTGTGTATTTATCTAACTTAGTTCCAGGACCGACACCAGTGAAGATCCAGGCAACTGTATTATTGTATTTGATTCTTAGCGCTAAGAAACTCAGCCTCATACATGTCAGACACTCCTTGCGTTGCCCTGGTCAAGTGGATGATGAAAATTAGTTTCCACTGCCCTCTGCAACAATTCCCACCTGTCTAAGGTAACTTCTGAACATAGCCTTTATATATATTTCTCAGAGTTTCTATATTTTTACTCAACTGACTCCAGTGTCTTCAGCTACTATTTACCAGGATGATCCCACAGGTGAGTGCGTTACTTCGGGATCGGAGTTATGCTCTGTAGGTACATGTTTGTGCCAGCAAAAACACTTTCGAATTTTCGAAAAAAATCGAAAGCATAAATACTCTTCAAACCATTTTCTACCCCACCAGCCAAACAAAAATATATGAACCTCATAATATATGTACAAATTATAACAAATCTCGCGAGATTTGGGCTCAAGCGAGATCTCTCGAGTTTATGAAGCCAATCTCGCGAGATCTCGCCAATTTCGAGATCTCGCGAGATTGGCAGTTTTGTATGTTTTGTTGTAAATAATCGAAATATTTGAATAAATTAGGACAAGAATTATAACTTATTTTAAGTATCATAAGATAAACATTATTTTTCACGAATTTTTCAATAGACTTTTATGCTTCAAACATTGTTTGACGTAGGTACTCACTTGTCTGTCTATAATCTTAATATATAAAATCCTTGCGTTACTTACTGACTGACAGACACGCTACAGCCGAAACTAGCGCAGGAAGCTGAAATTGACTGGCATTATTATCAATTAGGTAAATAAAACCACAGAATAGATAGTACTAACGTAATAAAACGATATCTACTTATTAGACCTTTGAGATATTACAGTTAATTTTATTAACAAAATATACCAATAAGACAGACTATTAGAAGTTACAGATCCTAATTAACAAAATATACCAATCAAAGGAAAGATTGGTTCAGTTCAAATCACAAGCCATTATTACGAATAATTTTTGAAGTAGCTCCTTCAGAAGCACAATGCTAAACGGCTGCCTTTTCTGTTGGCCAGATAACCAGCCGCTGAGAAGGTCCTTTCGGATTGAAGCCTAATTGAAACCACAGTTCTCAGGCAGACATCCACGAACTGCAAAAGTTTGCCTTTTGACCCCCCGGACTAGTATAAATTCATTTCATTTAATTAATTATTAATGCTTATACCGACAGATTGCAACTCCGTCCGTGTCAGTTCGCGCTTCGAATAAGACGTTTTTATGCTCGAGTGCAATCTCACGAGATCTCGCTCTTTTTTCGACCGAGATTAATCTCGCTAAAAAAGGGCGAGATACCGACGAACGAGATTGCATTCCCTACCAGTTGTTCATCAGTATCGAAAATCGTGAAGAAATAAAGGCCGCGATCACTTGTTAGCCTAAAGACACTGAGCACCGTATTATGAAAGAGTTACATGGTCTGAGATAATGACACTGAAACGTGAACACGTTTCATGCATTAATACCGGGTTTACGATCTGAAAGTGTGAGTACATAAGGTATAATATGTCGCGAGCGCTCGACGTAGTCTCGAGACAATTCCTACAAATACGTCGTTGTTACGTACTTCGTGACTTATTTTATGGGTGAGCGTTGTGCTTACGTTAAATTATTAGTATTGTCATAATCTTGACAATAAACGGACGCGTTTGCTGATCGATCATAGCGTTTCATTGCAGTACTCATCAATGGTGTATTGGCCGTTACACTTTACCTACATATACTCACACAGTCACACAGTCAGTCACAAATTAGCATAACTTTGCTTTGGGCTAAGATACAGTGTGGAAATATAGCTAATACTTTAGTACATATATATCGATGGCTAATATTTTACTTTATTAAGACATCAATACACAGTGAGAGCATTCTGCGTTGATAATAACACCAATAGTTGAAAAATGTTCGGGTACTTTAAGACAACTTTCAAATATAAGACAAAGAAAAATATCACCACAGCCTGCCGTGACCACGGTTCCTGTAAGGAAACTGAAACGTCGGCTACTTAGTACTAATGAAAAAATGTTGTTCTAGATCATTCGGTTTAGATGTAATTTAACTAAAACCAATAAATAGCAGCGTTAGCCTAGTGGAGA
>CALYKY020000035.1:0-22756 GCA_944739405.2 Euclidia mi | reverse complement strand
CTGTGGCGCGAGTCCCGCGGCATGCAGGTGCCGAGGTTCCTCACCAAGGCGGCGCACTCGCTGCGCCTGAGGGTCATGTCTGCCGCCTACATGCACCACATGTCCAGGGTAAGGTACACGCTGCTGTGGCGCGAGTCCCGCGGCATGCAGGTGCCGAGGTTCCTCACCAAGGCGGCGCACTCGCTGCGACTGAGGGTCATGTCTGCCGCCTACATGCACCACATGTCCAGGGTAAGGTACACGCTGCTGTGGCGCGAGTCCCGCGGCATGCAGGTGCCGAGGTTCCTCACCAAGGCGCCGCACTCGCTGCGCCTGAGGGTCATGTCTGCCGCCTACATGCACCACATGTCCAGGGTAAGGTACACGCTGCACCTGTGGCGCGAGTCCCGCGGCATGCAGGTGCCGAGGTTCCTCACCAAGGCGCCGCACTCGCTGCGCCTGAGGGTCATGTCTGCCGCCTACATGCACCACATGTCCAGGGTAAGGTACACGCTGCACCTGTGGCGCGAGTCCCGCGGCATGCAGGTGCCGAGGTTCCTCACCAAGGCGCCGCACTCGCTGCGCCTGAGGGTCATGTCTGCCGCCTACATGCACCACATGTCCAGGGTAAGGTACACGCTGCACCTGTGGCGCGAGTCCCGCGGCATGCAGGTGCCGAGGTTCCTCACCAAGGCGCCGCACTCGCTGCGCCTGAGGGTCATGTCTGCCGCCTACATGCACCACATGTCCAGGGTAAGGTACACGCTGCACCTGTGGCGCGAGTCCCGCGGCATGCAGGTGCCGAGGTTCCTCACCAAGGCGCCGCACTCGCTGCGCCTGAGGGTCATGTCTGCCGCCTACATGCACCACATGTCCAGGGTAAGGTACACGCTGCACCTGTGGCGCGAGTCCCGCGGCATGCAGGTGCCGAGGTTCCTCACCAAGGCGCCGCACTCGCTGCGCCTGAGGGTCATGTCTGCCGCCTACATGCACCACATGTCCAGGGTAAGGTACACGCTGCACCTGTGGCGCGAGTCCCGCGGCATGCAGGTGCCGAGGTTCCTCACCAAGGCGCCGCACTCGCTGCGCCTGAGGGTCATGTCTGCCGCCTACATGCACCACATGTCCAGGGTAAGGTACACGCTGCACCTGTGGCGCGAGTCCCGCGGCATGCAGGTGCCGAGGTTCCTCACCAAGGCGCCGCACTCGCTGCGCCTGAGGGTCATGTCTGCCGCCTACATGCACCACATGTCCAGGGTAAGGTACACGCTGCACCTGTGGCGCGAGTCCCGCGGCATGCAGGTGCCGAGGTTCCTCACCAAGGCGCCGCACTCGCTGCGCCTGAGGGTCATGTCTGCCGCCTACATGCACCACATGTCCAGGGTAAGGTACACGCTGCACCTGTGGCGCGAGTCCCGCGGCATGCAGGTGCCGAGGTTCCTCACCAAGGCGCCGCACTCGCTGCGCCTGAGGGTCATGTCTGCCGCCTACATGCACCACATGTCCAGGGTAAGGTACACGCTGCACCTGTGGCGCGAGTCCCGCGGCATGCAGGTGCCGAGGTTCCTCACCAAGGCGCCGCACTCGCTGCGCCTGAGGGTCATGTCTGCCGCCTACATGCACCACATGTCCAGGGTAAGGTACACGCTGCACCTGTGGCGCGAGTCCCGCGGCATGCAGGTGCCGAGGTTCCTCACCAAGGCGCCGCACTCGCTGCGCCTGAGGGTCATGTCTGCCGCCTACATGCACCACATGTCCAGGGTAAGGTACACGCTGCACCTGTGGCGCGAGTCCCGCGGCATGCAGGTGCCGAGGTTCCTCACCAAGGCGCCGCACTCGCTGCGCCTCTGCGCCTGAGGGTCATCTCTGCCGCCTACATGCACCATATGTCCAGGGTAACATTGGCATTTAAAGCCATATTGCACAACATATGTTTTAGATTAGAGCGCTAGCTACCGTGCTCATGAATCTCATATTCTGAACTCATATTCCTAAGCCAGACATAATTTTAGTGTAATCAGATTTCCATAAATTTCCATAAATCAATTATCTTACTATAACTACACTATATACATATATATATATATATATATATATAATTGTGTGTATATATATAATAATTTTTCGTTATTTTATTTTTATTTCATTTATTTATAGGTAAATTTAATGTAGTAAAATTATAATTGCATATAGGCCTGCGAGAATACCAGCGTTGTAGTTATACAACTGCAACAATAGCTGACGCAGTTGCCTAATTTGTTCTCCACATACCGCCTTCTGTTAAGTTTAGTAATAAGAAAATATCATTATGTATGTAATGTTTTGGAGAAACAAATAAAATATTTTTTGTTTTGTTTTTTGTAACTCAAGAAAGATAGGTAGGTAAAAAAAGTGGGTAAAATATTTAAAAATTGGTTGCCTGTAAAGTCGGTATACGGGCGAAAGTTTTACGTGACAACGACTTTGAGTGGTAAAATAATTTTAATGTGAATATTCATTCGTATAGTAGGAAGAAGGATGAAAGACGCGTGCCTTTCACTTTTTATGTCTGTCTCTCTCGCTCTTAGGCGGGACGCGTGCCTCTCACTCGCTCTCATTGTGAGCGCATAACGTGAGCGGAGCGTAACGCAGTTTCTTGAAGTGTCACCCGGCAAACCAATTTATAAGACGTTGTCACGTCAAAAAAGATTCCCTGGCTACTCGACGACAGATTAGGTATGTGATTTGACCCTATTCAAATCAAATCTCACCCTGTATCACTTTTGAAACAAATATTACTACAGAGTCGGCTACTAATGTCCTTATATATGTTCTAGCACCACATATTTCAAAACTGTGAACCGGCGTTTCTACGACAGCTGGTTGGATGTCTTCGTTTATACACATACAATGAAGGTACGGTTTGACTCTCACATCTAGTTTCCCATCTTTAAACTATAGTGGATTTATTTTATTTCGTGTCCTCACGTCTCGTATCCAGAAAAGAGACAAGTCCAATGGAGATAGACCATGAGAATTTTAAAATGTAATGTTACCAGCGTGTGAATCTCACCACTTCTACTTCTGTCATGTTTTTTGTTTGCTTTTTATAATATTCTACCACATTCACACAACACCATCTAGTCCCAAACTAAGCAGAGCTTGTACTATGGGTACTAGATAATGGATTAACATACATATATACTTTTTTTGTAAATACATACATATTATACATAGAAACACCCAGACCAAGACAAACATCCATGTTCACGCACACAAATGTTTGACTTGAGCGGGAATCGAACCCGCGACCTTCGGCGTGGCAGTCGCTTACATTCCCGCGTCGCCAACCTGTCGTCAAATGTGTGAACAGCTCACAAGACACTTGGTCAGAGTATTGTCAACCTATTCTCTTGAAGTTATCCCTTCAACACGTATGTAAACTGTTAGCGCATAGTATCTTTATAAATGTTTAAAATATGCTACTTTGCCATGCAGAGATGTACGTGGTGAAAGAGAAGGAGATAACAAACTGCATGTACTTGATCCACCGCGGCAAGGTGAAGGAGTCCTCCGACGACACTGAGAACATGATCCTCGCGCGAGTCTACCCAGCCGGCTCATACTTCGGAGTTGTAAGTACCTATGGCATCTACTGCAGTACTGTTGATGGTGTATGATGTACTCTATACACAACGGCCACTATCAATATTCGACATATCCGTGGATTTGGGTAGGTACCTACTACAGATACATAGTTGACATAAACTCCAAACAAAATAATTATGTCAAATATGAACCGAAGACTTGTCAAGTTTGGGACTTCATCAATAATTATTATCATCTTGATATATTACTACTTTACAGGATGCAGACATGTCAAACATATTTAATTTAACCTGACTATGAAAGATTTGTGGTTTCGAACGTGCTGTAAATATTAATTATATTATCTATTGTGGTAATTTTCTAGGTATTATATTCAGACAGATCTACCTACCTCATCTGTCTCAATAAATCTGTAGGTAGTGCTTGGTTAGCCCTAACTTCACAGCACGTTCAATATGACGCTCTCTAGAGATAAATTGTCATTTACACTTGTTAGATGAGCATTAACAGTCTTACATTCCACATTTCTGTCACTACTCTTATGATCTAGTTGCAGGGGCTGATTCGCGACACTCCATATACTTACTCGTATCAAACTATGATTAAGTCACAAGTATTGACACTCCACCTAGACGACTGGGAATACCTACTAGCCCACTTCCCACAGAGCAAATCTGCAATACACAAGAACATGGGGAATCTTGGTGACGAACATATGGATGATAGCAAGTGGCCCGGCGGTCTTGATCCAGACTATCCCCCGGGAGCAGAACGCACACAAACAGAAAGCGAGACAAATATTACTAATTTACCCAAATTCTACAATAAACGAATGTCCGAACATTCAGGGCCCGGACAGGTTTCAATGGCGTCGACAGTTTCGTGGTTATCTAAAACAGAGTCCAAATTTGAATTAGAAGTCGCTGGACCCAGCTTGCAAGCAAAACAATATAGTCCAACGCCAAGCATGGGTCCCTCGCCCAGCCTGGATAATATGCCGGCAACACCCGATCATGACAAAGAAGATAAAGAAGCTCCTAAAATGGGCTTGTTGGAGAAAATAACTAGCACTGTAATGAAGCTGATGGGAAGATATTCCGATTCGGAATTGGAATCTTCACTCGCAGAAGTTAGAGAAGACTTAGTGCTAGAGGAAGATGCGACAGGGATGCTACTCAAACAATTAGATGAAGCTATACGACTATCAAGAGAGAAGCATAGAAAACATAAACACAGATCAAGTAAAGATTCGGACTCCTCTGAAGAAGATAATACTGAGAAATATATGTTTACTTATGACATGGACTTAGATGAGGCGCAGCCGTCTAATATCAAAGAGCCACCATCACGAACTCTTCGAATTAAAGATGAAAATTCTACAGATAGCGTTCCAGCTGATAAAAGCACAACTTCTATCGCATCTGATATCATAGAAAAAGCAGTAGACGCAGCACCAGAGAATATTTCTGTGCCTTCAAAAGGCGTGGATAAAAAAGAAGTTTTGTCAATTCTTAAACGCCCCAAGTCCAGTCACAAAATAGAAACGACTGCAGATAGTTCCTCTGGTGCTGAAGTACAGTCAAAACTTGCAAAAGAAGAGCCATCAGTGGGTAAGCGTAAGATAGTAAGCCTAGACTTAGACAATACTAAAGATAATGCAAATGATCGATCCATCCCTCCTAAAGATAATGCTCCTATGAAAGATCAGGTTACTAAACTAGAATCTGATGATCGAATAGCAGCAGATACGCAATCTATCTCGGATACTCCCGTCGTACTAGATAAGCAACTTGACGAATCTGCGCTAGCTTCCATTGAGACCCTTACAACAACCGAAAGTCAAGTACGTCCAGATACCCAAAGTAACCTCGATACGTCTTTTACTGAAATAAATAAGTTTGATGCTGAAACACTTCTCCCAGAAAACGCAAATATTCAGTACATCGGTGAAGCTCTAGTCACAGCAGCAAGCCGACCTGATACTCAACCCAAATCTATGTCTGATACTCCTGCCACTAAGGATATTCTCCTGTTTGACACTGAGACTCTTCTAAATACGCTTAAAACAGCAATTAATCAATTTGACGAGAATACACAACCTGTTCATCTCACCCCAGGTATGAGCAAACATGACTCGGTTGTAGGTACTGAAAGTTTTCTTGACGATATTGCAACAACATTTCAATATGATGAGAATGCCCAAACTGTCCCTCTTACTCCAACTTTAAGCAAACAAGACACGGATATCAAATCTATTCCAAGTACACGAGCATCAGATGATAGTGTACTTAATGCTGACACCATTGTTACCGCAGACATTCCAAAAACAATAGATAGTCGACCTGATGAGATTCGACGTATCTCTAGTACTCCAGAAACAACTGCCATCCAACCAGATGCAGATACCTTACCTGTGCCTGATATGTTGGTAACAGCTAGCAATGAGCAAAACGCAGATAGTATAACTACCTCTGAAAGTCTTCTCCTGGAAGAAGATCAGCCTGGTCCAGATAACGAACCTATTACCGAGAGTCTAGTAAAATCAAAAAGGAAAAGTCAAACAAATATCCAAGCTAAAGCGGATGAACAACCAAATTTAGACACGCAATCAGTTCCAGATACTTCAAATATAGGAAATAGTGAACCTGACACTAATACCGCCGAGACAATATCTGGTAGTCTTCGCATGGAACCAAGTCAGCGTGATGCAGACACGCAGCCTATTCCGGAGAGTATAGTACCGGCTATTAGTAAGACTCAAGTTGAGACCGTACTTATGCCTGATAAACTAGGTACTACGGATGATCAACGAAACTTACATACTCAGCCTGTATTAGCTGCTTCAGGCTTAGCAACCAGTCAACCTGATGCGGATGCAATAGTATTATCAATTTCAGCCAGTGAAACAAGTTCAGAAAGTCAACTTGATGCGGATACCCAACCTATCCCAAGTAATCTAGTAACACCAACAGATAACTTTAAGAAGACAGAAACACAGCCTGACGCGGATGCCGAACCTGTTCCTGATGATCTAGTACCAGGTAGCAGTCAGCTTGTCACCGATATGCGGTCTGTACCTGAAACTCAGGTAGCGCCATCTGAATCCACCCCAAATATTCAGTTGCTACGTGATACCCAAATGGACTCGAAGTCGCTTGTAGCGCAACCCACGAAAGATGATGATAAGCTAAAGACAAAGGCTTCATTGATACCTGAACAAAAAAGGAAACCGGTTAGCTTGAAGTATGAAGATGACGGTAAACCGACTACATTTCGAACTGATGCTAAAAAGGCAAAAGAAAAGACAGAGAAACGCGAAGTCACTAAAACTGATAGTTCTGACAGTGACGAGAACGCAGCTTCCAATAAAAAGACTGAGTCACCACCCAAGAAATAAAACCAACGTCCCTACAAGGATTCCTAATTTGTTTGTGAGATGAGGTTTATAATGATAGCATAATTATATTTTAATTGACATGTCATTTATGATCACTTCTTGAGTCCTGTCCTGATTTGGATTAATGTGATTTCATAGGGCTGAAAATAGATATTCCTAGCATTGTATTTTAAGGGTCGCGCTAACCAAGCTATTTTATATTTAAACAAACTTGAATAATGCACAAAATCGCAATCGCGAATTTAAAATAGGGTTTTTGTATTCTTGATTTGTTATAAAAATTGGGCAGAGTAGGTACGAAATATATATACTCATCTTCAGTATTAAATAAAATGAAATTGTTTAGTGATCCAACGATATCGTTGCCAAAATAATAACCACTATTTTATTGTTTTTTTTTGACAAGAAGGAAAAAATTGGTTCTTACAATTATTGATAATTAATATCTCAAAGGCATTCTCGGAAACTTCTAAGTCATTTTCAACATTTCGATGCAATTATATAAATCACACTAGCTAATTCCGATCTCTATTATTCACATTTTCGCATTTGTATTCGCAATTTGTTAGCGTTAATTATTATCTCTCAATGTGATATTTCATTTCAACGGCGAGTTATTTGTCATTATCTCTTTCAGTACCTAACTAATTAATTTCTTATGTGCTACATTTAGTTTTGTTTATTGTTAGAATTAATAAATTTGTTAAGACTAAAAACAGTTTTATTTCGACCAATTATTCAGTATCGAGTATGCTATAACGAATTCATCGCTGCAATAATTCTGATTCTCGAATGTTTTTCAAAGCTTATCAATTAGCTATATCAATGGTTTGGCACAGAGCCCAATGTGCAACTATTTCTGCATAACTTTCATTATCTGGATGCTCATCTGCTGCAAGATCTTATCTCGAGGAAAGAAATGTTTTCGATTTAGATTCGTTACGCTGTGCGAAGGATGTGCAGTCTAAATTTCAAATAAGTAGCATTATCAAATAAAATTCTCTCCTCAATCCAGTTCCAGATATATATTTTTGTTATTTTAGTAATGGACGCTTTCAGTGTTTGTTATGTTGTATTTAATGTGGACCGTGCCAGAAATCTCTAATTGAAATCAGAATTGTTATACTGAACATCTGTTTTACAGATGATGATTTATTAACATTTTATGTGATTGTTTTTTCTTGTTAATGGAATATGTGTGTAGGTAATTTAGTCCAGCTGGATATGATAAACGTAATATTCATCAGTCAGAAATTTAGGGTAGACTGCAGTTAAGGCAGATGGAGTTCGATTTTTTCCCTTTCATCATCTGATAATGTTATAAAAAGCAATCAATCAGTCTGCTAAAATTTGATGCTCGATAAGCTGCTTAGTTTCATAATGTATGCATAATAGTAAGATACCTACATATTTAACGCAAGTCATCTAGCTTTCATCACCGCGGTAATATAAATGTAGAGAGAGAAGGTTACACTGAATTGTTTATCTTATTGTCGTCGGCACAGAATATATTATTAAAGTCAGGGTTTTAATAGGTAATATGGTTTGCTCTTTTCTAAACGACGAATTAATTCCTCTTGTAAAACTGCAAATAATTATACCTGTGTCGAATACGACATGGCACGACTTTATTTAACAGTGATCTGATCATAGTTAAGAGTTAATGACAGTAATTGTATGAGGTATAATCTACACTAATATTATAAAGAGGAAAAATTTGTATTTTTGTTTGTAATGGATAAACTCAAAAACTACTGGACCGATTTTAAAAATTCTTTCACCATTAGAAAGCTACATTCTCTGCGAGTAACATAGGCTATTTTATTATCGAAAAATAGGGGTCCATAAGATATTTGGGTTTTTTGGGTACGCGGGTGAAACCGAAACCGGAAACGGCTAGTATAATATACCTACAGTGATTGTGTGTGAATGATGCCACGTTACAGACACTACTATCAAATTAGGCTTCTAAGATAGGCTATTAATATCTCAGGTCTACGAGTACCAATACAATTTATGCAAGTCTAAACTAGTAACTTTTACTACCGTTATTATGTATAAACCTAAGTGAACCGTCTAGGATAGTTCTTGGGCCTGTATGACGTTTAGGCCTGTATAATCTATGAATTTACGCCTAAACGTCATACTGGCAAATGGAAAAGGATGCAGTTGATTATATTATTGGATTTCACCCGTCTAAAAGAGAAATTTCCTAAAATATAGACCAAACAATATTAATTTATTATGATATCAGTCATGATAAGAACAAGGAACGTTTTATTGCAGTATTATATATATATGTATATTGTTATTTTGGTAATGTTAATTTATATAATACGAATACTAAAATAAAAGTCAGCCATTCTAAAAAAAGCCTTTATTACAAAAACTTTCTTACTTCATAACAACAATATAATCCTTAACGAGATGATTGCACCGAACATTAACAATAAATTAGCTAACTCAACATTGCATTGATAACATATTTGCCGTTTAGTATGTTGTCTTTCACGTATATTTTTAGTTTAGACTTTATTTATATTGGAATGCCCAGCACTGTTTACGTAGCCACTGATGCCACCTCGGATGTTCTGAGTTCCATTCTATACGACCTCTCCATCTGTTCCATGGTCTTAAGTTATTTAAATGCTTGGCTGTACATGCTTAACTTAAACTTATTTACTAATATTACGGTTTCTTAAATTAAATTGTTTTTATAGCGTATGTGGACCGCCATCTTGGATTGGTCTCAACTTCGAGTTGTTTATCTGGACAGCATCTGAAACAAACGCACACATAAAATTAATTATAAATCTAGCATTTCGCGGAGAACGTGTCATTTTTACGATCAATCTGGTTATTTCCAGAGCGCTATTTCGATTTAATTATAAAGCCACAGGAAATACGAGAAAACCCTGACGTCAATGTGCACTTTACAATATTAGATATATATTTTTATTTATATCATCCGTAAGAAAAATGTTAGAAATATTTTGGTGTCTTATAAAGTCGGTGTGGTATGTTATTTATGTTTTAAATTCACAGAAACTCAGTCACAACTATTTATGAATATGCCGGAGGAATATCATGAAAATATGACGCTCTGCGTGTGTGGGCGTTTTGGAATATTCACTTTTGATGTTAATAATATACTTACGTGTTTTCGGACAGTCGCTAAGCGCGATTTAATTTTAAATAGTTATACGAGAATATTAATCTTACAACATGCGTTTATTAATCATCTTTCGTAGACGTAATCACGCTATTAACCTTGATGTTAAAAAAATATTTTACCTTGTAGAAAGTACTTAAAATATATATTGCAATAAAATGTAGAGTTCCAGTTTGGACAGTTTAGAAGTGTACTAAATGTCATTCCCAAGTGCCCTGTGTCGACACATTGACATATTAAAGCTGATAGTATTATATTTCGACATCTTACTAATCCTGAATTTCGGTAAACAGTTGTGTATCACTGTCGGATATTAATATAGTTTGTGCTTTCATATTTTGAATTTAGTTTATTTTCATTTATATTTGAATTTTTATTTCAACGAAGAAAGAAATAAAATTTGTTCTGACTAATAGTTGGAATATTTCTGCACGTGCCATTAACCTATACTGTTTTATCGCAATTTTATAGTTCGTAGACGCCAAATTATAAATGTTTTACCATGCGGTAAAGACAACAACCAATTTAAACAAAAGTTCACAATAAATTCTTGATGTCGGCGTTAGTTTAAGGAACTTAGTTTTATGACACTGTATATGATTTCAAAATTCTAACCGACAAAATGTCACTCACATAAATTATGTCAAACCGCTAACCAAGGAGCAATTATTAGAGTCAACAGACAAAATATGACCAAATTGACAATAAATACTTAACATATAAGGTGAAGAAAAGAACAATCTTAATTAAGAAAACTTAATTAATTAAAATTAAAAACTCGCTTTCGCATAATCTGAATTAGGTACGTAATTATATCTGCTAACACATAAAACCTCTCAATTATTGGTCTCTGTATTTTATAGAATTAGGTACATACATTTTTATTAGACTTGGCATAATTTATATCAGGAAATCATTGTAGACATATTGTTTCACAATCAACTATCATTCATACAGACAAAGCACAGACGGATACGGTCCATCTTCACTGAAGGTAAAAATTCAACTTTTATAACACATCCAAACCGACTTTACTATAAATTACAAAATCACATAATTCACCATTGTTTTGTATATGTGATAAATCACAACAAAATTCTTCACTACCTATAAAACGAAGAGTATGTTCTCCATTTTAATTGAAAAGCACATTTTTACAATTCAGAAGGCAAATTTTTATCGTTGAAATAGTGCTGATCTTTGAAACATTTCGCAGTTCATATCCTTAATTCTTTTTCATTCGTGTAAACGATTAATCTTCACTGTTTTTTTAACGGTTTACGCCACTGATTGTTTGTGGAAGTTTACATCTCGTAAACAATAATAAAAGTCGGATGTGGTGCTAAAAGATCGAATGGTCGGCTCAACGTGTAACGATCAGTCGAACGTTCTTCAAGTTTTGTTACCTCCGAATCGACAACACTTCGTCAATAATTTTGATTATACGACAAACTGAAACTTGGCACTGTAACCTGCTCATATAAAATTTGTTCTTCTATTTTCTCAAAGGTATCGACGTCGGCAGAATGATTAATAACTGTCGTTAACGGAACTGTCAGTACTTTTTCTATTCGTCCAACAGTTAGATTTAGCTCCGGCGATATATCTTCTCTGCCACGATTTACGTCATTACATCCATTGTTTTTAATACACTTTTTCGTGCATTCTATTTAAAACACGAAGGTTGGTTTAGAGTCAAAATAGATTGATGTTGTGCTATTTTTAATAAGCGGAGACAATTTGGATTTTATTTTTAAATTGAGTTACCATGTGTTATATTTTTAATTTGATTTCATTAAGCTATTGCTTCATAATACTATTGTATCTGCACTATCTTTTTTTTTAAAGCAGATTTTTATATCCAACAATTCTTGCTTAAGATTTACTATTAGGATTACTTTGCGTTTCCGTACAGTATCGCCGTAAAATATAACATATATGATATAACCTAACCGCAATTCGCTTGACCCTGCTACCAACAGACAATTAAGGATACCATTGTGGTTTTATTGAGTTAGCCCCGAAGACCTTTATGGGAGAGTCTCATACTCCTTCTCTGTCAGCCGAACTCGAACGACCGAGTGACGAATTGAAATTTAAACATTCGATGAATTAATTTATTTCTGCACATTTTCTAACGAACTGAAAGTACATTATTGAAGAATTAATAAAACATCGGTAAATACAGGAATCTCCGATGAATCATGTGTCTTTAAAATTACACCAGAATTATAAAGTTCTGACGCAGATGGAACGACAGCAACTATTTTTTGACACCCGTTACACAAACAACATACATACATAGATGTTGTTGCACACTCAGCTATAAAAATCTTGAATTAAAAGTGCACCGAGATGCAAAACACGACAATAAGTAACTGTAAACAAAGTTGTTTATTTTTAACAAATTAACATTTTACGAATGTGACTTTTGTCATTCAGAGAATCTGTTTAAAAAACGCAAACTGTGTGAAAAACGTTGAATCTTTTGTCACAAATCTATTTAATTTGGCATCAAGAATTTATACAAATAGTAAGCTTGACTTGGCGTGTTAACCGTTGACATATGTGTCACTTTGTGGAGATTGTTTTGAACGACTTTGTTATCATTTTGGCTGTTCTATAATCTGCCTGTGTTTTAGTATTTTGATCCGTGTAGATTACTAGAGGTGTTAGAACGTTGCAGTGTGGGAGGGCTCGTCATCACCGACATGTTTACAACCGGTCCAGTTTAGAAACGCATCATTAGAAATAAAAACAATTGGCAGATGTACAATTCTCATCTAAATAAAAACTGTTTTGTACATATATCAGTATTATGTATCTTAACACCCATTCAGTATTTCAGTGAGATTATTCGAGTTATTTTGGCCGGGAATGTTATGTTTTCTGCGGTGTGGCAGCAGGCGCCGGTGCGCAAACTATTTTCGATATAACGACGTCTATAACGCAATCAGTACATTAGCTATCATTTCAACACAATGAATGTTTAATGTCGATTGCTATTCGAAACATTTATTTAGGTAACACAGGTATGCAAATACATGAGCGTTTGATTCTAATTGGCAATTATTCACGCAGTTGTTTGCGAGTTTTATGTATTGAAATTTGTTACTTTAATTTTATTTGGATAAGATGAATAGCTAAACATTTATCGCTCTAGAAATGGTTTATTAAATTACCTTTACGATGTCAATCCTATTTGATTTTTTACTCTACAAATCACTAAGTCACACGGTATGCACAAAGTTGACAGCACAAAAATGGCAAAAAATTAAGGATATCCACCTCAGAACATTCCGGAGTATAACAGCCAGAGACTGGCAAGGAGCAGCACCAGGATAAGATAGGTGGCGATGAGGCTGGTGGTCTCGTGGTTAGGCATGGCTACCAGAACACCGGACACCTTCACTGGACAAGAGGTACCTAGGAACTGACTTCACTGGACAAGAGGTACCTAGGAACTGACGCTGGAAATGTCGTGCGCCCGCGCCTCGCCTACGTAAGCCACACCCATTTCTCACACTGAATTATAAATATGAGTGTACAGTAATAGACTGTCGGTATGTGACAGGTGACGTTAGATTCCAGCAAATTAACTTGCGTATTGATAAGTATTTATCACTCTTCCTAGCGTATGACGTCCGTAAGTACATTACTATCACAGTACTCTGCTTTCAAGGGCCTTCGAAATTGAACTTTATCCCTTCGATTCTAAAGTTCTAAAGGTATCAACCGCACTTGGTTTACGTCACTGAAAACTTAGCTTTGAACACATGGATGAGTCCTTGACCAACAGGGAGAACAGCTGATACAAATAAATTGTCAACAAAATATGATGTAACACTGACACTCACTGAACTTACGCGAGCAACTTGGTTAGAAGACAGTGGAGTAGAGTAGCCAGAGAAAGAACAGTAGGATGACCAGGATCATGTACGTGGCGGCCAAGTTAACCGTCTCCGCGTTGATAGGCATGGTTGCAATATAACGGGTAAGCCTGGACTGAACGCCCGAGGATCTTTGAAACGCTTGAACACAAAATTTGCGTCAGAGCACAGGGCCCAACTTCACTTCAGCAGGATGCTCCAGTTTTTGAAATATTTATTTGGGTAATTTATATTTTGACTTTAGAGTTTAATTAACTTTGGATTGACATTGATTCGTGATTTAAATAAACAAACAACGAATTTGGGTGCATGCCAAAGTAACTTAAGATAGACTTAATTGGCTGTAGCGAGTAAAAAACAACATTCTCAACGCTCATTAAAGGAGGATAAATATGAGGAAATATCTTTCAACACGTAGAAAGATATAAATAATCTATCAATAATACTTTTATGATGAAAGGACTAAATGGTCATCACTCTTCATACTTTGATGTTATCGTTTCCGACATCACGTTTTACTGTCATCGATTCGATTGAAATGCATCGTATGCAAATATGAATACATTTTCATTACGTAATTTGCATGCACAAATAATCTCGAAGATTGAAGTTTCCAAAAGAAAATAGTTTCAGTCGCGCGCAGAAAATGCGCCATCTGGATAATTTTGTCAAGTGAACAAATATTCCAAGAAAACCTATAGAAATTTATTGGACAATAACGCTCATCGTAACGTAGTAGTCGCATTAATCAACATAGCACCATCAAAAGAAAAGCAAAGCAAAACTCCAAACAAAACTGAAGTTTATACGTTTTAAAACAATTTTATTAACTGCGAATAATCTCTGTGATTGCCTGATGCTCGCACAAAAATTATATAATAAATTCTGCTTTTAATACATTCATATTTCAAAACAGGTTAATAAAATCATAAAGCACCCGACGGATTGAATTCGGGTTAAATAACAACACAATTAACGGCGAAAACTTTATTAAAAATCAAAACAGCATTCGCCGCTCATGCAGAACTTTTTCACATGCGCATTTATAATAAGAAACTTGAGTTCGCGCATTAAGATTCCAGCGTTATTTTTGATACACAGTCTACGCACTAATACACTCACTCACAGATTTTATTGCAGGCAAATTATTGTTGATTTCAAAAGCCAGATTTCTGGAAAATCTTAAACGAGCACTGTACTTACTTTAAGTCCTTAGAATGCTGAATACATCAGCCACAGTGAGATGAGAAGCAGTAACAAGATGCAGTACGTTGCCACAAGACTTGTTCCTTCGTGAGAGTTCATGGTTTTGGTTGTAGGGTGTTACCTCGTACGCGTTACAGTCGAGATTGAGAGAAAATGAGGGGAACAGCTTGATATATATGTATCTAATTGTTTAAAACGTGACGAAGACATTCTATTTTTTGTCTTTTGGCGACGCATGTGATTAATTGTCTGTTTTGTAGAGATTCTTGGACAAACATTGTGTATTTATTTACAATATTTCACTTTTAACCGATTTCCCTTATGATTTTGTTTACTTGCCTTTACGGTCTCGGGCCGTTTATGAAGTCGTTGAGATGTTTCGAGAGCGGCGCACAAATTTACGGCCGCATAACAAGATGTTTTGGTGTACATTTTCGTGTATTTCTGTTTGTTATTGGCTTCTTTATCTATATCACAAGTTTAATATGCAAATATTTATAATACGGCACGTTCAACACGAAAATATGATTATTAATAAACACACGTTCGCTCGCATCGTTGGCGTAAATTCTCATCGCGCATTTATCAGTTTGGAAATCGATGTATTTCAATAAATTGGCTTTTTCTTTGGAAAATATTGCTGGAATTCTCCAGCGGCGTTGAGTCCGTGCCTGTACTCAATCCGCATTTATGGTGTGTATGATAAACCGAGCTATTTCCGCCGCTGGAGCTTCGATGTGCGTGTGATTCTTAAACTGTGCGCGTACTATGCACTCGAGTTTTTCCAGACACCGAACGTTACAACGCCGTGGAGCCGATCGTTCATATTATCAATATTTATTCAATCCATCGTTTTGCAATACTAATAATTGGATTCTTTGATATTGCGAATATTTGTTAGTTATTATTCGACGGAATTTGATTAATCGTATGGTCAGACAGCTGCATCAGTTTGGGTTTGTGAACTGGAATAGAATTTTATAAAAGAAGAAATATAGGTATAGTGTTCTATGTTGTTATGCACATTGTCATTTACCAAACTGCAATGAATATGCTTAAAACGGTAAGGTAACCTTACCAATGAGTCTGTCTAAGAATATGTGACGGCATTCGCTATATCAGATTTTATTCAAATGAAAAGCACAAAAAGCTTCTAATTAAGTTCAGCCTTTCGATTCAGGATTCTCATTTGAAGGACATTTAAGCGTCAGTTTATGAGAATCTGTGTGAGTTATAATGTATGTTGATAATTTATAATATTTCCAAATTTCTTGTATGACCGTTCTTCTTCTTTTTTCTTAGGTATATCGACGTTGCTATCTAAATACTGTCATAAATTATATTGCAAGAGACACCCGTCCTTTGAAGGAAAGATTGCAACTTCTAATAACCACATACTTACCACATTAATTTTACATACCTAATACGTTCGTCCAAACCAACTTCGACAGCATTACATAAATCTTTAATGTTATTTGGACTGAAAAATACATGGCTATGCAATCCTTTTTTTTTGTGTCGGTTTGGGAAATTCCTCATGGAGTCCGAAAGGGGACTGTCAGACTATTACTGACTAAAAACCAACCCGTGTTCCTCATGTAGGTACCTGTGTGTCGTGCGATGGCGGGTGCCTTTACAAAAAAAAAATCCAATGAGCACAACGCAAAGGTACATAGATACGTCATTGGAAACTAATATGTCAATAATAATAATAATAATAATATTCTACCACATTCACACAACACCATCTAGTCCCAAACTAAGCAGAGCTTGTACTATGGGTACTAGATAATGGATAAACATACATATATACTTTTTTTTTTGTAAATACATACATATTATACATAGAAACACCCAGACCAAGACAAACATCCATGTTCATGCACACAAATGTTTGACTTGAGCGGGAATCGAACCCGCGACCTTCGACGTAGCAGTCGCTTACACTCCCGCTACGCCAACCGGTCGTCAATGGATCGGGTTTTTATCGATATTTTGCGCTGTCAACAGAATCTTTTAACATTTTGTCGTACTGGTACCTGAAATGTCAACATGTGGTTTTGCTTCATTGAAATGTTACATTCTTGGGCTTAACTTGCATTTTTCTTAGGAAAAATATTTTTTTTAGATATTAAGAAGGGGCAAGTGTCAAGTTAAATGCACGTTTATAGGATCGCAATGCTAATCCAGCAGTCGACATTGCGGAAATACGGGTTTAAGTTGCAGATGGTAAACTATTATTTGCACATAAGATTCTTTATACCGTATAAAAATAAATTGCGTCTTTTTACGCGGGTTACCCCGAATGTAAATTTACCGTAACATTTTAATGGATTTTGTTTAAGTTCATTCTGACGTTTTCATTCATACACAACGTAAGATCTCCGTGCCTAAAAATTTTAATGCAATATACTAGCTAGTTGTCTGTAATATATCACATTTGTAGACAATTATTTAATATTTTAGGATAGCTAGGCTAGGCGCAAATTATTTATTGCCTATGATTAAAAAATATCAAGTCCATGATAGAGTATCCTGTTTGTACTCTATCATTGACATACATGGTACTCTATTATTGACTTGAATTTACTAACGTGTTAAAAAACTACAAAAACGTCGCCAAATTAATTAAAATTCTTCCAGGAAAATTCGACCACTCTTACACAAAATCAAATATGTTTATTTTCATTCAAATTGTCATTTTTCTAGTTACGACTGGAAGTCATAGATAATAGATAATAAAATATAAATTCGAATACATAGTAGCACAATTAAGCATTGAAAAAAGAAACTACTGTTTAAAAAGTATAAAAGTTTACATTAAAGCATAAAATCTCAAACACAACTGTTTGAAACAAAGGTTGTGAAGCCCTGAATGTGTGTTTACAAAAAGTCTATCTTCTCGTGGAACCAACTATAGGTGTAATTTAAAACAGCCAACATTCAAAACCGTTGGGCAACATTCATTGGATGCAGAGCTACATTTGGAAAATAATGTTTCAAGTGCTTCCTATTTGTGTGATGTGCATGGTTGTGCATTCATGTGAGCATTGTTTCTGAGCTTTCTGTAAAATTAGAAGAAAGAAGAAGAAAGAAAGAAAGAAATCTTTATTGCTATACAGCATATAAGTGGGAACATTATGTACTTAAGAAACAAAAAGCGAATAAAAAACAAAGAATAACAAAATGAGTAATGAACACATGCGTCCCACAGCTATAGCAATCAGGAATATATATATATAGACGGGAATTAACGCGAACATGCAAATTAGGTATTTACATACCTTATTTTGCTTGAGGTTTCGAGACGGTTGCACGTCCCGTGGTCGCAAGCTGACTGGTGTGGCGATGTCACGTCTCCGAGTGCGAGGTAGAAGATTCTATTTCTACCCCCGGGTCCTTGATATTCGAAGTACCGGCGCAAAACACACTAACCGTATCTGTATAGTGAACATTCGCCGACTGCGCGTTAAAGTGGGGTGTTATTAGCCGAATCACAGGATTCCACGCCGATGACAATTTGAAGCCCTCTTCCCGATTGAAATTTTTATGTTTTCTGATTTCAATCGCTTCACGCACAACTCTTGGGTAAAAGTGGCGTTCCGTGGAGAGGACTTGGGGAAGATGAAATTCAATCCAGTGATTGGTGCCCGATTGAAGTAAATGTTCCGCAATCGCCGATTTGTTCGTTTGACGGTTCTTTACAGCTGCGATGTGCTCCTTTATACGTTCAGCGATAGTCCGCTTCGTTTGCCCTATGTAAGAGCTTCCGCAGCTGCAGTTGATTTTATAGACACCTGGGGTTTGTAGCGGTAGAACATCCTTTGGTGTGCCCACCATGTTGTATACTTTGGCCCCTGGTGTAAATACTGTTGGAATGGAGTAGTTTTTTAACTTGTCTCCTATTTTATCCGTAACACCTCTAATGTAGGGCATGTAGGTCGGTTGTCTATTTACCGCCGGATGTTTATCGCGCTTGATAGGCCGCGTCATTCGTCGCTGTACCTGGTATCCGTTCTTCCTAAGTACCTCCTGAACATGGTCTAGTTCTAGCTTCAAATGCTCAGGGTCACAGAGGTCATGTGCTCTGTTTTTAGTGACGTCACAACGGATTGCAGGTGTCGAGGGTGGTGGTGCGACATGGCGTGCAGGTATCTATCTGTGTGCGTAGGCTTCCGGTATACGCAGTGTGTTAAGGACCCATCTGGTCTCACAGTCACTTTGACATCCAAGAATGACAACGATCTGTCAGTTTCCATTTCGTAGGTGAACCTCATTTTCGGATGAATGGAGTTAAGGTGTTGCACATATTGATCTACTTCCTGCTTACCTCCTTTTACGATACTAAAGATGTCGTCCACGTATCTTTCCCAAAGCCTGATGGTCTTGGGCCCGCTGCTAAGCGCCTTTTCTTCAAAGTGTTCCATCCAGATATTAGCCAGTACTGGGGCTACTGGACTCCCCATTGCGACGCCATCGATCTGGAGGTAATATTGGCCTTGGAAAAGGAAGTAGTTGCCATCTAAGCAGTGTTTTAGTAGATCAATATAGTTGTGAGGCATATCGTTGTCACTCAGTCTGTCCCTCACTACGTCCAGACATTCCCTTATTGGAACATTGGTAAAGAGCGACTCAACGTCAAAGCTTACCATTACATCTTCCGGTTCCAATCGGATACTTTGTACGATCTGGACGAAATGACGTGAGTTCTTTACGAAAGACGGTGTCATACCGACTAATGGCTGCAATACCGATGCAACGTGCTTCGCAAGGTCGTAAGTAGGCGAGTAAATCTGACTTACGATAGGCCGCAGTGGCACGTTGGGCTTATGTACCTTAGGCAGACCATATAGCCTAGGTGGTTGGTATGGCTTGGGACCATATAACTTGCTGTACTCGTCTTCCGTGAACAGGTCCTGGTGGTCTTGTATCAGTGTTCGTATTCTGCGCGTTACTCTGGCCGTGGGGTTATATGAGACCGGTTTATACACCTTGTTATCACATAACAACTCTCGTACCTTGTCCGTATAATCAGCCGTATTCATCACTACAGTGGCGTTTCCCTTGTCGGCCTTAAGCACTAAAATATCCTGGTTGTCCCGAATCCTTTTCAGTGCTTGACGCTCTTCCATAGTGACATTGCTAATGGGTATCTTCGACTTCCATAATATCACCGCGACGTCCTGTCGTAGGGTATCGGCATCACCGGGCGGTACTTTATTACGGATAATCGTCTCCTCAACACTGCTGATTATATTTTCGTACGGTAATCGCTTAGGTGTTAATGCGAAGTTTAAACCTTTGGCCAAGATGTTAATAGCAGATTCATAAAAGTTTCTATAGCAATTAGGTCTCCAGTTCAGCATATGCCAGGTCACAAGGACCGGACGCTGGTCTTCCACTGGAGCCTGTTCCCGTGACGTACGGAAGCCAATAATTATCCCAATACAGTTACGTACATATAGATATTAATAAAATATTAATTATATACATAAATATTTAAGTAAGTATGACATACATATGATACGCAATTAATTAAAATTAGGGCGCAAAAGAAATTTTCAGGATGTGACAATAGTTTTCCCCCTGTCCGTGACAGCGGAGCAGTGTGTTTGGATGGACAAGATGACTTATAAACGGCTTAGCTACAATTCATATTAGAACCTCGATCCACATAAAGGTTCAGAAAATCCTTATTCTTTTATCGGCACCAGTAGTCTGTGGTGCTCAATGATATTATAAGTAAAAATGTGGTGCTGCTTTACCACTTTAAAGCTTCATAACGTTTCAATACAACATGCAGTTATTACGATACCATTGTGCGCAACTCAAGCAGCAATAGCTGAGTGGAGAGACCGACAGACTGCTACGCAGTGGGTCTCGGGTTCGAATCCACGGCACGCACCTATAACTTTTCGGAGTTAAGTGCGTATTCAATTGTTAATTATCGCTTGCTTATCGCTGAAGGAAAACATCGTGAGGAAACCTGCATGTCTGAGAGTTCTCCATAATGTTCTCGAAAGACATGTGTAGTCTGCCTACCCGCACTAGGCCAGCGTGGTGGACTATGGCCTTACCCTTCTCATAGTGAGAAGAGGCCCGTGCCCAGCAGTGGGACAGTATTATAAAGGGCTGATGATGATGATTGTGCGCAAGAACCCGAAATTTGGCATTTGGTGTTATCATCATGTTCCTTGGAATAGTTTAGGGAAACATTTAAGAAAGAATTTTTTTTGGAAATTCATTCTCAAAATGAGTAAAAAGGTCTCACGCGGGTGGAGCTACGGGCAAAGTCTAGTAATATACGTACGTATGTAATGATTGTCCGTGTGGTGACGGATTAAGAATACGGCATGTCACCACCCCATATCATCCCATAGGTGTTGTAAGAGCCGACAGAGGGAGCATATTATGCAGAGAACAGCACTGTAAGAGAAGGAAAACTTGAGACAAACCCTATACCAACCCGTTAGGCCAGCGTGGTATAGTAGGCCAATTCCTCCTTTCAAAGGACAGGCCTAGTCCAGCCAGGGCCGAACGGTCCCTATGTGCAATGTGCGCGGCGCACATAGGCGCCAGAGTGACAGGGGCGCCGCGCGCCGAGATATGCGTTAATTGTAACAGTTATTTTCGAAAAAGGATGCCAAAAAAGGCGCTTCACAGATTTCGCACACAGGCGCAGTGGCGTGGGAAGGGGCGGCGGCGTTGGCGGTTCGCCCGCCCCGAGTGCCACCCATCCACAAAAAATATTAAACGACATCGAGAATTAGCCCAGAATTATTAGGTATCGACTAAAAAAAAAAGGTCATCCGTCAAATTCCGGGTGTGCCACCCAAGTCCTACACCACTTGCGCAGGCGCTTCATAGATTTCGCACACAGGCGCTGGATTGGGTCGGCACGGCCCTGAGTCCAGCAGTGGACTGTTAAAGGCTGATGATGAACAACACTATTTATTAGTGGTGTCCTCAACAAATGCTTTTTGTTAACGACACTCCAGGGGTGTCGTTTTGGGGGTGTCGTCAACAATGAACGCGTTTGTGTCATCCAATTCGATCTAAACAACAAATACATGTATTTCGAAATATTTATGATATCTTCATTCATCAGATTTAGCGTTCATAGTATGTATTGTATTATAAATACTGTCAGCATTCAGAACGTCTCTTTTCTCCTCAGACATGTTAACACACAGCTGGCCCCTGTTATAAGTGTTATAACTCAGTAAACATTCTGCAAAATGGGACTGTTCAGATGAATCTGTTAGCAGTAACGATCATTAGCACTACTAGGAATTGAAATTGGGTATCGCTTAAATTATTATTTGAGTATCGTTTCACTCGCAGCTCGTTTAGGAATAGGTAGGTACCTACTAGAGTAGCCTTTTTTTAATATTTTCTAAGTACTATAGGTATGGTGATATCCCTATAAAGCAGGGTTTCTTAAAGTTGGGGACATGGACCCTTTAGGCGCCGTAGCATGAGTAACAGGGGTCCGCAGTAACTCAGTTAACATCAACATAATAT
>CALYKY020000034.1:0-39757 GCA_944739405.2 Euclidia mi | reverse complement strand
TGTAAGCAGCAGTATAAAAAACTAGAAAAAGTATATCCTACTCTTTTGTTTGCTTATCGCCATTTTCCTTTCGCCACCATTTTTACCGGCCTTTCAATAATCGCAAGGCATCACATCGCAAAGAAGAAGTAACTTTTTTAATCTGATAAAATACTTTGTCGTTAAGACTTAGTTAGGGAGAAAGCAATTATAATAGGGACTGTAATTTGATACGACAGCTCAACTTACTAATAACATCCGGCACGGAAGGAATTTTTGTAGGAAATAATTAAACTTCTTTATTAGGTTAGGTTAAGTATCCTAGGCAAGACCTTGTTAAAAAATGTTATAAGACGACCTCAAGGACCTTAGATGTGTGTCATGAAGGAACAATCGTTCTTTGAGATAAGAGGGAGTACTAGGATTAAATAGAACATTATATAACAATGTAAGAGTGTTAGTATTTCTGCGAAGACGAATTGGCAGCCACTTGAGTTTATTGCGAAAATCAGAGACGTGATCATATTTGCGCTATCCAAATATAAATCGAATGCAAAAGTTTTGGAGACGCTCAAGTTTATCTAGCTGCTCTTCAGTGGGATCGAGATAGCTGACGTCGGCATAGTCAATAACAGGCAGTAGCAGAGTTTGAGCAAGCGCAATCTTAGTGGTGATCGGAAGAAAGTTGCGTAATCTTCGCAACGAACCTGCTGATGCAAACAGTTTGCGACTGGTTTCTTTTATTTGCGATCTACATGACAAAGTTTCGTCGAAGTATATACCCAGGTTTTTAACAGTTTTGGTGAAAGTTAGTTCCTTTCCTTCAAAACTGATTTTTGGTAGAAGGGGCCAACTGATTTTCAAAACTAGTTTGGGGCTGCCGATAATGATAAGTTGGGTTTTGGTTAGGGAAGGATGTTTTAAAATTACACAGCTAAGGTTGATTCTTAATCACTATGAATATTCAGACAATAGCTAGTCATTCTACAGTATATTCATCCGTCACTGACTGACTGACACTCTAAAGGGAAAAGCGGAGCAGCGCTCGTAGTCTAACACTTAAATTGTCAAATTCTCACTTGTTGAACCACTTTACATTGTTTTATCGCTCTGAATTTCCCAGACTTCAAGTCAATGTAATTAACCTTCGTCATAAAATAATTTTACATCTCTCATGTTCGGTAAGTAGGTTCTTATTACCTCCAAATGGGGCTTGTAGGTGACTAATTATCGCACTAGGGTAATAATGTAGCTAGAAAAGCCCTAGGGCGGTAAGTAATAAAAAAAAAACATTTATTTCTTTCAAAAAGTTCGCGTACATCAGCCCAATGACCAAAGAGGTCGCTTTGCTATTCAGCCTTGTCTTCGTGTGAGTATTCAATTTAGTTCTTAAAAAAAAATATTTACTTGATTCTTTTTTATGAAAAAAGGCGGGAATAGACAACTTTTACTTTAAATATTGTTGTTTTTGGGATTTTTTTATAATTGCGTGCTAATTAGGAAAAAGCATGAGATCTTCAAGTGATGAATATATAAGCTGCACTACCGATTCAATGAAAATGGAAGCTGAAGCAGCAATTAACAATTAAAATGTTTTATTCTTGTAATGCCAGTTTTTTTCTACTTACCTCACAATCGAGATGTAAAGCAGAATAGTTAGCTCGGGTGTAAGCACCAATTGCACCCTCGAACTGGGGGCTGCAATTGATGCCTTACAGCCCTTGGCTACTAATCTACTAATAATTGTCACTGTAACATTTTTGGAAGGTCCATTGACTGCGTTAGCGGGAAGTGTTTCAATTATAAAAGGTTCTATTGCATTAAGTTTAATGCCTTCACGAATAGCCGCACTTATATTCTATTAATGGTAAAAAGCTTTTATTTTCAATGATATTATTTTGTGTTAACCGTTTTTAACATTTCGCATTTTCGAATAAAAAAATGTTTATTACTATCAGCATATTCCAGCACTACATGACAGCCGTCTTAACTTCCCGGGCAAATTCTGTGCAAGAACCGGTTTAAACAACCGAAGCTGGGGCTACACCTTGGTAAGCCTGCATACATAGTGAATCCCGTGGCGTCTACCTATCCTTGGAATATGAAGGGGCTAGGTATTTTAAGTAATAAGTGGCAAGCAATCAAGCGGATTGTCCGATGGTAAGCGATTACTGTCTTTTAAGATGGGAAAATGAATATAATAAAGAAGTTAATGGGGATACTGGAAGTCTCATTCACCGAAAAAAAGCGAAACAATATAGATACTGTTACTTTACGTCAATATTCTGTGGCAGGAATAGTACAGGAGAACCAACCGCATTTGTGCTAAAATCAGCAAGGCTCCTGCATATTTAAACGCTGTAATATGTACTAAATATTTAAATCGATAATTCCCTTTTTACAGCCTCACTAAAACTAAACTTAAATGTTATGAGTATCCTTTCATAAACTCGACAGTTTTAAACCAAATCGAAAATTAAAAATCCTTTTACTACCTCTCAAACAGAACACAACTAAACCCGTAATCCTTAAACACAAATATAATATCGTCAAGCCGAAGACCTACTAACACCCGGGGCCACCATTCAGCAACCACGAAAGACAAATACAGTGACAATAATCCACCATAATGATTTCATTAAGCCCTCCGCTGGTACAAACTATGGGAACTAAAATTTCTCGCAGGCATTAGGACCGCAAATATTTCGAGTATAGTGGCTAAATGTATGAGGTTGTGGGACCGGTCCGGGTTATTAGTTATATCTCTTTTGAGCAGTGTAGAGTGATGGTATATTTAGAGTTTTGTATTGGAAAATATACCCTTGAATGTATTTTACTAGTTTAGGCACTCTTACTCAACTAACGAAACACAACATTATAGATACTCCTACTTACAGCGTGAATATTCTGTGAGAGAATAGTAGTTTCCACGTCGACTCGGCCCATTACTGAAATCATTAAGGCTCTATTACATACTGAAAGGCTCTGTAGTAAAAGGTGAGAAACTAACTTCAGAATAATACTGTGTATGACTCTGTGGTTTAAGCGTTTGCCTCTGCATTTGGCACTGTGCTAACCGTTGTTAGTTCAATTTTTATAAGGGCCAAAACGTGTTCACAAAAGTGTTCTTTGTATCGTTAAAGTTTGACGCATTGGTCCATCCTTTCTTAAAAGAGAAAATCATTACTCAAAACCTCAACGAAACGATTAAGATGGCCTTTTAAACAATTCTCAAACTTTAAGCCTTTGTTATAACCAAGATATCAAACAAATATAACTTGTCTTCATTATAATTAAGGTATTGGCAAATGTGGCAAAATGGTTTCATAACTAAATTCCTTGATAAGCCACCGTCAACTATTTGACCTTTACTATATAATTTTCAATTATTAGAAAGGCCCGACTACCTATATGAACCGCAACACATGGATATCTACTTGATGAAGACCAAAATATTTTACTCACCCACCCAAAGTAAACCATCTTAGATAAAGGATTCAGCTGTGAGTAGGAAAAGCTCGGTTGATTCCAATAAACTGTCACGAAGGTATGGGAATCGAAGCCACAGCAGATAGTTTCTTTATAAAGTGCGCTTGCCTTGGGCTTCAAGGCTTGGATGCATCTTAACTAGTGCCTGGTGAGGATGAAAAATCTAAAAATAGATTTATATAGTAATTAGGGCATAAGCGATTATTACTATATCATCATCATCAGCCTGCCAGGATACCACCGGTGGATATAGGCCTCTCCAATGGCACGCCACTGAGCGCAATTTCCGGCTCTTCGTGTCCGGCTAGGTGAAATGACGGTATACGCATTACTATATGAAAGCTTTAAAATAGGTGATGAGCGGGTGTCATTTAAAAATAATGTTTAATCAACCTGCCGTTTACCACAGCAGATGCAAGCCTGTCAAAATATCGCCGTAGAGATAAACATGCCCTTAAAACTTGATTCATCATCATCAGCCTGGCATAGTCCATTGCTGGATATAGTCCTCTCCAATGGCACGCCATTGAGCCCGATTTTCGGCTTTTCATATCCAGCCGCTGCCAGACACTTTGCGTATATCGTCACTCCACCTAGCCGGAGGGCGTCCTACACTACGTTTGCCAAGGCGCGATCTCCACTCTAGAACAAACCTGATCCAACGGCTATCGGTTCTGCGACAATTGTGAGCAGTAATTCTTTGATCTATGTCGATTACCTTTGTTCTCCGTCGAATTGATAAAACTTGATTAAGACGCAATAATTAATATCGTATAACCATAACAATAGCTACGAGGCTACGTCTCTATTCAATTAATCGTTACTGACAGTTATACAACCATTTCAATATACTCGTACTTACGCATTAAGGAACATCAAATCATCATTGAGTACCATGGTAACCCCTGTGGCATGACAAACATAATTTCAACTTAAATTAGAATGCAACATGCAATACAATGCGTACAAGTATCACAACTTGTAAATACGACCTTATTGTGATAGTTTGAAGGTTATTTTACACCGAATGCACGAAAACCTTTGGTTACGGTGTAGTAGTGTGTAAGTACGGTGAAATTATTCTGTTTCACTGCTGATTCGTATCGAAGTTGAGTAGGTGGATTCCAAGAAAATTTGCTGCTATCTAACACGTTAATATAGTAAGTGAAACATTAAGTATAAGATCATATTAAAGATTTTAAGTAACTACTTAGTTTAGAATAACAAATGTATCATAATTAATCTCTATCTATCTTTAACCCTTTGCTGATTAGTACACATACTAATGCTTGGCATATTCTTTGCGCTTAGACTACTATAATGGTATTCTTTAATGAATATGTCCCTAAGATGTATCTATTCCATAATGGCCACTTTTCCTTATACTACAATAAAAACTAAATTTTTCACGTTAGGTGGATATATGGATGTTACTTAGGTACTCATTCATGCATTGTAATAGATATGCTTAAAGTAAAATTCAGCAAAAAATTCAAATTCCATATTATTTTTTTGTCGAACAAAATAAATTGATTAACCGCACGGGTCCTCATTAATTAACGAATATTTTCTTACAAAAACCTTAATATTCTTGAAACGAATTCTCGAACTCCATTAATTCCACTCACATTATTAGGTCAAGTATCAAGATTATAAACTCGAATAAATTACTCACACAATTCAAACCACAACAGTCCCTTAGCATATTAATATATTGGAAGCATTGATATACCAATTTGTACCTAATTAGCTAGGGATAGGTACCTACGAACCATACGCAATAATAAGTGGTTTTTATAGATTGGCTAAGGGAGGTTTGCCACTATGTGCTATTGATGTGCTATTGTACGTTACTACGGATACGTATGATGTATAACACCAATGGAACGAGTGAATGAATGGATTAAGAATACAAGGTGCCACTACTTTATTTCTTTCCGTAGGAGGTACTACACACACGGAATGATACTTTAATGGCTGACCGAATATCATCAATATTATACAGCCTTCCACAGCCCGTTGCTGGACATAATTATGCCTCTCCTTATTTGTGTCACGATAACATTATGAGTCGATAGGAACATTTGGCCAAATATACTACGCTGGCCAGACTGACTGGTTGGTACAGGGTTTCACGTCGAGATATACGTCTGTTCGCAAAGATGCTATGTATTTTGCTTTGTGTATTTTCCTTTATCACCTCATACGACACACACGAATTTAATTGGGGTAGTGATATTTTTTATTCCTAATCCGTCACCTCATGGAATATTTAGCTTGGCGTAGTAATACCTGGTAAATAGTGATAGTTTCATAGCTTAGCTTACGCATTATGCTATAGCTGCATAGCATATCTTTTGTGGAAAAACTACCGTATAGAAGAACGCCAGAAAACCCCAGCGATCAACACTGATGTTTGTATTGGGATCAGCATAATTTCGGGTTCCACTTTTGTCCAGATAGAACAGTCAATAGTGATGCTCACGATTGTAGATTGAGTCTTGATACTTTTGGGTCTTTTTGTTAGATTAAGAGATTGATTGCTTTAATTAAGTGGATAATAATGTTATAAGCAGCGATAACCTAGTGGAGAGACCGACAGACTGCTACGCAAAGGGTCATTGTTCGAATCCACGGCGCGCACCGATGACTTTTCGGAGTTATGTGCGTATTAAATTGTTAATTATCGCTTGCTAAACGGTGAAGGAAAACATCGTGAGGAAACCTGCATGTCTGAGAGTTCTCCATAATGTTCTCGAAAGTCATGTGAAGTCTGCCAACCCCCACTTGGCCAGCGTGGTGGACTATGGCTTACCCTTCTCATAGTGAGAAGAGGCACGTGCCCAGCAGTGGGACAGTATAAAAGGGGTGATGATGAATGTTATAAGAATGTTGCTTCCTGTTACTGTAGCTTCCTACTTGTTCGCAGTAAGTGTGTTGTGTTCAATAAGATTAATGTGAACGCACCGTTATATGTAATGTAATTTGTCAATCTAAATAGTATGGAACGAGATAAGAAATTAGGCACACGCATTGGGACATTTTTCTATTATTTAGTAATTCTTCACTGAAGTATGTTTTTTATTCATTTACCTTATTTTGTACTTAATTCAGCTGCAGCTGACAAAATGGAGCTGAAGAATCCGAGTTACTTCTAACATGGATATCCAAATAGATATTGGTGTATTTATTGCTCCTAAATTAAAATGTCACCCCTTTTTTTCGTGTCGCAATTTATGTTTCATTCCAATTGGTTTCTTTCCCTATTTATTAGGTACCTAACATTAGTCGTGGTCGCGGCTTTACAACTTTTTACAAAAATCCGTGTTACTAGAAAAAAAAACAACATAAAACCGATCACAGTACCAGCCTTATGAACAACACTGGCAATTGACTGACAAACATAATCAGACATTAAAATAATTACATTACAAAAATATAATTATAATCAAAATGCAACCCTGAAAAACGTAATCAATAAGTTACTACTGCCTTCAATAATAAAAAAGCAATCAATCATACTAACTTCAGCCGCATACTGCCCTAGAAACAGAGGGGCCAAACCACAACAAGTAAAACACAGCTACGGCAATTATTCTGCTATTAAATCAAAGCTTAATAGTCTGAATTGGTCCAAAGAATACCGAGTATGCCAAGGCCACCCTTAATAGCCTTTCGATTACATGAAGGGCTGTAATGATTGCAGATATCGTGTAATATGTAATAAATAATGTGGTGATGAAGGTGGTACCAAAATATGTATTATGCGTATAATGACGTCAGCCTTAAAATATCCCACTGCTGGGCGGGCTTTGTTCACTATGAGAAGGCTTAGGCCACTACCTGCCAAGCTGGCCAAGTGCAAGTTTCCACGTAAAACCGCGGACGTACCGACGGACGGATGGATAGGCGAAACTATTTCTAGTAATTTACTACGGCACCCTAAAATTTTTAAATACTCATGTATATGTGTACAAATCCTGAAGGTCAAGCAATAATTTAATAAGGTGTATTTTCCTTTTTTTTACTAATACATTCAAATTTTCTATTACGGCATTTAAACAATAAAGTTGCGAAATCGAGAGAAGAAATTCATCATTAAAAATGTTGAGTTATGTGTTATATACAACATCAGCCCTGCTGCTGGGCACGGGCCTCTTCTTACTATAAGAAGGGTTAAGCCGTAGTCCATGACGCTGCCCAAGTGCGGGTTGGCCAAATGTGTAGAATATCTTAGGTACTGGAGTACATAAGACATTCTAGACGAGGGAGGATCCTAAAACTTGCCAGAAAACGATCTTATTAACGTCTACCTACGCATTTATCAACTTCAATCGTTACTGAGTTATTTCCATTGCTGTTTCTGAGAAATTGCTAACATCAAACGTATGCAATTTATTCTATTTATAACTTTATAGTGAGTTTTGTTGAACTATTTTATATATTCTGACGTTAATAATCTGGAAGTTACATAAAATTCTTTATAAAAGTAATAATTTGATCGTAATTTTGGCGTCAAAACAATATAACACTTTCGAACTTAACTTTCTAATTACTTAAGTACCTACCTTTTTCTGTATAGGTCCTTCAGGGACATCTCAAAGTTAACTTATAATCAATTAACACTTAACTGTGTCTAACAGGCGATACGTGACTAATTGGTCAAAGTTTTGACCCAAATTGATTGGGTGAAGTGCCCACTATTACTTACAAACCACTTCTTAAGGCGGAAGGGATGCTCTGAACTATATAGCAACTAGTTTAGCCTTTGTTGAGGTTAAGTGAGTTGAGATCAGGGTCAAGACCATAGTTATTTTGCTTTGGTATTAAATTTTTTGCTTTTTAAAGACGACTGCGCCGTGGGGGACTTAACATACATAGACTTAACATACATCGTGATAGGATACACCCATACCCAGCTTCGAAACAATGTATGGATCACACACTGTTGTCTCGTGTGGGGATGAAACCCACAACACTCCGCGCAGTGTCTAGCGATGAGGCACCCTTTTAAACCGTAATGGCGAAATACTTAAAAAGTGAATGTCTCACCACAACTTTGCTCGGTGTTACGGGAACATGGTTCAATTCCCTTAAGGCGAAATTGCTTATTTAAAAAAACTGCGTACGAGTACTAACCGACTCGTCAAAACTATATAAGTTTCTAAAAACAGTTTACTATCTACAACATACAAAATAAATTAGCGGGTCTTAATCGCGTACAATTAATTTATTTAAGGTATAAATATCTATTTGTTTCCGACGTTTCGCTCGTCTTGCACCGAGCGTGGTCGCGGAGAGACTGATGAGAGCTCAGCGCCGTCTTGTGGAAGTGCGGGTTTCGGCACCTACCCTCACTTGGTCTTTATTTAAGTTCGCACTGTCGGTACTCCGACACACTACACTAATGACGTCTACACACTGTTGAGATTTATCACTGCGGCGATGTTTACGGTGTTACTATCTACAAGTATAAAAACGCGTAAGATTGTGAAGACTTTTCACTCTTTCACGCAAAAACTACTCAAGGTATTCTAATGAAATATGCAGTCATATAGTCCTCATCTCATCTCATCAGCTTGTTGCAGTCCACAGCTGGACGTGCTATGTTTTCGTCATCCAGTCACTACCACCTATAGTTGATACATTCAAATACCACATAATTATGGTACTTTTTGTTTCTATAATAATAATAATGTGCTCCGAGCGAATTCCGGCCACGGCGGCCAGTCTCTTAAGATACTGGACAACTGAGCGAGACATAATTATTATAATATTATTTCCGAGGCATGGGGTGTAACACTGCCGACTCCCTGACTCCGAGCTTTTATTGGATAATTACATACATACATACATAGACTCACGCCTGTTTCCCGGAGGGGTCGGCAGAGACTATGGAACTCCTTTTGCAACGATCCTGACATTATCATCCTGATTGGATAATTATTAAGAGAAAAACCCAATATCACTTTTTGTTCGACCTGGGAGGCGAACCTGAGCGGACGTTGGTTGGTATGGCTTAAATCATGTGCCAATTTTGTATAGCCTAAAGAATTATTTCAATAACCCTTGTATTCTAGTTTCGGGCTTTGATTAATTAGTGTAATGATTCGTAATTGGATAGTCAATTAGTATGAATATTAATGCCAGAGTAATAGTTACCTAAATGGAATTGTATGCAATATCATTATGCAAATCATGAAGATATTAACTAACTGCCATTTAGCTGTATTAGATTATCTGATAGAATGATAATGATATTTGTGGATATAATATGACGACTGACTGGTGTAGCGGGAGTGTGAGCGTATTTGGATCTTTGTCTATGTCTGGGTTTTTTATGTATGTATAATATGCATGTATGTACAAAAAAAGTATATAATGTAGGGTATAGGTACGCAGCTGGAATGTGCATTATTCCAATATAATATTGGATAGGGATGTACAAAGATTATGTACCGGCACTGTGACAGTGCGAATATTTCAAAATAAAAGGTATTTGAAAGCACTAAAGTCTTTCCTAGATTTGGAGCATCTGTCTTTTTTTGTGTTAAAAAACAGTAAGCTGTTTTTATATACACTCATATTTGTATTATACATGCGAAAGGCTGTTTATATGTTGTTTTTTTTTGTCCTTCTAGCATTCGTTACAACTGAGTGACTTTATGAAAATTTTTATTTGTGGAGAATAGGGTATTTGACTAAAAAAATCGAATTAGTCCGTCAGTTAGATTATCGAAAAATATTGGATACGTATTTTTTGTTTTATCAAATCAGTAAAAGATTACGAAGATAAAACGCTTCAAAGATGGAGAAACGTCTAAGAGTGGGGGCTTGTAACGTCACTTGCCAGTAAAAAGTGTACTGGCAAGTGACGTCACACGAGTTTTCAGCGAAGTTTGTAGTGTTTATTTTTTGTTTACGTGACTAAAGAAAATATACGTGTCCAATATTTTTCGATAATCTAACTGACGGACTAATTAGATTTTTTTAGTCAAATACCCTATTGTAAATAATATGGAGGCTGGACAAGCTATTTTTACAGCGATAATCATGCACAGGCGAAGCAGCAGGCGAAGTCTATCTGTATATTTAAAGTTCTTAGGTTACCGAATGACTGACAGACATCGTACAGACAAAACTAATGAGAGTGAGAAGCTGGCCAGCTTATTAAAATTCATTTTGCTTGCTAATCCCTGTATTATAAAGAGCAATCCTATAACCATGCACCTAATAAACACGTTTTTGCAATATGAAGTAAAATAAAAATGCATTTAACAAATGAATATAGTAACCACATTAATTTACAGACGCTGCTTCTGCTATACAGGATGTAAAAAGACCCTTAACGAAAACTAAAATCCCATATTATACCAATCACTATAAATATTTTTTACTTTGGCACCATACCTAGGAATTTAATGGTTCAGGAGATATTGAGGCTCAAAGTCACCATACATTCTTTTCTAAATAGGTACAAAGTCGATGCATTTAGGACGCCAATAATATGTTTTACAGATGTCCTATGACCCCACGGGTAAGTGAGTATTTCGAGCACTGCACGCACGCACTTTTAATTGCGGTTTAAAAAATGTGTCTACTTGATGAAAGAATTCGTTTCCCAGTTATTATTTTTGCTTAGTACGACTTAACACAATGTCTACAACGAGTAGATCTCGGCTTGGTGATGGTTCTTGTGACACACCCTGTATATCAATATATATAATATTTTACGATGGTAAAACGTACTTTATTCGTTCTCTTTTTTTTGCTCTTTGCCGAATAAAAATCTTTTGTAAGAGACACAATTAGAGAACCCAATTTCCTTACACATACGTGTATGATGTCTCTCGCGCTCGCTTTTCGAAATTAGCATATGAAATTGAATCCGCAAACTTGGCTTGCCTTCGCTTATAAGTGCTTTTGACTTCATTAAATACGTATTTAAAAAAATATTCACAACCCTCTCGAGGTTACTCGTTGAAACAAGAAATTTTTACGACGACTATTTTTACATTCATAGAGAGACATTATAATAGAGTTTTTGAGTGTTTGGTTTAATAGGGTATTTGACTAAAAAAATCGAATTAGTCCGTCAGATAGATTTCCAAAAAATATTGGACACGTTTATTTTCTTTAGTCGCGTAAACAAAAAATTAAGACGACAAACTTCGCTGAAAACTCGTGTGACGTCACTTGCCAGTACACTTTTTACTGGCGAGTGACGTTACAAGCCCCCACTCTTATACGTTTCTCCATCTTTGATGCGTTTTATCTTCGTATTTTTTTACCGATTCGATAAAAGAAAAAATACGTGTCCAATATTTTTCGAGAATCTAACAGACGGACTAATTCGTTTTTTTTAGTCAAATACCCTCTACTGAGCAAAGGCCTCTCATAATTTGCGTCATCATAGCATTGTGAGACATTCGGAGGATTTGGCCTACTATACCACGCTGGCCAGGCGGCTTGGCATAGAGCTTGATGGCGAGAAATCCGTTTTTTTTAGAAGATAACATTTGTTTCGTGTATTTACTTAGTCGCCTCTTAGTAATGAAATATTTATTTATTTATTTATAGTATCACGCCAGTATCCCCGAAGAGGTAGGCAGCGGTGTAAATATAACACGCACATTTCGCCATGAATTTTTAGGTCCCACGTAATGCGGGGACGAGCCTATTGTCGTTACCGCGCACATCATCAGACTCTACTACTGAGTATTCGGAAAAACCCAGTAACACTTTTGCCCGACCCGGGAATCGAACCCGAGACCTCCGATCAGCAGTCGCATACGCTATCCATTAGACCACGGACGCAGTCATGAAATATTGTATTCTGAACCCGTTCATCAGCCCTATATACTGTCCCACTGCTGGGCACGCGCCTCTTCTCACTATGAGAAGGGTAAGGCCATAGTCTACCACGCTGGCCAAGTGCGGATTGGCAGACTTCACATGACTTTCGGGAACATTATGGAGAACTCTCAGACATGCAGGTTTCCTCACGATGTTTTCCTTCACCGTTAAGCAGTGATAGTTAACAATTTAATACGCACGTAACTTCGAAAAGTAATTGGTGCGTGCCGTGGATTCGAACCCGAGACCCTCTACGTAGCAGTATGTCGGTCTCTCCAATCGGCTATCGCTGCTGTCGGTCTATCCGTTACCACTTGGATATTTTTTTGTATTGTTACCTAATCTTCTTTACCTCATTCTGACCGAATAGGGTTGTATAATTAATACGGCAATATGTGTTGATCATCGTTCCTTAGGTTAGACCAAATATCGCGATATACTTTCTTGGACAATCTGTCGGCCGTGAGAGCGAGACTTGGCGTCCAATAGACAGTTAAAGTCTCGCTCTTTTACTACTTAAAACCAAAAAGTAATATACATTTTACTAAATTAAGGCCTGGTAATAAAGTAATCTTCTCTTTAATGACAATTTTCTTTTATTCTGATGTTATCATTACGATGCCAGTTTATTTCTTGCGATTGTTATACCTGCCGCCTTTGTCCAAACCCTCATAACATAGGCAAGTAATAAATGACGCTACTTTTTCTGCAAAGGTAATAAAAGCCAGGAGTGTTTTGGTAATTTGTAAGAGCGAAAGGTCAAATAAAGATATGACTGTAGGATCAACAGAAAAATACTGATTAATCGCGCTGTTTTATCATGTGGTCAAAAAAGTCCCTCAAATGAATACTACCATTCTCCTGTAAAAATTAAGTGTGGTGAGAGGCTTCCTTTTGTTTAATTTTGTAACTCCGGACTCGAGGCAGATTAAATTTATGGATCACAAAGTGTTGTCTCGTGTGGAGATCGAACTCACAGCACTCGGCGCAGTGTCAGGTGGCGAGGCGGCCCCTTAAACACTACGACATCCATGCAGATCTAACTACATCTAATGCAGAAAAATACTGTTTATTTCCTTCAATGACTAGTACAAGAAAATTAAACATTTTAAGAATCAATTGAGATAAGACACACTATCTTAACTAAAAATACAATCATCATTTTTCAATTACTTCAGTAGTAGACATTTTACAAAAAAATATTCGAAGGTATTTTTTTTCAACATCACGAACATTTTCACTTCAAATAATCAAACCCACACTCGTAAATCGACAATTGCAAAGTTTCCTCTTTAACCACTACACCGTTCCGTTTGACTTTCAAAGTAACTTTGCAAATGAAACTGAGGGTAGATGTAACCTTGGCATTTAATGCTACCTTACTATTGAATGTGCAACAAAATTACTTATAAATAATTACGGCATTGTTGGGAAAATATATAAATGGACCAACTGTACAATTTGAACTAAAATGGGTTATTGTTGAACACATTTGTGACCAAGTTAGCCGGTCCAAAGTAGATGTAAATTGGCTGTTTAAAAGTTATTTTAGATTTACAGCAATTATGTTGACGTATATATTATGTGTTTGATTTATTATCCTATGGCTTAACTGTAGTCTGTAGTTATTTTATTACAAAATATAATAGCTTTGTATTATATTTATTATATTTTACAGAATTAAATTAATTTTAGAAGAAAACAATTATACCTCATTAAAACTACAATTAAACTAAAATAATAAAATTTTGTTTTGTATTAAATTTATGAACAAAACAATAGTTGTGATTCTATGTTGAAATACATCAACATAGAATCACATAGAATCATTGTTGAAATTGTGTTTTTAAAGACGCCCACACATTGTTGGTTCTACAAATTTCTTTTGTTAGTATTTCGTCGTATTAACAAAATGTACAAAATCTAATAAAGAAAAACAACGAATGAAGTAATCATCAATCCATCGATATTTGTGTTATTGACTGACTGACCGATAAGCCAAAATAATCAGGCGCAAGATGCTGATTTTTTTTTCTTGGGTACCGTAGGGGTGCACTATGAAGGGATTCTCCGAAATTCTTAAGGGATCGGATAGAAAATGTTAGATAAAAAAAGTGAGCACAGAGACGGGCATCCTCCAGTAATTTTATAAAATGCTTCACTTAGAACCAGGAGCAGAATTGCCAAGCCCATCAATTTGCACAAAAAGACAAATCAGTCTATCAAAAGCAGCAGTTGTCAATACAATGTCCACCTAAAGTGTTTGCTTTAGTAACTACTTAACTGGGAGACCTGTGAACAACTAGAAAGCTCCTAAATTGTCATTTCTATATTCGGAGGCCATTAACTTTTATTGGTTATACAAACATACCATGTTTGTCTTGTAGAACAAGATCTTTTTATACCAGATGATACCGGTCCGACTAAAATATGTCATAAGAAGGTATGTGTGTATTGTCAAAATGTCAATTATTAGCACCGTGCCTCGGAGAGTGCATTAAGCCTTCGGTTCCTGCTGTCAAAAAGATAATTGACACTCGTAATGGAAAGTCAGTACAGTAGTATCCTTGAGTATACTGACTGGTTAAGCGATAGAATGTCGTAATCCTTTGGCTTGCAGAAGTCCGACGGCAGTCGCTCTATGTAGGAGCTAATATTTTCTCAATTTCGAAAACTGTATTCTCAACTTTATTACATACACAATAAAAAATGTTTATGTAATATATAATAATGGGGTTTAATTATAGTTATCAGTATAATAGGGAGCATGGACCTTGCAACAGTGGTAATTTATATACACTTTTAAAACATATTTGAGGCCTGACGTTAGTTTTAAACTATATCCTGCAATGAACCTACTGATGTCACACCCACCTACTTCATCGAAAATCGCGCCGAAATCGTTACAAAGTCGTCCTCCCTTCACTAAAAGTCTTAAAACTGAAACTGAATATCGAAGCGGCAACTAACTCAGTAAACTTAACAGACCAATTAAATTCCTTATACTTTGTGTTAGTTTGTAATTGATGGCAATTTTCAGTCACAATGTTTCAATTTATTAACATTGTACAAATCAATGTTTATTAAACTTTGATTCTTGTTTTCGATGTGGGATAAGTGTTATGAGGCCAGAATAATTGTTCAGAAATCTCTCTGTACTTGATAAATATGATTAAGACGGTTTGAAAGAAGCTGGGTACACTAAAGTCACCTATAAAGTCATATGGTTACATATAATCTTTTTTATAGACTCACGCGTATATCCCCGCAGGGGTAGACAGAGGTGTAATACTACACCTACATTTCGACATGTTATGACATGCTCGTACCAAGTAATATGGAGCAAGCCTATATTGCCGTTACCGGGCACGTTGCCAGATTCCGTGCTGCTACTGAGCTTTCGGAAAAATCAGTAATACTTTTGCCCCACTCGGAAATCGAATCCGGCACCACCCGACTATAATTTGCGGGTTTGATTTACAAGCTTATAAAATACTAAGAATTAGAGGAAAAGCACATTTTTAAATTTAAACCCTGAACAGTAAACCAGCCAATTTAATCTCCATCACAATCCAAGATCCATCCATTGAAATTTCACTCATCATTAATCCCACACAAATCCAACCGAATCAAAAATCATTTATCACAAAAACACTTACGCAATTTTTACAAGTAAAGCGAGCGAAACAGAAATTACGTCACGGCTCAGCGATCCATCAAAAAACTGCCCAAGTTCCGCGAAAGTGTTACAGACGTTTTTTGCACCCGAGGATTTCGCCGACAAGAAAATAAATTGTGACGTCGCATCGAGCGATGCACACTACAGCGCTGGCCCCTACCACTTCTCCTGCCGGCCGCTCCCCTCCGAGCGGCAAATAAATATCGCGGCGCGACAGCGAATTTTCCCTTTTGAATCCTGGACGCTGCCTCAGTTAAGTGCTGCCTTCTCTTCTGGAGGACCGAAGCCTCGTCGGCCTGCCTGCCTACCCTGCCCTGAGTCTTAACTCTTGCTACTAGCTACCGGGTTTATATTGTGTAACGCTTGACAAATAAATGTCGCACTACTAATATGCTTTACAGACATATCGTTGATATGACTTTACATTACACACAGCAATTGCGTGCCTCATGGGGCAATTTCTGCTGGCCTTTAAGCGTGCAGTGGCCATTGAATTAGTTAAACTATTCCTCTTTCAATGAGCCTGCAGGAATTTAATAGAAGGCACTTTGCTTAGCTTGGACATAGGCTAGGTAATATTTAATATTAGTAAAGCTACAGCTAAGCTAGTAAGATTGGAAGTAAGAATTGTGCGTCCGAATTCTACCTGAATTAAACAAAAGCACTAAGCTTAGTATTGTGTATAAGTTTTAGTCCAATTGCTATTATTCTTCCAAGGGAATGTTGAGCTACCTTCATGAAAGATGGCTGTCCTAAGAAATATATATATAGACTACAAACCGAGGTACATTTGCCATCAAAATTAGAAAGAAGTTAAATGCCGTTTTTATTTCATTTCTTCTGATCATTCATTTATTTTTGACGCATATCCTCTGTCACATAAAATCTTTATGAAAGCGAATCAAGTGTAATATGAAAAAAATATATTAATTTTCTGTTTGTGTTAGGTCTCTTAGTCCATTAAAAGCAAATGGAAAGGAGAATTTTCTCATTTCAATAATATAGAAATTACTCAAAGAATACTACTTGACTCTTTAACCTTCCTACTCTTGTAATTATCATTTTTCTATTTCCTTTCATTTATATAGCACTAATTTATGTATCATTAATTTTAATATCTATGTATTTTATTATTATTTATTTATGTATGTACATAGTCATTTATGTAAGTATATCGTTATTTATGTATGTTTATGGTTATTTATCTATGTAAAAATTTGTATTAATAATGTTAATCAATAATGATCGCCAAACTACCCCCTTTCTTCTGAATCCATGTTGTTTCTCAAAAGGTTGCCTGTAAGAGATTACTTAATAGTGATAAGGCCGCCAATTGTACTATCTATAATTTATGTTAAGGTTCAGTATTGTAAATTTCTTTGGTGCAATAAAGATGATTATTATTATATCGTATAGCTGTCTTTTTTAGTCTCGTGCTCTTCTAATTTAAAATAATGAGCCTCTTCCTACTTGTATTAAATGAGCCCCGAATTTATATTTATACAGCCAAAGAGGCCTTTTAACTATTTTTGTTTATATTAAACTGTTTCTTATGGAAAATAATTAAAAGTAGCATCTTAACTGCAAACTACATAAAGTTTAATAACCAGATGCATTTACACCTGTTACAGATGGAATCGAAGAAATATGTGATATAGTTCGGTAAACGTAATTTTATTTATAAAATATTTGTCAAACACACGCTAGAATGACGTCTTACGATTACAGTGGTTGAAGCATAACTAAATAAATACCAAGCAATAAATTGATTTGCTTTTTTCCATTCCATCCACATAAATCGGCGGCTAACAATAATATATGTATAACTAGACATGCACATCAAACTATAAATTTATATTTTTATAGCATTTCAATATGTTTTTGTACACCAATTCAAATATTGGCAGTTCAGTCACACAGGCAATGCACACACGAATTTACGTAAAGCTTTTTACTTTATGTAAATTTTTATGTACGCCTACCGTGCCATGTAGCTTGAAATATTTTGATGCGTTTGAATTTAGTTTGGCCCCATAAATGATTTTATTTTTCCCTTACCAAACGGATGAAATGAAAATGCCACATTTCTGCACAAAACCGCAAATATTTTGTAAGTTATGTATTGTATTGAAATTCTGTCAAGCGTAAGTCGTAACCGCCTTAGTGAAGTGTACATTTTTTACGAAAAAAATATACAAAAACATGGGTGTGTACTGCCTGAATGGGTTACCAATTGTCCAAGAACGCGCGATATAGTAAACATGCGTGCGAATTTTCTCTCAAGGAAAAGAAAATTGTTTTTCTTCAAGCCATCGAAACTCTTGGCACACCGTTTGTATCAGTGCTTTCCAAACTGACGAGTGCTTTTATCGACTGAGAAAATTTTCCCGTGAGATATCCTTCTTTAGGAAGCAGGCTTATCGAGATACTGAGTATAATAGGTATTGGTTTTATAAATTAATTGTACACTCGTCATTCCAAATCATTACATTGAGTGGACAAAAAATTGCTGTATTTTTTATGTCGGGTACCACTTACGAAAATGGGAGCTGGTAACTTACCTGCAACAACAAAAAATAATTAGCAAAGGATCATTAAAAAATTTTGAATAGAGCCAATTTCATAATAATCAGCTATGGAGCATAATAACAACATACGTAGTGTTGTCCTTTGACGATATAATTAAAACTAGCCTGACATTGTGTTACACCAACATGTAAGTAATTTAGTTTTACGTCAATTTATTAAAATAATTAGATTTCTGATCTATCAAAGCAATATGCTATATACGCTGTCCAATATGATTATTTTTTCTTAGTACAAATGATATTAGGTCGTACCAAGGTTACACATGCGTTTGAAGTTCGTGCGTGTTAGTACCATTTATGTGTTGAGAAATAGTCTTATGCTTAAGTCAAGACTATATTTAATTTAATTCTGGAAACCTCTTTATTACGACAAGAACTTAATAGGACACCAGACCTAGTTCTATATTTACAATATTATAAATCATTCCATAAGCTTGAGTTTGTTTCGAATATTTCTTCTCAGAATAGTCTCACGTCACACGTCTTCTCAGAATAGTCAGTTTAAAAATCACTTTTAACAATCATTTGACATAGTAGGTTCCCTTATTAACTTTAATTTGAGATTTATTTCGACGAATATTAGAGACAGATAATTTACGGAATGATTGCTGAATTCTATGCACACACATAATTTAATTCAAATAAAACCAGGAGTATAACTAGAAATGAACCTATTTTGTTCAAGATTTACATAAAAGCCTCCTGAGTGTATACGGGGAGTTTAAATGTGCTTCTCCAAAAATGACTACACGAAGTTAATTTACAATCGGAAAGAATAGTAAGTAAATAAATAAACGTTTGTGTTGTACTCAATTCCAGTATAGTAGTTATTATCATTGTCCTAACGTCATTCCTGTTGCATCCAAGTCTCTTGCCTTGACTGCTTACTGGACGGTCTAACCGGATTAAAAATTATATATTAATTATTTATAGAACTCAGGAACCCAAAGTGTTACCGTTATTTTATTTATTTTTCAAGAATATAATGTTCAAGAATATAATGGACAACTCTCAGTCATGCTGGTTTCCCCACGATGTTCATATATAACGTTCAGCAACCGATAAAATTACCACTTTAACGCAGCGGAAACATGTCCGCTCTGCTCATTTCGAAGCATTTCGGAGGATAAAATACTTAACATTAAATTCTATCCTATAATCTTCGCACGTAGGAAACTACGTGAAATGATAAACTTAAAATAAAACCTGATTTCGTGTCAGAATCAACGGAATAATAATGGTATATATAATTATACTTGAGTGACTTCTAGCCGAGTATTTTTGGATGTCCCACTTTAATTTGTTCTGAATATTTAAGCTAGGCGCCAGGTTTCATCGCCATTTCCACTAAGTAGGCTAACTTGATTAATTTTGTTGCTGGAATTGGCTGACAGGCTGTTTGAGGTTGAAGGGTTTATGGACAAAGAAGTGTAGTTATCGTCATACGTATTGTGTACTGACAATGTCTTTGTATGGAAATCGTAGCTAGTGGAATGCTGCATTATGTTTTAGTTTACAAGCATGTCCAGCAATCGAAGAAATCATGCATAAAACGAGTACCATTAGCATATAAAATATAGTATGACACATAACATTTTGCAGATGATTATTTATTCTTTATTGTCCTCAATCATCATCAATATGTATAAAATTCTGTCATGACTGACTGACTATCAGACAACACACAGTTGAAACTATTGAGCGCTAGATGCTGCAATTTGACATATAATGTATGTTCCTTGGGGACTGTAGGACTAAGAGGGGATATTTGGAATTTGCCCTTAAGAGGTAAAATGTTAAACGCATTCATACCAAATTATTCAGAAACTGCATTATTGATAAAGTTAGGACAAATAATAATAATGATAATATTCTACCACATTCACACAACACCATCTGTTCTCAAACTAAGCAGAGCTTTTACTATGGGTACTAGATAATGGATAAACATACATATATACTTTTTTTTTGTAAATATGAACGTTCATATTATACATAGAAACACCCAGACCAAGACAAACATCCATGTTCACGCACACAAATGTTTGACTTGAGCGGGAATCGAACCCACGACCTTCGGCGTGGCAGTCACTTACACTCCCGCTGCGCCAACCGGTCGTCAAATATCACCTGTCTTGCTTTCTGTAATTAAAATCGAAACGTCGGATTGCAAAAAATAATGTACTTCCTAGGTAATTCGTTCGAAATTCAATCTCAGTAAAACCATAATATCGCGATAAAATCCGTAAACTTTAGTAAATTCAAACCATATAGAAACTTATGTCACAGAAATAACGTGCGTCTCACCATTAAAACTATCTATTAATGTTCACTGTTCTTACAAACTTACTCTTACCGCACCTACAAAACTTACCACTCAACTTCGCCTAAAAAAATCTCATAATAAATCCCAAAGCGCCAACTGATTTATACCGACAAGACGTCAAAATGGCGTCAGAAAATATGTCGTTAACAATAAACGTCGGCTATGGAGCCACAATAAATAAATCACGCGATAAGCTCTACTATGTAGGGTCAGCAACATAAGTCATTATATATTAACGAAATTGGTAATGCTAAGAGCATTACCAATTTCGTTAGTCCCAGATAATTGAAAATGTCAATATCTTGAAGAATTTCTATAAATAAATTATAATTATAGAGAGAACTGGAGAGAGAGTAGGGAGGCCTTTTATCTGCAGTGGGATTGGTTAGGTTAGTATTAGTCTAAGTTTTAATTCATAAAAGCACTCATTGCATGAGTTATCTTGCCAATGGTAATAGATCAGCAAAGTTAAACAATCTTCACCGAGGTGACCAATAATTGGATGGGTGACCGCTAGAGCGTTACCGTTCTTCGTAGGGCACATAAAACCGTCGCGCGTCGGTCCCAGTTCTTGTCTCAGGATAAGAATCGGTAGGTCATGTCGAAGGCCTATGGATGGTCTAAAAACTCCGTGACTACATTTCGCCATATACTCATACGAAAAAAAGGAAGAATGAAAGAATAATACATAAAAATTTAAGATACTGAAGAACGCAATGATGTTTGCTGCTGACTGTACCTCGTATATCTATAGCAAGTAAATTAGGAACACACTTAGCACACGCCATCAAACGTGAAACTTGAAAAGTAGGGCAAAGCGAAATTAAAGTTTAGAACTGCGATTTCAATCAAATTGGAGATTGGAAACGTATACTTTTCATGTAGTAACACGTTACATAATCGTTTGTAAGAGACGGCGGATATTATAATATTCCTTTTGAAATGTAAAATCCACGGCCAAGTTCATGCCGGTATATGCACTATTGTGAGTATACTGTTATACAGATATCTTTACAAGGCCATTTTAAACCATAAATATTTTTTCCATTTTTTTTACAAATCATGTAAATACTCATTATATATCGAAGGTTAAATCAACCCTTTTTTGTGTAAAAATGATTTTAAGTAGAAACATATTTTTTTCTAAAATTAAATAAAAGATTATCCGCGCGCCTCTAGCGGCGAGCTTTAGAAGTTGTCGTTGCACGACACTTTTGACAGCTTTCAATACAACTTGGCTTCGAGGTTATGGTGGTGGTAATCGTATTGAGAGCTGTCAAAAGTAGTAGTGATCTGTGAAAAAGTCGTACATAGACAACTTCTAAATTTCACCGCTGGAGTCGCTAGTTAGAATCTTAGCATCGCCAATCACTAAAATTCATTGGGTCAATCATTCAAAAGTGACATTTGTGCCAATGAATTTTAGTAGGTAAACATTAAAATAAAAAACTACATAATTATCATACAAAATAATTTAGCGGGTCTTAATCGCGTAAACTTAACTTATTTAAGGCTGACCCCACATTAGGCGTGCGCGATCTTCGGGCGTGTGAGTAGCGCGAGCGCCGCGCGTGCGTCGCGAGCTCGCTGCGTGAGCGTCGCGTGTTGCCGGCGTGTGACGCGTGTGCAGCGAGCGCGCGGCGCTCGAGTCGCGTTCTTACCCCTCCGCCCGCTATCACCGCCGCCCGCTACTTGTAGGGGGTTAAACGTTCACGTCACACGCTGGCAACACGCTACGTTCACGCAGCGCGCTCGCGACGCGCGCGCGGCGCCCGCGCTACTCACACGTCCGAGGATCGCGCACGTCTAATGTGGGGTCAGCATAAGGTATAAATACCTATTTGTTTATTTGTTATTTATACCTTAAATAAGTTAAGTTTACGCGATTAATACTCGCTAAATAATTTTTTACGATGTATATAAATCCCGAAAGTTTAAAATCAATTACTACATAATAATGTTCTTCAAAAAGTTTTCTTCAATCAAGGACTAAACCTGGTATTATCATAATTTATATCTTATGTTTCTATTAGACTCTTCAAGTTTTATAGACCCTTTACACTGGCGTTTGTCAAGCTTAGGCGTGCAATGGGTATCACAGCGGCGTTTTCTCAGTAGTATATTGAACGCTGCGATAGCACATCGACAGCCAATCATGCATTTTTGTAAGGGTGCTTCTACACGGTGCATGTAGCTGGAGCAAGTAAAGGTGCGGGTTACACGCGTGGGTAATATGCGCAAGCTACTTGATCAAGTTACTCGCTTGTGCTTGTACATGGTGCAAATAACTGGAGCTAGTAAAGACGCGGGCTACTTGCGCAAGCTGTACCTATGTACAAGTTATTTGTTCGTGGTGAAGAGCTACATGTGCATGCTATTCGCGGGGTAGCTTTATGACTTGAATCGCGTCAAATGTCTCGACGAACGAAAATTATTTTAAAATCATATGTTAAAATGTAATTTTAACAGATAACATGCGCGAGTGACCCGCGCGCGTCGCAGAGCACGTGAATTACTTGCGCGGGTGGCTCGCTGTGGTACATGCTCGAGTCGCTGGACCCGCACATTGTTTTAAACGATATGTTTACGGCGCATGTAACCCGCGCAAGTGCCTCAACATGCTCAAGCTACATGCGCCGTGTACAAGCACCCTAAGAAGCTCACCGACAGCCAATCCTTACCGAAACATGCATTTTTGTAAGAATCAAACCGAAGAAGCCAATCCACATAAAACTGTAATTTTGAGATAATTTGGATTCATCGAACTAATTATATAATTAGGACTAGTGGGGCTTAATTTTGTAGTTCACTTTCATTGCTCTAGTACACTGGCTCTAAAACTAGGCGCTAGAACTGCCTTCCAAGGTTCTGGAGATGATGTGGTAGAGTTAAAATACTACGATATATTTTACTATTCTAAACTATTGATATAACGGATAAACAATTAGAAGAGAGAATAGAACATCATCATCCTACCATAGTTCACTGTCAGATATTGGCGTCTCCAATGGCACGCCACTGAGTCCGATTTTTCGCTTTTCGTGTCCAGTCGCTACCAGCCAATTTGCGTATATCATCACTCACCTAGCTGGAAGGCACGGCGTGTACACTATGTTTGCCAAGTTGCGGTCCCCACTCTACAACACGACAGCAATCTATGCATTTCAAAAAGTTATTTCCGCTAAATGTGTCATCGAAGACCCTTTTACTTAGCATTTTATACACCAATTTTAAAATTATCCGTACCAACAAACGAAGAAAACAGGTAATGCCTAGTAAGTCAATATTACTCACACCTACACAGTTTGCATCACTTTTTATTTTTTATATTTTTTATAGACTCACGCCTGTATCACCGAAGGGGTAGGCAGAGGTGTAATATTACACCCACATTTCGCCATGAATTTTTAGGTCCCACGTAATAGGGGGCGAGCCTATTGCCGTACCGGGCACATTACCAGGCTCCGTGCTGCTACTGAGAATTTTCTAACGGAAAAAGCCAATAACACTTTGCCCGACCTGGAAATCGAAACCGAGATCTCCCAATCCCACGCGCACATTTATGCCGCGAGACCAACGAGGCAATCATAAAATTTATTGGAATCGTAATTTTCTCTTACAAATGAACACCTGTTTGATTTATCACGGAGCATTGTTAGGTAAATACTATCTCGACCGTACCGTATACTTGGCGTCTACAAAGTAACCGAAGCGGAGAAAAGGAGAAATTCTGATGTAATAAATATTAAGTATTTAGTTTACTCTATAAAATGTGAACTAGCTTTGAATTGTTTAAGCACTAGTATTTTTATATGGTTAGCGGCGTTTTTGGTTTATTTATTGTATCAATATGTTGATTGGTACACTTTTGTGTAGCATTCGTGGTTAAAAGAGTGACTAAAATGGACAAAGCAAAGATAAATAGTTCTATAATAAGAAATAGGTACTAGTATTATAATACTAGTAGTACTGTATTGCTACTTGTAATACACACGCCTAATATTTTACATAATATGCTATCTATTATTTATTATTTTGCAATGTGGCAAGAAGATTCTTTCCTGATTGCATATTCGTTTACCGCTTTAATTTCAAAAGCGGTATAAAGACCGTCACCAAACAACCATGTCTCATTCATTTAGAATATAAGTAGGTATGGTAAACCATAGCCAATAAACTAATATATTCATAACTCCAAGAAACGGTCGCATAAATCGTTTAAACAAATTATTCAAGCAATCAATAGTCTCCGCTGAACAACATAATTGGCAAACGTTGTATAAACGACTGCAGGGCACTTTATGTCTTATGGTGCTAATACACTTGAGCATTTACTTGTAACATAACATAGAGCATTCGCCGAGTTCAAATTTGTTAAACTGGACAACGAAGAGAGCTACGAACGCTACGAAAATGTTCACGATCTTTCTAATGAACACTCACATAAGCAAAAAGATCGAAGCTTTAATAATCGATTTGAAACTTTTGCGATTTGTATACATCAAGTTTATTCCACGGTTATTAATCGCGTATATCGATTAATTAAAGGTATAAATACCTAAGTGTCGCCTAGCAACGTTTCGACAGGCTTACTACGGTCGATGTCGCGGCGTTAAACTTGCTAGAACGCTCGATAGAATGCTCGTTAAAACACAATCTTTTGTTATAATGTTGTATTGTAAGAATGCTCAGTACAGGTGAATGCTCAAGTGTATCAGCACCATTAGATTCGCCGTACTCGGCGGTACATTCGTTCAATACGTTCAACAATGAACGTAATTGCTAACACGGATATTGCTACCAACCGTTTTGAGTTCCGCACTTAGTGCGTAGTGTTTTTAGCAGCTGTCTAGCCACCTGACACTGTGGCAAGTGTCGTAGGTTCGATTCCATTACAAAAAAAGACTTTGTGTGATCCAGAAGTTGTTGTTTTGAATCTGAGTTTTCATTATGTACCTTGAAGGTGTGTTTGCAAAGTTCCTCATTACAGGATTCATTCGTGCGAGAGTTGCCGAAAATAACAAAAGAAAAGATTGTAGGTCATAGACAATATCAATAATATTCTAAAGATTTATTTTCCTGAAAGTAACACAAGTTGATCACTACATTATTAAAATAATCAATATCTAGCTCTAAACAACTTAATTGTGGAGCCTTATATAAACGACTGCAATCCGTTGCGTCTCGTGCTGGTTGTCTCTGGCGGCTCATTTGTCACCGACTGTGTATAGTAGCCATCATTAGATGCAGTTCAACGTCAGAATAAACTGAATGAATGCATCGTTAAAGTTTTCCTTTTAAAAATATTGTACTTCTTTGTATGACTTTGTTTCAGTCGATTTAAAAACTACAAAGTAGCCACCATTAGTTGCAGTTCAAAGAAAAGTACAGATATGATGTAAAAAAAAAATTTTGTTCTCAAAATGAAATCTTTCGCTTTTAGCAAATTTATATTTTATATCTTAGAAAATGCAATTTTCATCAACATTGGTGAAGTGCTTATAAAATCAGCTTTGCTATGTTACTGGAAGTGGGTTCATAAGTCATCATCATTATCTTTGCGCTAACTAATATGATCTTTAAATAGATATTAAATGGATAGAGTCACTTAATATATATTTTATTACAGCAACGTCACTTCAATATCATAGCGTAAGCTAAATATGTCAACAGACGTCAAAAGATTAATGTTACCGAGACTGCTAAGATCTAGGGTAGCGATAACCGATATCGCAACCGCCTAAAGAACTTCGAGATTTACACCAAAATTTTATAAGAACACAGCATAAACGGTTAACGATTACAATTTACGAATCTGTGCTAGGAATATTAATAAAGCAGTTTATCAAGTTGGAAATAAATAATTATTATGGTGTGCTGTGAAATTATTCAAAGGGATTGGCGCGAAAGAGCTATAAATAATATATCAGGTCATATTGTGGTTGTAAGCTATGGATGATTTATAATTTGTGCCTTAATTTTAGTAAAATTAAGGGTGTTGGTTTTTAAGCATACTTATATGTTTTCGTCAAAAAAGACAACGTCCGCATAATATGTTTGTTTTATGTATAGTGGAGGGAATCGCAGACATTCAAATAACGAACACTCGGATTACCCAGATTTGAAAGAACATTTTGCGGTCTCAAGTCTCAACACACGGCGTGATGTTGAATGGCATTCGCTATCCATGCAGTCAAAATAATTATTTTATTAATGAAGTGTCTTCTTGCACCCCAGGCTTTATTAGATTAGAATTGTTCATACTTGAAAGTACCGGACAAAAAAAATGATTTTACGCCTGGACTTAAAACAACTATTTAAAGATTACAATAATTATCTTTTATGGTGATCAAAAGATTATATATAATTATAATGCAGGTCGAAAATTTTTGTAACGTATCAGCCAACTACGTTCAATAATGTCATTCTAACCTTCATCCGATTTTCAATTGCAGCTGAGAGACTTTCGTCCTGGACCTCCATCTCTCCTGCCTTCTTTTTGTTCAACAACATCTCACTAGGGTATGATGCGACTTTCATTTGGTGCGCATTCATTCGTTCCGTTGTGTCACTATTCACAAACATTTTTGTATCTTTTTTGAGTTTGTTACTGATAATATACTTTGTAGAAGTAGACAACTGAGAACGGCCAACGATGATTAAATGATCTCCGATGTCACTAGTCTAATAACAAGGCTTAGGCATCCAAGAATAATAAATGCAAAATAATACCTACCCAATAAACTACCATAACTTATATATGATATATAAAATCAAAGTACCACACAGTTCCACAGACATACCAGCCGACAGGTAGCACTTTCAGTCAAATGGACAAATCAAATCACGCTACCCTCCACTATCTGCTCCATCGCTGAGTAATTATAATTGCTCAACGTTCCAACAGCTGCAAACGATCAAAGGGCCTGTAATTACTGTAGGTATTGCAAGACCCGTGATGAGATTAGCTACACCTATACGAACGGATGCTGAAGGTTTTAAGATCGAATTTCGCTTGCTCTGTGGGGTTTGAATTTGGATATGCTCTGAACATGTTTGTGCATTTGTTGGTGATGAGCATTGGCCTCGGTGACCGCTTGTCAACAGACTGTCTGTGCGCCAGGAGTATAAAAAAACAGTATAAAAATTATGAATTAATCGCAACAAAACCAAATCTTAATTTTTTAAGGCTAGCAAAAAATGCTGTGCTCCGCTATCTTCCTCTATAGAAGTGAGGAGGACATTAGGAACCGTACATAATTAGATAGAGATCCTCTATCACACGTAAATTCTCGATAACCGCAATATATTGTAGATTATATTGGTATCATGTCACTTCGTACAACCTTACAGCTAGGAATTTCTACATCTAATCTATCTTACCTACTTATGTAAACTGAACTGTAGGTACAATGAAACAAACCCTTAAAACATTGTGTAAAACATAATTTTTGCTTTAACCGAAGAGCATGCACGATAAATTTGATGAAAGTGAAGTAAGCAAGAAAGATAATTATGTCAGAATCGTTGCAAATGGTGATCCGTAATCTCATGCCTGTTTCCCGAAGGCCTAGCCCTAGCCCTTCGAGAAACAGGCATGAGTCATGTATGCATGAAATTTTTGCTTAAAGCCTTTGTTAATGTTATGTTATCAAACCATACTACTGCAATCAAATAATACTACCGCGGTAAAACGCTAACAAAAGAAATAAATACTAACTAGAGTACAATTTAAATCCTAGGAAAACGCCTTGATAACTACCGACCCGTTTTATACCAACCAGTGATCAAGTTTAGTAATACTAAGAGCTGAATACAATGGAGCTGTAGGCTTCAGACAGTTCGCGAGACAATAAACACTGCGGGGTAGTTTTTGTTCCAGAAAACTATAGAATAGCCAGATGTTTAAAATATTTCTTATAAATTGTTGTTGCAAAAACAATGTCGCTTTTTAATTTTTATACGCCGGATTATTTTGCTACAAAAAATAAGTTACCTTTATTATAAAAAAAATTGCTTTGTTTAAATAAGTAAACTTTTCCTTTTTAGAGTTTCAAAGTGAAGATTAGATTGAAGGGAAGGTATACATGTTAGTAGGTAGTTACACCATATCAGTTTTTCTATCCATATTATCCCTCTGTAAGCATTGTAAAACCTATGCGTTAGGCTACGCCTACAAAGTGGCGAAATAAAACATTGTAAAATGTTATTTTATCATTCATATTTATTTAAAGGGTGTAATATTTACACCTCTGCCTACTCCTTCGGAGATACAGGCGTGAGACTATAAATAAAATTTATTTAAAAGAAGATGCGTTAGTGTAATACATAACATAATTTTGTTATTCGTATTTTAGCCTAGTTTGTTATCGTTTGGTAAATTTTAATTTTCTTTTCCATTACGAAATATGTAGATCAACCATACCCTGTATCACCTGGTACCAACAGAGTATAAAAATATCTATATTTCTATACATATAAATAAAATTGGAGTGTCTGTTTGTAATATTAAAATAACTACTTTTTACTAAATACATATGGTTGTATACAAGGGACATATACCGAAATGACATTTTTAACAATATTTGCCTGTCTGTCTATCTGTCTGTTTTCGCTAATCTCTGGAACGGCTGGACCGATTTTGACGGGACGTTCACTGGGGAATAGCTGATGTACTAAGGAGTAACTTAGGCTAAAAAATTAGCCGGGTACGCGAAGTAGTTCCCTCAGGACGCGGGTGAAAGCGCGGGATACAGCTAGTTTGTAATATAAAAATAGAGGGAACAGGAAAATATTTTTCGAAACACCGCCCATCCGTTTGTAAGTCATTACCGGAGGTCAAGCTGAGGGTCCTTCATGGAGGTTCGAATAAGAAAGAAAATTATGAAAGATACTTATGAGTAAGGCGATTTGGAAACCTTAAGAGTAAGTCCGTTGCAATGTCAAAGATCTGGGTAGAATGGAAAAGATATTTTATTTTTGTTTGAGTTTTTTTTTTAATGTTTTTTATTTATAACAGTACCTACTGATCAGAAATCCTAGGGTAATCTTCTGGAAGTTCAGGGATGTATATGAGATTTTTTATTCTTAGTGCACACATATTGACTGTAAGGACAAATTTCATCAATTTCATATTTCAGCCTTTTGCCCTCAGTATTACTACTGTGCATTGTCTGTCAGTCAGTCAGTAACGCAAGAATTTGATATAATATAGACATTTGCCAGAAATACATTGACCCAATTATTTGTAGACCCAAGACATCGATGCCTTCTGCTGTCATGAGGCATGTCATGAATCATTATGAACTTTTTTCACTTGAAGTTAAATAATTTTTCACGTCCATTGAAAGAATACCATCATTTATAATAATTCAGACGTGTTTCAATAAAAATATTCACTTTGCGTATCTATTAACCCGTATCGCATGTCAAGTTAATGACTTATTCGTCCTCAACCAGTGAACTCGCACGACAGTATATCAATAAATTAACGTTCACATATAATAAGATATTTTATTTTTATTTGATTTATGAAACACTGTCTGGGCAACCTGGCTAAACCTAGACATCGACTATTTTTCGCGGCTTTTGTATTTTCTAAACATAATATGATGACTTTTTCTATATCATCATCATCATCATATCATCCTATGTCCACCGCTGGTCTGGTGGCCATAGGAGTCCCTAAAGGCTCCAGGCTTAGACCAATCTTCAGCCACCCGCATCCGACTTCTCTCCGCAATCTTCATCCTGTGTCATTTTATTTTTATTTATAGTCTCACGCCTGTAACCCCGAAGGGGTAGGCAGAGAGGTGTTAATATTACACCCAAATTTCGCCGTAAATTTTTAGGTCCCACGTAATAGGGGGCGAGCCTATTGCCGTTACCGGGCACATCACCAGACTCCGGGCTGCTGCTGAATATTCGGAAAAACCCTGTAACACTTTTGCCAGACCCGGGAATCGAACCCGGGACCTCCGATCAGCAGTCGCATATGCTATCCACTGGACCACGGAGGCAGTCCTGTGTCATATATATAATTATTTTAAGTATTTTAAAATAAAACAGAGATGGGAAGACGATACACGACAGAGAGAAAGAAGAAAAAAAATAATGTTGTAGTTTTAACGATAATATTTAGTGATTGCAATATTACAGTATTACATATTATTACGCTAAACTTTGTAAACTACTAGACGTCACCAGCGGCTTCGCCCGCGTCAATTATACATATAAACCTTGAATTTTATTTATTTATTTAATAACTTCATATACACTGAAGCGTATAAAGGCGGACTTAATGCCTTGGGTTAATGCCTTAAAGAAGTGAGTGAAGAAGAACTTTTGTAGCATAAACATAATACATATAATATACATAGTTTAAAATACATACATTCGATAGTACAAGAACATAGTAATAAATAAGTAGCTATACAAAATATAAAATATATAGTAATTATAAACTAAGAATACATAACAAATTGTAATAATATTAAATATATACATACACTAAATACCAATATACATAAACATATTATTAGGATACTTCTGCCAATTTATCCAACAACAGCTGTTTCACTCTGGATTTAAAGCGATCCTTTCTAGTAGCCATCCTGATTTCTAGAGGAAGGGCATTCCAAAGAAGGATTGCTTGAATGGGAAAGGACGAGTGAATTAAAGCAGAACTATGTGAAGGACAAAGTAGGAGAAGATTATTGGAAGAACGAAGATTTCGATCGTGGTTGGAACTCAAGTATTGGAAATAAGAATTAAGGTATTTTGGGGTATTGGGAGACATAAGGATAGAATAAAGAGTACTGAGGGCACGCATACTGCGTCTTTGACGAACAGGAAGCCACTTCAATTGAGAACGATAAGTAGATACATGATCATACTTGCGAAGGTTAAAGATAAATCGAATGCAGTTATTGAGAAGACGATCCAGTTTGTTGAGGAGTTCTGCATTCAGGTCATAGTAGCATACATCACCATAGTCGATCAACGGGAAAACCAAAGTTGCACAAGCATAGTCTTGGTCTTGGGTGGGAGGAAGTTTCTTAAGCGATTTTGCGCACGCAGGGTAGCTGTAATTTTCTGACCGACTTGAGTAACTTGCTTACGCCAACTCAAGGTACAATCTATATGCAGGCCAAGGTTCTTGACCACTGTTATGAATATGTTGAATCATTCTATCTATCAAAAAACCGCATTAAAATCCGTTGAGTAGTTTTTAAGATTTTTACAGACATAAGGCAGACTTTGTTCTATACTACGTAGTGATGATGATTATCTGTAAAAAACTACATTTTATTATTTTGGTATTATCTGTAAAGAACGAAAACTAGTTAAAAATTGGTTTGGCATGCATTTATTAAACCTCGAACAGATTAATTGATTTCCACGCTGGCAAAACTTGCATTTCATTCAGCTAGTACGCAAAAATAAAGGAAAAAATGTAATAAAAATCCTGCCTAGAGAGCTTCTACTCTGCAGAAAAAAGTAACTGTGGCTTCCCCCTCTCTGACATTGTGCATGCGCGTTCCTCGAGCGTGCGCTCGGCGTTCACTTTGTGCTACAGAGTACTAAACTGGATAAAACGGAGGAGGAGGGAGGGTAACTAAAAAGGAATTCCCTGAAATTGCCACGAGATCGTGGAAAAACGGTCAGATACAAATATAGTGCGAGAGTAGCTGCGGGCATCGTCAAATCTAATTAAATAATAATAAAAATCAGCAGCAATCCATATCCATCTCACAATATGATACATTTAATATGTAAAAGTTTCCGCGCATTGTGGGAGGTAGAGGATTACGTTTTAGGGTAAGACCGCACTAGGCCGAACGATCTACCTAATTCTTTTTTTTCATTTTTTCATTGCCTCCTTGCTAAAATTCAGTCTATTGCTGTCTTTTACTTTTTGTTGCTGATTGTTGATAGGATTTGAGACTAAATGTCATGCAAGACTTGACCTTGTTTATGAGGAAACATGTACAATAAATAATTCTATAAGTATAAATATTTAAAACAATCAATACAAGCTTTGCTTTCACTAACACTAATTGTCATCTGATAAAACACATGCCGAATCTTCAAAACTATTAAGTTATAGCACCTTTTATTTTCCTATACTTACACGATTGTGACTTACTACATAAGATAAATACATGTACAAATGACTGAACTCTGAAAATATTTACGTGAATTAGTGAACTTAATCTTGCAGTTCTTATAATTATGAATCCGCCTGTTTGTAGCTCTATTAAAGATACAAGATCAATAGTCTACCTTTTTAACAGTATTACTTGCAATGCCTGACAGTATTTAGTCATGGCGTGTGTTGTAATTCCGCCCAGTGCAGCCTCACCCTTTCAGAGGTAAATCGTTGCTAAGAGCCTAACATTAAATACAGCGTGACAGAATACATTAACTCGATTGTTAATTGTTCATATTTTTGCGTCGGTAAATATTTTGTTCGCCGTATAACTGCGAATACGAGTGTCATATTCAGATAATGATGATTGTTTATAATTGTAAAGTTATGACTGTATAAATAAGTCAGAGGGCGGCTTTTCTCGTTAATGTGGTATGTTACTGCTTGTTTATTGTATTATGTTAATAAGAATTAGTGAGAGCCTTCATTCATATACGTACTGATCGGTTGGATCGGATGCTGGTGATATGTTTACGGGTGAATGTATAGTATGGTAGATCGCTGTTTGGCTCGGGAGGGCAGTGTACCGTATAAATACGTGCGTGCAAAGTTGTACAGTGTGAGGTTTTGGCTTGATTGTGTAAAAATCATACCATTTTATATCAAGAAAAGTCAACTTCACGCCGAAGGAATCAGAGGTTATATAACAGGATAAACGCCATGCCAATCGATAACATACCTCTGCAAACAATATTAGTTTTCGCATAAAAACGTATCGGGCGGAGTAACTTTAGACTTTATTACAATAGTTTTGACAGCTGAAATTGTAATAAAAAATGCAATACAAGTTTATTGACAAAATAAATAGAATGCACTAGTTCATTATGAACTCTGTCCCTAGACAAACTACATGACACGTATAAAAATAATCACTACAAAATCTAAAGCATCTCAAAACCCAGCCTTATTATGTCTACATTTACTACAGAAAACAACTTGTCCGGTGAGCGCAAATTGAGTGGAACAGCTCCATCTAGACTTGTTAATTAACGTTAAAAAGTTAAAACAACAGCCTGATGTCAAGAGTGCTTATAACGATGTCACAAGGTACAATGAATCATTCTGTGATAAAAAATGCGATTACGAAATATTTTCCAGTTAGATTAGGTTGCTGATACACCTGAGCAAAAGTGAATACTTTTAATAGAACAGCAGCATTCGCCGTATTTTGTTTTGTAAGCAAATTGTACTGTCCATTCGCTAGAATGTTCGCCAGAACGTTCATCTCCCTAAAACACACTCGTTTGTTTTCCTGTTTTAAAACATTCGCAATAATGCACATTATAGGTGAATACTCAAGTGTATCAGTACCATATAAAGTAAGATAACGTTTCAACTTGTTCCATAAAACGGGCTTTTAAGCGCTTTTATGTAAAATACGAATTGCGTTTTTGATTCGCGTGATGAGTTGTGATTTCACTAATTTATATTCCTAGTGTGAAAAGAAAAGGCTTTCGTTTGCGAAAATAGTAGTGCCATCTATGTTGTCAAGCGTATTTTGGTTGCGAAAATATAGTGCGATGACACTGTGAGTTTAAGAAAACTCAGTTGAATGACCAAAATGCCATATTGAAATGATGTATTGAAGAAATTCGAAGATTCGTCAAATCTATAATTGTCTTCGTAAAGAAATATACTCTATTTGAAAATGTACAATTATGTAATTATTTATACTTACTTATAAATACGTATTCATAAGAATAACATACGAATAACAATAACACACCTTACTTTTATACATACTGATAATACTCAGTTCCCATGAAAGATTAATTTATTTTAAGATGAAACATGTATAAATGCTTACCAACAATCTTATTCATTTCAAAATCTCCACCACTTGTAGAGCAAAATATTTTACAACGTAATATTTTATAAAAGATATCTTAAGCATAACATAAATAGAATAACTTAATTAGTAGCTGCCCACCCAATTAGTTCTCTTCGAGCCTAATTTCTGAGAAAAAGTCGATTGAATGACATCAAAGAAGCACTTAGTCCTGTCGCTTGCCCGCAATAAGGGTACCAAAATTGGGACTCCCATTCGAACGAAGACTCTTTTGAAAATATTGAATGGAAAATTTTATGGACTCCGCCTCAAATATCAAGATTATTGAAGCCAATTTCTAAACTTATTTTCGTAATTTCTGGACGAAAATATTTTTTATTGACAACCATATCTACCACTTATGTATTTTTATATGAAGTATCTGCACATGACAGAGGTTTGACCCATTTGAATAACCATACGGAAACTCTTGTAAATTGTTGAACATAATGTAAGGAAAGGGTCGGCATAAAGGTGTGTATGGGTTATTTTAAGGACACGGCATTCTAAATTGGAATTTCCTCATTCAAGCGGACCTTGTTGAAATATTCCATTCAAATGGAAGTACAGGACGATATCTCTTTCCCTTTGAAATAAATAAATCTCGCACAAGGATTAATTATTTGTACAGCAAAGGACTATACAAACATGGACTCAGAGAACACTGTGTTATTTTGTATCCGTTGTTTTAATAATAGTTGTAGTTCGAAACAACAATTTGTGGATCAGACAATATCCTGTATGGATATTGTGCAGACAACATTTAGTGTAATACCAAGCGCTGATGGTTGTTTAAACCACCACGACATCCATGTAGTCAATCAGAAGGCCAATTCTCGTATTTTATAATTAAGACATTGAAATTATATCTGGAACGAAATCAGATTATAATTTGAATTGCCTCAGAATCAGTATTCTGCTAAATTAATGACATTATAGCCTAATTTGACATTTATAGTTCGACGTTGACACATTGTTTAATTTACGATCTAGTCACGATAACATTCCAATAACATTGAAATATCTATATGACATTAGATCGAAACTGCATTTTGAACAAATATAATAAAATTAGGAGAATTGGGCCCAAGAATAGAAATGTAACTTATACCCCCTACCTAATCCAAGCTGTTTCGCCTAGCTCTCAGTTTATAAAGAGATATATTCTTCATAGACGTTTATTTAGCGGGACTTAATCAGTTTTGGTTGGCAGTGGGACAGTCCCTCCGCAACCACAACCGTTTAGTTGCAAATCTTAATTTTACATTTTACATATCCTGTTTCATACAGATGCTGCTGTTTCATCTTAAATAATACCATGTATTCAAACTAGTGTTTTCAGTTAAACAGAATTAATATCTCAACATAGGATACCATATTGAGATTATCATACTGCTTAGTTCACCGGAATACTCAAGAGATACCATAGTATTAATTAATTCATAAGTATGTTATGTACGCACATTCCAATGATAATAGGGATTTAAAGTGATGTTATGACAATATGATTGTGCTTGTGTGTGCAAAGATAATGTCTTAATGATGCTTTGAGGGATAGAGGGTATATAACCCTTTGATTGAATGCTTTGGGGTTAAGCAGGTGTCATGATCATAATCTTAGCGTTATCCCAGATTGAATAAAACTTTTGTTAAACCCGGGTTCGTTCAGTAGCTGGGAACATTATTTAGAATAACTGAGTATTTGAATTGATGTGAAGATTTCCTTAACTTTATTTTATGTTAAAAATAAAATAATATCCACTTATTTACAAAACAGGATACATGCACTCATTTTATAATAATAGCTCGTATTTCGTCAGGTTCTGCAGTTTTGTATTTATTTGAAATCGGTGTTTTTGCTTTCATGATCATAAACTTTACCCGCTATATTATTTGATAATATTCATTAAATTTAAATTTATATAAACATATGTACTACTTAACGAATACTCGACTACCGGACTAAGGGTAGGTTTCACGATCCGATCTATCCATGTATCTGAAATCTCCAAAAAATGGATAAATCAAATATTTAATTCGGCGGTAAGTAAAGTCACTAGTATCAAGCTAAGCGGGTTTAACCTTTGACACTACTCTAGAATTTAAAGCTATCGAATGTCCCACGGGTCAGTATCAAGCCTTTGAACTACACTATAGCCTTTTAGAGGATACAAAAATAAAGTGGAAAGGTGTCCTTTTTCGGAACGCGATCTGACATCGAAACCTCTATCAAACTTGATTTTTTGTCCTCATCATTTTAACCTGAATATTTCCTTTGACTTCACATTTTCAAATTTGCACTAAGAGCGTTACCTGACGTTCTTTATTATGGTGATCGTTGCCAAACGTCAGAGCTAAAAAGTAATAGGAATGGTTTCGTATTTTTGTAAACGCTATAACGTTTCGTATTTGATTGTTAAGTGTAGTGGTATTCAAAAGAAGGATATGGTTCATATTATTTGGAATTTAGCTTTACGTTACATTTAAGATTGTGTTCTTATTTGTGGTATGGAAATAGATAAAAATATTTTTATATATTTCCGCATAAAATTAAAATAGATTCACAGTGATGTAAAAATGGCAAGTTTGGTAGAATCTCTCTCTTTCTGTATTTATATCATAGCTATTTTTAGAGTACCCGTGGCAGAAAATATGATTCCTGAATAAAAATATACCTAAATATCGATTGCGAATAAATGCGTATACTGTGTTTATAAGTATTTTTTAACTTTTATGTTACTGTAACAGAAGTTTTTGCGATAATAATAAAGAAAAAAGGTCTGAAGACGACCGAAACCTTATTGTAACCACTATCGTTGCAATCCAATCAAAACGTCAGAGCTTAAAAGTTTTAAGAAAATTCGTCCGGTTTTTACTTGTGTACTATAAGAAATATATTTATTTATCTATGATCACGAAATATCAGTGTCGAGTAGAGACTAGAAAACAATGTTTTCCTCAGTTGCACGTGTTCACAAAACATTATTCATACTCACGGAACACCTGCATGATATAGTATGATATATGAGTATCAGGAACAGTTGTTTTTCCTCTCACACATAAATTAGGCCACACGAACAAAAATGTAAGAATAACATTAGCTTAAATTAGCCACACTTTCTTGGGAAGCAAATAGTAATATAAATATTGTACGATGACTAATCACTTATTATAAAGGGTTCCTATCTGTTGGATATCCTTGAGTTTCTAAGATGAGACGGCGCTTGCTTGGCTCTCAAATTTGGTGGTTTTAATGTCATAAAACAGTGATTTTTGCCTTATTTGATTTATGTGTACGGAGTGAATGTTATGAATTTCGGAGTTGATTTACTCCCGTTTTTTGAATTAGGTTCGCTGGGTCGCTTTTATAACTCATTATATTTCAATCCTTATAATTGAAGTAAAAAAAAGATAATTTCTTTGGAATTTATTTTTGGCTTCTTTACCATGGTGATACGCCCTTTCCGAACCTTTCACCTTAATTATATGATGTTTTAAAATAACTAGTACATACGTTGTCAAAATATAAAAATACTATATCACATTTTTATAACATAACTTTAGCGCTCATAGCGAGACTTGGCTTGCCGTTCTTAATAGATCGCCAAAGTTAAGCAACGCTTGCACAGGTCACCGCTTGGATGGGTGACCGTGTGTGGCATTTTCATCTGAGCGCTACCGTGCTTCGGAGGGCACGTTAAGCTGTGGGTCCCGGTTCTTGTCTAAGGATAAGGACCGTTAGGCTATATCGGAGGCCTTCGGGTGGTCTGAAAACTCTGGCACCAGAGTTGGCCAAATACTCACACGAAATACAAACAACAAACATAACTGTTTCTACCCTATCCCGTGGGAATTACGCGCAATCTCTTCTTAGTACACCGCTATGTGCCAGTAACGGAATAATTTAACAGATTCGAGTCCACCTCTACGAAAAAGTACTTCATTTATTAATGGTCCCACGTACCTACTGTTTTGACCCGAATTGCAAATCTATCCATCCATCCATTTTAAACATCTTTCGCCTCTGCATTTAAGTAATCTTCTTCCAATAAACAAATAAATACATAATTAAAAGCGCACGATCTTGTAACAGGCCCATCCCCTATTCCTTCTCCTTCATCCCATTCCTCCTCCTGACCCTTTTCCCAACCCCAAGGGGCGGCAACGCACTTGTGACTCCTGTGGTGTTGCTTGTGTCCATGGGCGGCGGCAATGGCTTACCATCAGGCGATCCGTCTGCTCGTTTGACGCCTAATTTTATAAAAAAAAAACATATCATGAGTGCAGACGCAAAAACCATCTTGGTGGAAACTCAATCAATATAATAGCAGTTGGCTGCCCACATTAGTTTACGTTGGTACGGTTTTAACTGACTTATTGACCCAGTTACTTACGCTTCATTAATTCCCCATAGCGCATTGGTCAGCAACCCTTCTACCTTCCCTATGGTTCCTTTCAACTCTTCTATACCACGTAATTTATCTGTTTGATCCTGCCATTACTCTTATGTTTCTTTGATTTATATACAAGCCGCATGCCACTTTCGTCATGGGATGTAAATTGGTGGTCAATGTAATTCCATGTAATTCCTTATGACGGAATATTGGCATAAAAAAGCGATATATTTTTTTAATAGACAACTCCCGCACTAGGAATAAATCCTGTGTCGCGGGGGACTTTACAAACATACAACCAAAGGACACAATGAACACCCAGACTCGAAACAACAATTTATGAATCACACAAAGTATTGTCTCGTGTGGGAATCGAGCCCACGACCGACACTCGGCGCAGTGCCAAG
>CALYKY020000033.1:60000-62992 GCA_944739405.2 Euclidia mi | reverse complement strand
TTGTTTTATGATGAAATAATCAAGTAATGAAAAAGTGTAGGTTTTTTCTGAATTGATATTTATTTTTTATTGATAAGGAAAAGAAAATCTAGTTATAAGAAAAATACAACTACATAGCTGACCCGGCGAACGAAGTTCGCCGGGTCAGCTATGTAGTTGTATTTTATATTGTTTTATTGTTTCTTTTATATATTTTTCTTTTTGATATTTAGGGAATGTTTAATTTTTAAGGAATATTTAACTTTTGCAGAAAATTATATCAAATTGGTGTAGTTGTTTGAAAGATATGTGTGTTTAAACTTTTGGTGATTTATTTTTAATTATATACATTATTGTGTTGTTGTTGTGATAAAATAATTGAAATATTATTTATATTTTGGGTATAAATTGTGTATTTATAATAGTAAGTTATTAATGTAATGTTATTGTGTAAAAGTAATATTTTAATGTTATTTTGGGTTTATTAGTAGTAAGTATTTGTAATTGTTGATAATAGTTTATTTTGTTAAAGGTGTAATTAGAGGTGGTTTTTTAAAATTTGTTAAGTAGTTTTGTGGACATAAGTTGAATTTTGTTTATTTGTTATTTTGTTTACAATGGAGTTTATTGGTTATTAATTTGTAATTTTTATTATAATTTAGGTAAATGTTAGATGTTATTAAGTTGATTTGTGATATGAGATTAAATAGTGTTAGTTTTAAATTTAAAAGTTAATTAAATCACTGAGGGGTCGCACGCGAGGATGTAGCGCGACGCGGCTGCATCGCGCACGTTGGTGTGGTCGTGTAGTGTAGTGTTGTGTCGTCCTGTGGTGTGTTGGTGTGTATATGTGTATGTACCGACACCAGACGCACAAGCAGATGCAGCCCATACTAACTAGCTACAGAATAGCAACAGTACAAGCTTATACAAGCGAACACCGCCCATAGTAACTAGCTACAAGTAATACAGTCATTCTCTCTATACAAACCGACACCCCCAAGTAGTTTATAGGCACACATACAAGCCAACACCGCCCTTAGTAACTAACTAATATGCGTCAAAATCCCTTAGTAACTTGAAGCGACGCCCAAGCAGATGCAGACGGTTCTTCAAAAGCACTATATATGATACTCCAAAAAGCAAGCAAATATCAATTACAAGCCATCTCCAGTACAAACTTGCTACTGATTCCACCGCCTCCTAGTAACTTATAGGCAGACGCCCAAGCAAATTCAATGTTCTCTTACTACAAACAATAATAAAAGACACTTCCTATGCAAACCAACATCTCCCTTAGTAACTAGCAATGATGTATGAAAATAGCACCATTTCTAGTACAAACCAACACCTTCCTTAGTAACTTATACACAGCGACGCCCAAGCAGATGCAGTGAAGCAAACACCTATATATGAGAAACTAACAGACATTCTCTCTATAATACAGTAATTCAAAGCAATTCTAAGACACTTCCATACCCTCTAGTAACTTATACAAGGCGACGCTCAAGCAGATGCAATATTCTCTTAGTACAAACTGTAATAAAAGACACTTCCTATACAATCCAATATCCCTCTTAGTAAATAGCAATTATATATCAAAATAGCAAGCATTCTCTCCAAAATTAGCCATTTGTACTACAAACCTACGACTGATTACAAACGCTTCCAAGTAACTAAGTACTGGCGGCGGCGCCCAAGCAGATGCACACCTGCGAACAGAATATGTTTCAAAACTAACACTATATAAGAATTGTGAGCCCGTCACAATGCTCCTAGGTCCATTCAGTCATTAGCGACTTTCTTGCACAATTATAACAAAGGAACAATGGCGACATTGCGTCGACCGGCTCCTACACCTGAACATTTTTCATACATAATAGAAACTCTTTTGATTGTTTTATACTTTTTCAAGTAGGAACATCTGACCGACTACATTATCTAAACTCTTTGGAGCTATACCGACCAAACTTTTTAGACACAATAAAACCTACTTTTTCTGTCTTATTGAAGTATCATACTTCTTGTTGGAAGCATTTTTAACCTATATGAATTATGTATTTTTTCTCTCTTTTTAGCAAATTAGATGTGTAAAATTATTAAAAATCCAAGTTTTATGAAAACAGTAAGGGTTACTTTTGCTTATATTGACGATATATCATCATTTTATTTGAATATTTATAAACTTTTTTTTTACTTTTCCTTATATATGTGAGTATTTGACGCCAAGTCATATCAGTATATTGTTCCCGCGCGGCGCCCAAGCAGCTCTGTAACAATGAAACAAATATGTGTGAAATCAGTATATGGCACGTTTTTTGATCTCAATAAAAATTACTTGGTCTGTTTTATTGAATACCTGTGATTTTTTCTTGTTACTATGGCACTTGTATAATCATTGATTTCTTACTGTATGTAACAAACTGGCGCTGGATTCAATCAGTATATGAGTCCCGACCGGCGCCCGAACGTACCTGAAATAATGACATAAATATTAGTAAAGTTTGCAGTATGCACGTTTTCTGAACATAATAAAAATTACTAGGAGTGTTTTATTTGGCTTTTATATGATTTAGCTGACATAATAAGATTTCTAAAATGACTGTTGTTTTTTCTTTTATAGATGAATTACTCGGGGATGACATGTGGATGTTTGGGGAATGTTTTTGCTGAAATCAGTAAATTACACCTATGTATCACCAGCCAGCGGCATGTCGGCGTGTAGGGATCACGAATAAAATTTGACAGGTACTTTATATTGAAATTTTTTTTTTACTCTTTTTTTAATTTTTTTTTTTTTATTTTGTCGAGCGAATATCTCTTGGTAGGTGCAAAAATTTCGTGATTTTTCATCGTGGCGTCGATCTAATTATTTTTATTTTCTTTATTTAATTTCTGTGCCATACCTATTTATTTTGTTCGCGCGAATTTGTCTTGGTAGGCGCAAAAAATATCGAACTCTATTTTTCTTTTTTAAAATCTTTTTTTTTTTGTAACAAAATCTCAGTTGCCG
>CALYKY020000033.1:40000-55000 GCA_944739405.2 Euclidia mi | reverse complement strand
GCAATGTGGCATTTTATTTTATACAGCCGGCCCTCAGACAGGAGTGGTCCTGGATGTGTCTCCACGGACCGCAATGTGCGTTCGAAATGTCGATGTTCAAATGTGTCCTGCAGTTCACACTATGACGCGCAGTTAACTGCGTTCTTCATCGACCCGCGAGCCAAGTGATCCACCGTCCAGGGTAATAGTTTTCACATATTACCACATGGATAATATTTTAGTGTTACATAAAGAATTTTTTTTTTTTACATGTGAATATAAAAAAAAGGTTTACGTAAATCCATTAACCACCCACCGTTAAGAGTGTGTAGATTTACGTTTATATTGTTTACGAACACGCTCAAACTCAACTCGTGGCACGGATTTGAACCAGTCTACGTTGAATTCATCAAGAGCGCGACGCGAGATATTCAACGTCAACTGCACAATAAAGTGAGTCGACGCATCGAATAATCTCTAAATGTTGTTAAAGTACAACACAATAAACTTGGTTATGGATGTGTATTAAGCGTTTACGTCACAATAATGCAACATAATCACGTTAATGATCCTTCCGCAGGTTCCCCTACGGAAACCTTGTTACGACTTTTACTTCCTCTAAATGATCAAGTTTGGTCAACTTCCCAGCAACGCCGACGGCCGTGAAGCCACCGCGTGTCGGTCCGAAGACCTCACTAAATCATTCAATCGGTAGTAGCGACGGGCGGTGTGTACAAAGGGCAGGGACGTAATCAACGCGAGCTTATGACTCGCGCTTACTAGGAATTCCTCGTTTATGGGGGATAATTGCAAACCCCAATCCCCAGCACGAAGGAGTTTCAGCGGGTTGCCCGGGCCTCTAGGCCAGGGAGAACATGCTGATTCCTTCAGTGTAGCGCGCGTGCGGCCCAGGACATCTAAGGGCATCACAGACCTGTTATTGCTCAATCTCGTGCGGCTCGAAGCCGCCGGTCCCTCTAAGAAGAATTTTAATACGTCGCCAGTGAGTTGCGCGACACGAGGCCACGCACACCTAAATGACGACGCCTATTTAGCAGGCTAGAGTCTCGTTCGTTACCGGAATTAACCAGACAAATCGCTCCACCAACTAAGAACGGCCATGCACCACCACCCACCGAATCAAGAAAGAGCTGTTAATCTGTCAATCCTTCCGGTGTCCGGGCCTGGTGAGATTTCCCGTGTTGAGTCAAATTAAGCCGCAGGCTCCACTCCTGGTGGTGCCCTTCCGTCAATTCCTTTAAGTTTCAGCTTTGCAACCATACTCCCCCCGGAGTCCAAAATCTTTGGTTTCCCGGAAGCTGCCCGCCGAGCCATTGTAGTAACGTCGGCGGATCGCTAGATGACATATTTACGGTTAGAACTAGGGCGGTATCTAATCGCCTTCGAACCTCTAACTTTCGTTCTTGATTGATGAAAACACCTTTGGCAAATGCTTTCGCTGATGTTCGTCTTGCGACGATCCAAGAATTTCACCTCTAACGTCGCAATACGAATGCCCCCAGTTATCCCTATTAATCATTACCTCGGAGTTCTGAAAACCAACAAAATAGAACCGAGATCATATTCTATTATTCCATGCACGAAATATTCAAGCAGCATTTTGAGCCCGCTTTGAGCACTCTAATTTGTTCAAAGTAAAATTGTCGGCCCACCTCGACACTCACTGAAGAGCACCGCGATAGGATTTTGATATTGAACCGGCGTATTACCGCCGGCTCACCGACGATATGCTCCGCAAACGTGTCAGTATCACCGCGGATGCGGTGCACCGACAGCGCGGCGCACAAATGCAACTACGAGCTTTTTAACCGCAACAATTTTAGTATACGCTATTGGAGCTGGAATTACCGCGGCTGCTGGCACCAGACTTGCCCTCCAATTGTTCCTCGTTAAAATATTTAAAGTGTACTCATTCCGATTACGAGGCCTCGTAAGAGTCCCGTATCGTTATTTTTCGTCACTACCTCCCCGTGCCGGGAGTGGGTAATTTGCGCGCCTGCTGCCTTCCTTGGATGTGGTAGCCGTTTCTCAGGCTCCCTCTCCGGAATCGAACCCTGATTCCCCGTTACCCGTGACAACCATGGTAGTCGCAGAAACTACCATCGAAAGTTGATAAGGCAGACATTTGAAAGATGCGTCGCCGGTACTGGACCATGCGATCGGCAAAAGTTATCCAGATTCATCAAAAGTAACGACTTCAGACGCGAGGCCCTCCGTCGATTGGTTTTGATCTAATAAAAGCACTCATCCCATCACTGGTCAGAGTTCTGATTGCATGTATTAGCTCTAGAATTACCACAGTTATCCAAGTAACTGAGTAAGATCTAAGGAACCAAAACTGATATATTGAGCCATTCGCGGTATCGCCTTAATACGGCTTGCACTGAGACATGCATGGCTTAATCTTTGAGACAAGCATATAACTACTGGCAGGATCAACCAGGGAGCTATCATAGTTGATATACGCGCACACATGTGTGTTGTGTAGTTACACACGCGACACACGCGCGCACATATAACAAAACCCCGCGCGTCAACCTTTCGGTCGTCGCTAACGGGCGAGCTCGTGAAGAGTCGTTTTTTGGTCGCGAACGCGCTAGCATTTAAACGGTTATATCTCAAACGCGTCAAAAGCACCGTGCGTAAGCATTTTCAGGGTTATTCACAGTCAAGTGAATCACCCCAATTGTGAACGTTCGTACCGAGACGTGTTTCACATTATAAAAGTAATGTTTAACACTTTCGTGTACATTTTCGATTCCGCCCGGAATCTATAGAGTACCTCGCACAAAAGTTTGTGGTAAATTGTTTTAAAGGACCGTTCGATTGTATTACACACACGGACACGTACATAAGTAACGATCCGTCGATCCACACCGTTTAACGGACATGTGTTGGTATTATAATAAAAAACTGTATGAACAACGCACACACCAGCAGCACACACGACGCTCACTACAATTCTTCAAAAACACCAAACACTTTGAAAACTCTCGCACGACGATATAAGCGCGTGCGCCGCGCGCGCGCCCGATGCCTTTGACTCTGATAAACGAATCTCATCGTCAAACGCCTCGCCGCCGCGCGCCGCGCGCCGTCTCGTCGCACTACACTTATGCGACGTTCCAACGCCTAACCCTACGGCGCGCAGCGCGCCGCGGCGCGTCGCCATTCGCAGGGTTAATCAGAGTAAAAGGAAAAAAAAAAAAAATTTTTTTTTGAAGTTTGGCAAATTTTTCGGTTGAAATTGGCGAGCGGGTGAGGGTTAATCGAGCAGGGTCCCGAGGGAGAGGGGCAGGGGAAGAGGGGGGATGAGGAGGGAGTGGGGGCTTGTATTGGAACGGTTTTAGAATGTTACGGGGTTGATGTGTTTTTAAGGAGCGATCCGTCGTACAGGGGGTTGAGCTGGATTTTGACGGGATTTCGGGATTAGAGTTATGTAATTATATTTTTTTTTCTGCTCACATCGTTACAATCTATTCAGTACTTCGTACATACAGGCGGTGTACGGGGCAAGGATGGGGTGGAGGCGGGGGTTGCAGGGGTGCAGGGGGTGACGGGGAGGGGGCAGCGGTTGACGTCATTTGATATTATGACGTATCAAATGATAAGTATGAATATATTATTACGTGTGAACAAATATCACCCCAATTCCAATGGGGAAAAAAAAAGAAATGTACATTATACACATACTTACCTACCTACAGTGAACGTGTCAAATCGCAAGAAAAAAAGCAAAAAAAAAAAAAATTGCTGACAACGTAAGAGGCGGCCAAGTATTTGCAACTAATATTAGAACGATTAAATATTTTGGCGACAATTACATCCTCGAACGATCAAAAAAAAAAGTGTTAAGGTAGCGAATAAATTACACAAGTCAGTTAAAAATTGTTTAGGTTTAGGTTAGGTTCGATTAGGTTACATTTAGTGAGGTTAGGTTTAAGGTTAGGTTAGGTTAGGTTAGGTTAGGTTAGGTTAGGTTACGTTACGTTAGGTTACGTTAGGTTAGGTTAGGTTAGCTTAGCTTTGAGGTTAGGTTAGGTTAGGTTAGGTTAGGTTAGGTTAGGTTAGGTTAGGTTAGGTTAGGTTAGGTTAGGTTAGGTTAGGTTAGGTTAGGTTTGGTTAGGTTAGGTTAGGTTAGGTTAGGTTAGGTTAGGTTAGAGGTTAGGTCAGGTTAGGTTAGGTCAGGTTAGGTTAGGTTAGGTTAGGTTAGGTTAGGTTAGGTTAGGTTTGGTTAGGTTAGGTTAGGTTAGGTTAGGTTAGGTTAGGTTGGGTTAGTAAACAAGTTCATATATTATTTATTTTTCATACAAAAACCATTCCAAATAGAATCTGATGCCCATTTTCAATTTCTTATCCATCAAATTCAGTTACCAAAAGTAAAACTGAATTTATGGGCAAAAAACAAGTTTTCATAAATTTTCGTTTGGCAGAAGAAAATAATAAACATTTGTGAAAACAGCTTTCCAGTTAGCAAATTCGTTTTAGCATAACATACTCTTATAAGCTAAGTTGACGGAGCCCTGCTTCGCAGGGCTCCTATTTTTGGGTGCAGGGTCACAAGGGAACCTAACATAACCTAATAAGTTGCTTAGTATAAATTTGATCTAACAACAAATATAAAAAAAAGTTGACACAGTAAAACATACATGAAATATAATTAAAAATGTACCTATGTTTGGAGTCACCGGTGGGTCAGTCGGCGTTCAAAGGGTTAACCCAAAATAAAAACATTATACGTATTTAGCAATTTTTAAGCAATAAGCGCGCATGCAGGAGTGTTACATTTGGCGTATTATTTATTTATTTTAAAACTTCATATACACAATGCGTATACAAGGTGGACTTAATGCCTTAGGCATTTTCCGCCAGTCTACCTTAGGGTAGTGCAGAGATTAAAGGTAGGTGTATTATATATAATATATAATATTTTTATGAATGATTAAACGTCAATGTCAACATACATTGACAGAACACACTTCACACGGTAGGTATATAGGTACAGGTCTACCTACCTGTTTACGTTCACTTACTGTGTCTGGGGTACTTGGATGGTTCACTATCCACGGCCCACCCCAGCCCACTATTAGTACTATGACTGTGTAGTGTAGTGCTTGTTGCTTGTTGTACACTTAGCTTGCGGTGCGGTGGTGCGGTGGTGCGGTGGTGCGGTGGTGCGGTGCCGCGACGCGCGCATCGCGCACGTTGGTGTGGTCGTGTAGTGTAGTGTTGTGTCGTCCTGTGGTGTGTTGGTGTGTATATGTGTATGTACCGACACCAGACGCACAAGCAGATGCAGCCCATACTAACTAGCTACAGAATAGCAACAGTACAAGCTTATACAAGCGAACACCGCCCATAGTAACTAGCTACAAGTAATACAGTCATTCTCTCTATACAAACCGACACCCCCAAGTAGTTTATAGGCACACATACAAGCCAACACCGCCCTTAGTAACTAACTAATATGCGTCAAAATCCCTTAGTAACTTGAAGCGACGCCCAAGCAGATGCAGACGGTTCTTCAAAAGCACTATATATGATACTCCAAAAAGCAAGCAAATATCAATTACAAGCCATCTCCAGTACAAACTTGCTACTGATTCCACCGCCTCCTAGTAACTTATAGGCAGACGCCCAAGCAAATTCAATGTTCTCTTACTACAAACAATAATAAAAGACACTTCCTATGCAAACCAACATCTCCCTTAGTAACTAGCAATGATGTATGAAAATAGCACCATTTCTAGTACAAACCAACACCTTCCTTAGTAACTTATACACAGCGACGCCCAAGCAGATGCAGTGAAGCAAACACCTATATATGAGAAACTAACAGACATTCTCTCTATAATACAGTAATTCAAAGCAATTCTAAGACACTTCCATACCCTCTAGTAACTTATACAAGGCGACGCTCAAGCAGATGCAATATTCTCTTAGTACAAACTGTAATAAAAGACACTTCCTATACAATCCAATATCCCTCTTAGTAAATAGCAATTATATATCAAAATAGCAAGCATTCTCTCCAAAATTAGCCATTTGTACTACAAACCTACGACTGATTACAAACGCTTCCAAGTAACTAAGTACTGGCGGCGGCGCCCAAGCAGATGCACACCTGCGAACAGAATATGTTTCAAAACTAACACTATATAAGAATTGTGAGCCCGTCACAATGCTCCTAGGTCCATTCAGTCATTAGCGACTTTCTTGCACAATTATAACAAAGGAACAATGGCGACATTGCGTCGACCGGCTCCTACACCTGAACATTTTTCATACATAATAGAAACTCTTTTGATTGTTTTATACTTTTTCAAGTAGGAACATCTGACCGACTACATTATCTAAACTCTTTGGAGCTATACCGACCAAACTTTTTAGACACAATAAAACCTACTTTTTCTGTCTTATTGAAGTATCATACTTCTTGTTGGAAGCATTTTTAACCTATATGAATTATGTATTTTTTCTCTCTTTTTAGCAAATTAGATGTGTAAAATTATTAAAAATCCAAGTTTTATGAAAACAGTAAGGGTTACTTTTGCTTATATTGACGATATATCATCATTTTATTTGAATATTTATAAACTTTTTTTTTACTTTTCCTTATATATGTGAGTATTTGACGCCAAGTCATATCAGTATATTGTTCCCGCGCGGCGCCCAAGCAGCTCTGTAACAATGAAACAAATATGTGTGAAATCAGTATATGGCACGTTTTTTGATCTCAATAAAAATTACTTGGTCTGTTTTATTGAATACCTGTGATTTTTTCTTGTTACTATGGCACTTGTATAATCATTGATTTCTTACTGTATGTAACAAACTGGCGCTGGATTCAATCAGTATATGAGTCCCGACCGGCGCCCGAACGTACCTGAAATAATGACATAAATATTAGTAAAGTTTGCAGTATGCACGTTTTCTGAACATAATAAAAATTACTAGGAGTGTTTTATTTGGCTTTTATATGATTTAGCTGACATAATAAGATTTCTAAAATGACTGTTGTTTTTTCTTTTATAGATGAATTACTCGGGGATGACATGTGGATGTTTGGGGAATGTTTTTGCTGAAATCAGTAAATTACACCTATGTATCACCAGCCAGCGGCATGTCGGCGTGTAGGGATCACGAATAAAATTTGACAGGTACTTTATATTGAAATTTTTTTTTTACTCTTTTTTTAATTTTTTTTTTTTTATTTTGTCGAGCGAATATCTCTTGGTAGGTGCAAAAATTTCGTGATTTTTCATCGTGGCGTCGATCTAATTATTTTTATTTTCTTTATTTAATTTCTGTGCCATACCTATTTATTTTGTTCGCGCGAATTTGTCTTGGTAGGCGCAAAAAATATCGAACTCTATTTTTCTTTTTTAAAATCTTTTTTTTTTTGTAACAAAATCTCAGTTGCCGTTGGTGGTAATATATTTAGGTGCAAAAAATATTGTGACTTTGGAATTGTGTCGTTGTGTTTAAGAACGTATGTACCTATATTGTATGTGTAACTGACTTTTTATATTGTGTGTGTCGTAAATAAGTACCTATAATAAGTATCATGTATTAGGTGAAATACAGTTACATATGGCTCAGAAATAGTACTAAAGTTTGTGTTAAGAGTTGTACAATGTGTTGATATTATTTGGTAAAGATGACTTATAATCATATTTATTACAAGCTTGTACGTATTAACGGGTCAAGATGCAGGTATGATGTGTGTAAATTTTTCGTCTATATTGACGATGTGATGTGTTTATTCTCAAGTGGTTGATTTTCTTTCATAGTGGATTTTTCCAAGTCCCAGGGTAGTATAAAGTTGTAACAGCGGCTAACGAGCGTAGTTCGTGTATTAATTTCAGCGCGTAAGACAGTAGTTGTTCGTGTATTAATTTCTGTCAAACGAAACTTGGACAGTTTTAACAGAGTACGATCGCGCGTAGTTCGTGTATTAACGACGAAGCAAAAGTATATCCCGTGTGTGCACAACAAGCACAACATATAAAGTACACCAAGTGTACAATATATATATGCACGCGATATTATTATATCATCGTCCTCGGACGAATCACCTGGCGTAGGGCTGAGTCTCAACAGATCGCAGCACGACGCTGCTCTACCGAGCACAACACCCCGCCAGGAACGGAAGTCGTCTACAGACTATTCCGAGCCCCGACATCGAACTGAGGTAGATTCGGACCTTCAGAGCCGTGATGCACGCGTTAAACGGACAGCATCGATCTCTGCGATCCAAATGGGCTTCGACGTCGCACCTCACGGAGTGAAGCGCGACTAGTAAAGTCACATTGTTTAGAGCCTCCCGACTCTCGGGGCTCCACAGTGAGCATATCCTTGCCGGATTCGGCTAGGCTGGCTTCGGCCTTAGAGGCGTTCAGGCATAATCCCGCGGATGGTAGCTTCGCACCACCGGCCGCTCGGCCGAGTGCATGAACCAAATGTCCGAAACTGCGGTTCCTCTCGTACTGAGCAGTATTACTATCGCAACGACAAGCCATCAGTAGGGTAAAACTAACCTGTCTCACGACGGTCTAAACCCAGCTCACGTTCCCTTTTGATGGGTGAACAATCCAACGCTTGGCGAATTTTGCTTCGCAATGATAGGAAGAGCCGACATCGAAGGATCAAAAAGCAACGTCGCTATGAACGCTTGGCTGCCACAAGCCAGTTATCCCTGTGGTAACTTTTCTGGCACCTCTTGCTAAAAACTCTTTATACTAAAGGATCGATAGGCCGTGCTTTCGCAGTCCCTATGCGTACTGAACATCTGGATCAAGCCAGCTTTTGCCCTTTTGCTCCACGCGAGGTTTCTGTCCTCGCTGAGCTGGCCTTAGGACACCTGCGTTATTCTTTGACAGATGTACCGCCCCAGTCAAACTACCCGCCTGGCAGTGTCCTCGAACCGGATCACGCGGGAGTTGTACGGCAACGAGCGTTTCCGCCACGTCACCACTCTGCACGCTTGGAACGAAACACCGTGCGCTCGCCGATATTATCGACCGCGCACCGCTTCCGCCCAACCGAGTAAGTAATGAAACAATGAAAGTAGTGGTTTTTCAGCGTCGACGGCGAACCGCCTCCCACTTATGCTACACCTCTCATGTCTCCTTACAATGCCAGACTAGAGTCAAGCTCAACAGGGTCTTCTTTCCCCGCTGATTCTCCCAAGCCCGTTCCCTTGGCTGTGGTTTCGCTAGATAGTAGATAGGGACACGTTCCCTCCACCTCCTCATGGTCCCACCACCCATCTGGGTATATGGACCGAATCTTGGGAGAGGCGCACGGTACTTGCTGTATGCTCTTTCCCGCGCGCCCGTTGTAGACTCCCTACAAATTATGTGTCCCTGAGCCACTCTCCCCATTCAGGGGCGGCTGTACTACTGGAGTACGCTAGGCGCTGCTCTTTTCACAGCTGACGTAACATTAACGGCTTCGTCGCTGGCCCGGGTCCTTTCCTCCTTTTCTAGGTTGGCTCTTATGTCATGCCATTTGTGGGCGAAGTCTCTAAACCGCCGGAAGTTCGCCTCAGAGCACACAAGCTCAGCGTAAAAAGGGGGCCCGACCGTTGTGACAGTGATCCCATTCATCATCTCGGCTCTAAGTTCAGCATACAAGGGGCATCGCCACAACACATGGTCCAAGCTTTCCTCTTCTTCTCCGCAATAGCACATACTGTCCTCGCATAACCTCATATCACACAACCGTTTCCTGAAGCACCCATGTCCTGTCAAAAGCTGTGAGACTTGATAGTCCGGCTCGACCCAAGTGTACTTGAGCCGAGCCGCCACGTCCGGGAAAAATCGAAAAAGCTCCCTACCCTTCGCCTCGCCTTCCCATCTCTGTTGCCAGGAGGCAACAGTCTCCTGCGAAATTTGCCTACTCTCGTTTCTGAACTCCTCCTTGGGTAGGTGTCGGATATCATCAAGCCTGCCCGCACGGCTAACCTCGAGGTCGGCCGGCAGAACACCCGCCAGGACGGGCAGGGCCGCTGTGCTGCAAGATCTATATGCCTTTGTCAGCAGTATTAGCGCGGGTCTCTGTGTCCTTAACAACGCGCTTTTGACCACAAACACGGTCGTTCGCCTCCACCAGCATCCGGCCGCATAGGTAATTATCGCGGCGTACGTGCCCCTGTACAGGACACGGAGCGCTCTGTAGCGCATGCCCCAGGATGCGGCAGAGACTCTCGACATCTTACCGAACGCAGCTGCAGCGCGCTCACCGATGGATTCCGCATGTTCCTTGAAGGACATGGTTGTGTCGATTACCACACCCAGAACTTTGGTCGACTGTACGCTCTTAACTGAGACCCCATTGAGTCGGACAGTCGGTGGTCGACCGGGCATCTTCCCCTTCAGAGTCATAGAGTACGACTTGGAGGGGGAGAAGCCCAGGCGGTTCCGCTGTCCCCACTGGCTGATTAACGCCATGGCGCAAGAGGCTGATGTCTCTATGCCGGCTCTTGAGTTTGACTCAATGAGGATCGTTACGTCATCGGCGTACGCGACCAATTGCACACCGTCTGGGTATGGCAATCGAAACAGGTCATCCATCAGGAGGTTCCACAGTGAGGGTCCCAAAACTGAGCCCTGCGGGCAGCCCATGGTCAACGGCTTCCACACGACCCCACTTCCAACGAAGAGACCTGCCCGGCGACTCGTGAAATACGCGACCAACATCCGATAGATGTTGGGCGGGCAACCACCGTTCTTCGCCTTCAGCAGGATCATGGGCCACCACGCGTTGTCAAAGGCACCCGATATGTCCAGAAAAAGGGCCTGGACATACTTGGCCCGGCTTGCGTTAACTATGTCCTGAAGGGACCGCAGAGCTGTGAGTGTTGAACGACCTCGAGAAAAACCATGCTGGCAGGGTGAGATATTGCGCGAGATGTTGGGTGCGCAGTAGATCATGACCCTCTCCAAGATCTTGCCCAGAACCGAAAGGAGCGTGATAGGGCGATACGCTTTAGGGTCAGTCAGCGGCCTGTCATTGCCTTTCGGCAGGACAATAAGCCGACCGTCCTTCCACGTATCGGGGAATGTGCCCTCCTCTACGCATTTTCCTAAAACACGCGTCAGCTCGGAGTCAGCTACGTGCCACACATGTTTAACCATGCGGGCGGTGATCCCATCGATGCCGGGTGCCGTGTTGGGTAAGTCCCTGACTATAGAGCCCACCACACTGATCGATGGCGGGGGCGCATCACGTCCCGAGGGCGCGCAGGCCGCCAGTAGCCTCACCTGTCGGTGGTAGGCGCTGTCGGCGCCTGGGTCATCGTCCGGGCATAGTGCCTGGATTAGGACCCCCATGGCGGCCCGCGCGTCCCCAGCATATCCCTCCGAGAACCTTGTGCCGTTGATGATATTAGGGGGTGGCCTGAGCCGCCCACTGGCTGCTCGGTAAGCCAGACCCCAGGGGTCTTGGTTACCGGTGTTGGCGAGTTCCCGGAAGAACTCGTTCTGCGTCCTCGCCATCAATACCCTATAACTATTGCGGCACTCATTATGTTTCTTTCGCGCTATCTCCTCAAAAACCCCAAATCCTCTCTTTCTTGCTGTCTGCCACGCCTTTCTTGCACGACTGGCTCTTTTACGCGCGACCTCCAATGCAGGAGACCACCATTCATAACCTTTGGCACGCTTACTGTTCCCACATACTCCCAAACATTCGCTCGCCGCACCTACTATAACATTCGTAAACGCCTCGCTTACTTCACCTGCATTCATTCGCCAGTTAATCGTTCCCACACGTTCGTGGACCACTGCCTGGAAGCGTCCCCAGTCCACGCCGCGCTCGCGAAATCTCCTCGGCTCTTCCAGCGGTTCCGCCGGCGAGCCTGGTTCTGGTCCGTTCCGTGTGCCACATAGACGGTAGGTGATCAACCGATGGTCGCTGCTGCTCACGTCGGCGTGTACGGTCCAGTCATCGACCGGAGTGCTCCTAGTGGCCAGCGTGAGGTCGATGTTGGACTCCCCGTTGACCGTGGCGAAGGTAGGTGGTTGGTCTTCGCGATTGTGAATGATGAGTCCACGGCCAACGATGAAGTCCTCCATTTGCTGGCGTCGGTGCGTCACGTCCGGTCCTCTCCCTACGTAGTTCCTCGGTGAGCAGTGCCACATTGGCGAGTGGGCATTCGTGTCAGCGCCTATCAGCACTCGGTGACACCGCAGAGAGTCCAGTACCATGTTGAGGTGTTGCAGATGAATGGCGATGTCATCCGAGTACTGGAAGTAGGCGCTGATGAGGTGGATCGATGCTGAAGATGTTGATGTTCCAGCCTGGCGAGGGTCCAAGTCTATGTGGCACACGGTGCAGTGGCTGTTGCTTAGATGGCCAAGAAGGGCGCACGGAATGTCGCGTCGTAGCAATAATAATCCGCTTTTGGGCCTTTCTTCGTGCGTTCCAAAGACCCACATTGGTCCAGCGGTGGAGGAGAGATGAGGCATGGGGTATGGTTCTTGGACAAGAACCACGTCCAGCCCCATCCCCCCCGCGATGGCGGGCAGCTCTGCTGTCGCCACCGCTGAGCCCTGCAGGTTCACTTGTCCAATCTCTAGTAGCGGCTTATTGGCCATAGTTTGTCATGGCCATGGACCGGCCCTCCGCATACTTCCTCGCAGGGCAGTCCCGGCTGTTGGTCCGATGCTCGTTCGCTCCCTTCCTGCCGAACTTTTTGCAGGTTGCGCAGGCCTCCTGCTTGGCTTGACATTCCACGCTTTTGTGGCCATCTTCACCGCATCTCCCGCAGGTCATGGCTTTGGCCCTACAGTACTTCTCAGGATGGCCATACATCTGGCACCTGCGGCAGCACGTGACATCGATGTAGTCATTCACCTCTACCACGTCCCATCCAATGTAGACGCGGCCTCTGTTGATGAGCTGGGTCCGAAGCGCCGCCGAGCATTCGCACATCCACATTTTGCGCCCATTTCGGCGATTCCTATTGAACAACGGGCGAATGTTCCGTTTCGCCTCGTCTACCGACATCTGGTCTTTTAAATTCTGCTCGTGGATGAGCGCTACTAATTCGTCTGCCTTTACGCTGGCGTCCACTCCCATGAGGGAGACAACGGGGCGTTTGTCTTGTGGCTCCTCGACCCTCAGTGTTGCTGGTACCGCTGCGCGCAGGGCCTTGGCATCCTTTTCTGAGGGTGTCTCCACTATGAGACCCGCACCGCCGGTCTTCCGGACTCCGTGGACACGGAATCCCAGCTCTGCAGGGTCCACGCTGGCACGCAGAATCTTCTTTGTTTCTTCGGCGGTGCGGATTTTGTCGCGCTGGTCCTCGGCGGGGTATACAGCCACTGCTGGACCCGGGCGGGTTGGCAATCTTACCGGCTCCGTATTCTTACCTAGTTTAATTGCGCCTGCATAACTTACAGGAGCCGGGTATCCAGAGCCGTGTTCTTGAGGTGATGTCGTCGTCGGTGTAGGTGCTGGCGCTCTCTTCGCGCGCTCCTCCGCAACGGCTGCACGTTGTTCCGCGGCGGCGAGGCGCGCCACCAAGTGGGTGACTACGGACCCTACCGAGCTTACGCACTGCCCGATGATGGCTATCTCCTCCTTGTTGAGCTTGGATGTCTTGGATCTGACGGCCTCCATGATGCCGCCCGTAGAGGCGGTGGCCATCTCCACAAGCTCGGATATTGAAGTCGCTGTACCGAGTATCGGGGTAGTTGGCGGTGCGGGCGTCGGCAGGGCCTCTGTCGACAAGGCTGGTGCTGGCGCCGTTGGTCGGCGCGTCGGTCCCACCTTGCGCCGGGTCTGCTCCGGCACCTCCCCCGGAGATGTTAGTACCCGCTTCCCAGAGGTAGCGGGGGGCGAGGGGGGGCGAGGCGCGGGGGGTTGGGGCGAAGCAGGACGGGGCGCGGGGCTGCTAAATGGGGTCGAGAACCGTTGGGGCGGCGTATGGGTGATGCGGTGGCGCGGTGCAAAAATTGCAGCGGCGGCCTCACCGTCGGACTCCTCGTCCGACCTTCGGCGCCGATCGGCGTCATCCTCCTCCATAGCGCACGCTCGACTTTCCTAATATATGTTTGTACAAGTTCCAAAAATTTCACAAGTCCACACAACACAAAATTATTCTAAGTCCTGGGGACTTAGAATATTCAACTACAAAGTAACTAAAAATTTTACAAGTGTCGACTCGAGCAAAATTTTTCTAAGTCCTAAAGACTTAGAAAATTTTCAAGAATGCCTGAAAAAATTTTTGTCCCGAATTCAGGACCAAACCACTCACGGGTGAATGCCGCACACACAGTAATAGTTAAACCAATAAAAACAAAAATTGTCAAATTTACTAGTGCACGGTATGTCCACCGACGGTATAGTCGTTGAACACTCGTACTGTTAATACACGAAAAAGTGTTTAACAGTACGGTGCACGGGCCGTCGTCACACACTAACACGAAACGGATCACTTACCCGGGGCCACTGAGCAGTGGCCCTGGTACAGGTCCTTGTCCGCACACGCCGCGTGGATGGGTGGCGGCCGCAGGTTAAGGCACCGGGCCGCACACGCCGCACGGATGGGTGTGCAGGAGTGCTGCTGCGTTCGCCGCGCGGATGGGTCCACGCGCGCACACACACGGCAGAGACTAGGTCTCGGCGGGCGACGCGGGCAAGCACGCCGGTCGCACACGCCGCGTGGATGGGTGGCCGCAGAGCTGTCACACTAGTGCACTTGTCACTATGGTTCTAATCAGAACCGCCAGAGGCGTCCGTGTCGCGGTGGCAAAGCGTCACTATCGCGGGGGGTAAAGCGTCACTAGCGCGGGGGGGGGTAAAGCGTCACTGAGCGCGGGGGTGAGGTAGCACCTCAAAACGTCACTGTCGCACAAGAACTATCACAAACACTGGTGTCACTGTCACTAATGTCTAACAGATTCGCGCTCCTTGTCTGCGCCGAACAAATTCCAAGATGGCCGCGGCCTCTTATGGAGAGTTGCCCAGGCGAGACAAGGAGGGACCGAG